>CM042747.1:10539621-10551470 GCA_022496165.2 Catalaphyllia jardinei | reverse complement strand
GAATGTAACGAGTAAATTGCCTGCTTGAGCGATCGAATCGTCAGAGTCTCGGAGTCTAAAACCAGCGTCTCTGGAACTTAGTCTGAGCTTTGCATACATATCCGTCGCTCAGTATATTATATGGAAATTAACAAGCCAGAACAAAGACAATATTTACGATGGCATTTTGCGAAGGTATTTCGCGATAAGTTATCAATTGGTTAATCTATGTTTTTTTCACCAAGGAAATTTGCTAAGCCCTGCCGCCACATTGGCGCTGGATTCCTTGAAAGTTATGAAATCCTGAGCGTTATATTAAATGCTTGCTTGTACATCTTATAAAGAAAGGACGGAACAAAGAATCACTCGACGAGAATCTTACAACCGTGTAACCGAGGAACAAAAACCTCTCCGACGAGATCAGATTCTGTAACTACTCTGTAAAGAAATAAAATTTCTTAAATTAATATTTACCATTTCGGTTCCACGTGATCGAGCGCCGAAGCAAGCACCAAAACTCATCGCCATTCAGAAAGCTTTCCAATGCCGTGGACCCCGTAACCACGTTGTACTCTGGCTCACGAAACACTATATGGAACGCTGCGACACAGAGTTCAAATCCTTACTCGACTGAAATGATGATCACTTTCGTACCTAACACACTCTTAAAGGATAGTTGCACAGCAGTTTCGGGTAACAGCGGTTCAAAAAGCGCCGACTTCGTAGTCCCTACGTAATCAGGAAGATCTATTTACAGCACGCTGTCCTATGACTTAAGTTATGCGTCAAACTCATTAGCAAGTCAATGATGTTTCAATGTATTAAAAATAGACTTGCCCCCTTCCTGATTTTATTTGGCGAGTTGAAAGTAATCCAAAGTGACGAGAAACTTTTTAAAGGGAAACTTTTTAAAGGTTAAAAGAACTTTCCACACAGAAAATCAGGGTTAGTCGCAGTCGCCGATAAGTTGCAACTGCCTACCCCTCCCTTCGATTTTTTTTTCGCTATTTTACACATGTAGGGCTTTGTTAAGAATAAAGCACCTGATAAAACTTGCTAGATGAGAGGAGTTTGGCTTCTAACAGACTGATGATCTTTATACCAAGGCAAAACTTGCACGCGACAGTGGTTTTGTTCGAGGTTAAAAATAGCCATGAACGGGAGTGCTTCAAATTGGGCAAGAAAGTATGTACCCGAAAAGGCAATGCTTGTTTGCTGACCAAGCACAACTGGGGCTCGGCAAAAATACAGATGACCGCGGAGCTGAATTAGACTTATATAGGCCGTGAAAGTAATTGAGAAATTTAAAACATTCTCCAGCTTCAGTAATCGACCGTTTCCACCGTAAGCATAAAGTTTGCTGTTTCCTTTTGAATATATCTCAGACATAAGATGATGTTTGCCACGCGTTGACGAGCGTTATTTTTGTACCGGTAATAACAACAAGAAGCTCAGTGAGCCTAGACCAAGGCCGTGACAGTCACACGTACACATTCTTACATGAGAACACAGGCGAGTCACAAAATAATCCCTGGTTTACTGAGCTGAACTGAGGGCAGCAAAAATTAATTATGACATCAGTTTGTAAGATCTGAATAGAGGATATAATCACACTGTAGAGCAACACAAGTTTGTGAGTGAAAGCTGCCACTTTCAATGATGAATTTAATGTCGGATATTCGAGTAATTAGAAAGCAAACAATAGCAAAAGAAAACAAAAAAGTAGGAACGAAAGTGAAAACTTGTGAGCATCGGAAACAAGCCGGGGGATGACAGCGATATGGCATTTTATTTACTAGTGAATCATGATCTGAATATCTGAATGTCATTATGTCAAGAAAGATATATGTAACTTCTGTCTAATTTTCGTTGTCATGCAATAAATTCGAAACCAAAAGAAATTTAACTCACGTCGAAAAGAGAAAACTATTTAGAAACTTAATGGTTTTGTGCTAAGAGTCCGGTTTGTGACGCAATTTAACAAATAAAGAAGGCTAAGTCGTTTATTACACTGTGATAAAACTCGACGGTCAACTGAGAAGACGATAGCCGAACTACGAGTAGAGTCCCTCTTTCGCTTAGTGACCCCCGGGGGAGCGACCCTTATTCCGTTGAGCGAGACGCGAACGAAACCCGCGGCCATCGTGTTTCAGCGGTTTTCTTCCGCGTCACGCAGGACTATGTGAAAGATGAACTTCTAGGCTAGCAGTCTACGCTGCATGCATCATATGCTGATCACATGTTTAATGTTAATTTTTAATAAAGGTCGGCACACACGAGGGGACTAGTCCCTGCGACTATTCCCGGACTAGTCGCAGGGACTTGTCCCACGAACAGTTCACACGAAGCGTTTTGGGGAACAAGTCGTAGGGACTTGTCCCAAAAATTCAAACCTGTTTGAATAGTCGCAGGGACCTAAGTTGGTCCCTGCGACTAGATTTTGAAGCAAAAATGGCCAGGTCACACGATGGGACTTGTCCCCGAGACTTGTTGCAGGGACTAGTCCCAGCGACTAGTCCCCTTTGTGTGCACCGACCTTAATGCGGCCTGCCTTATACATAAGGTAATTATTTTTGACCTTCCGGGGTACGCGTGCACAACGCTGTAACTAAGCAAGGAGAATTAAACAAGTCAAGTCCTTGTGGCGTCGGAGAAATCAAAATGCATCGCACATATGAGTATGAATGACGCTCGAACGAAAGCCGAAGGTTTTACGAACACTTGAGGACACTTAACTGGGTGATCAGAAGTTTTAAAGAGTTACATGTTTGTAATATCTTTCCACCATACTCGGCATACGCACGCCGCCGCTATAGCTATCTACGAACTTCTGTAAATAATATCATTTGAGGTACCAGGAAATACTACCTCACTATCCCATCACAGTTAATTAATTAACTAGCCTGTTGGACGCTTCGAATGGTGCGTGTTCAAGTGCTAGCCGAGGTCATTGTATTGGGATTTTGGCAGGACCCCTTCTACTGACTAATCTCCCCAATGTAGACACCTCTATGGCAACGGACAATACACTTAGTCCCGGTGAAACTAAAATTTATATAATCTCCACCTCTATACTACATACACCCCTTACAGAGTACAGAGGTCTACAGACGGCACTCATGATCGGCCTCTTTGGTGCAAGTATTTAAGAGGCTCCACGTACTTTCATCTGTGTCTCCCTCTCAATCCACCCTGAAGCATAAAATGGGCAACGGAGAGTTGTCCTAACTGAATGAAATTGCAAGACCCGTTGTCATGCACAACTGAAAGTTAAACTGAATTTCGATAGGAACTGTCTCAGAAATGTGTTTGCTTTTTAATACATATCTTGTTTGGTTAGTGTTTAATTGGAAACAACAATCCCTAACTGCGGCGTTTTCCGCTTCCTTGTGGAGTCAGACAATAGCTGACTAATAGACTTCCCATAGCAAGCCCGGCATTAAACAAATGCCGGCCAAGGGCGATTTGGGATCGTTTGAAGAGTCATGCACGAGCCAAGATTTGTCGCCTCTAGATCCCGTACAGGTCTTCCCCGCAGTGTTTCAAGAAGACATACTTTTTCTGTGATTTATTACATTTACCCCATAGATCCTAATGTAGTCTCTCGGTACGGTTTGCAAAAGGTATTTATAGAAATCATGGTGTTTGACTATTTTTAGAGCGATTGATTTCTCTGATGCTACACCAAACCGGAAGCACCGGCTTTGTGTGTTTTTCGGAAAACCACCGGAACCACGGGATAGTTACTGTAAGATGTCCGGATTCAGATCATTCCTAGCGCAACTCTCAGAGATACCAAAGAAAGAATGGGATTTACTTTAACCAATGTTTTTCCCAACTGGCACCGTCGAAAAGGAATGCCTCTCAGATTATAACATCGTCATGATGAGTATTTTACTGGACACGAGATTATTCTTATCTCATT
Source organism: Catalaphyllia jardinei (assembly GCA_022496165.2). Lineage (NCBI taxonomy): Eukaryota > Metazoa > Cnidaria > Anthozoa > Scleractinia > Caryophylliidae > Catalaphyllia > Catalaphyllia jardinei. The sequence goes on along the minus strand of CM042747.1, from coordinate 10,547,566 downwards.
CCTTTTTACAAGCTGGAAACAGATGATGATACGATGACCTACGATGATTAACTACAGTAAGAAGGACCGAGACAGATTTTAGGGGAAATTTACTATCTCCCAGGGGAATGTCTCATTCCCCGCGGGGGAGGGCTACTATCAGATGTTAACTATATAGGTCTATGCCGCAGGGTAATGAGGCTATAATCATAGTTTTGACCCCCACGTACCCGGTGTGATCCTTAGAGAGGGTATCAAAATTGGATCAGCTAAAATTTCAGCCCGTAAATGTTCAGCTAAACAAAAAAACAAATTCTATGCTTGATGCTTGACTTCCAATGTTACAGAAACGACGTAAAATTTACTCCTGTTCACGTCATTCTTAGGTTTTCTTTTCCCCTTGAACAGGTCAGATAACGAGTTACTTGTGTCTGAAATTCCCCCCCAAAATTGGGGGTCACCGACTTCGTTTCAGAGATATAGCGATTTTAAAAAATTGGCGCATGGTCTACAGAGGTTTAGAGTTAAAAACTGGGTAGAAGGTGTGTCAACGGAGGCAAACAATCTTTGTCACGTTTTGTAGAAGTGGGTCTGTTGCGTAAATAATTTCAAATGTTGCCAGCGTTTTCACAAAACTTAACCTTTCAAGAGGCATTTGAAACAGCCGCACAGATAAAGGAAGAGCTAAAAATAACGGAATTCGATAGTGCATTTTTCAAAAAAAGAAGAAGCGTCCAAAACATTAAATCCAGGCAAAGCTATAGTAATGGCCATTTGCCCTATCATTATCATTATTTTATTACTTAGTGCACGCATCGATGCATGACATGACTTCTCATTCTCGTCCCCAGAGACCGTGCTCTTTTTAATTGGTAAGCATCAAGAATCACGGCCTCTGCTGGGAAGGTCCAACGCTGACTTCCCATCACTCTACGCATGCTCAGAGCAAATCTGGGAATACGAAACGAATTCACAAGTATACAGCTGTAATCAAGTTGTCTAACCAAGTTAATATTAGGTGTATACTGCTAAAACATGGTTCTAAACAGGACACTTAACAAAGCTCGCCAACACCCTTGTGTCTAGTAATATAAAACCTGATGAAAGTAACGACTGCCACATACTGCACCAGAGTGTTAAACGTAACTCTTACTGTACTCATAGCATCACCACTCTGGAACTGAAACAGAGTACCGAAAAGCAATCACGGTCCGATCGAAACCACCAAGATTTCTCTAATGGAATCTGGATCTGGAATCTGGTAGTGGCCTGAGGAGCCCATAGGATGACAATTGAAAGCATCAAACATGCTTAAAGTGCCCCTGTGATAAAAAAAAAAAATCACTTCCTTTTTTCTTGAGATTCTGAAAGTGCGTCTGCTTAACATTTGACTGGCAAAATTCTGACCTTTCATTTTTATCCAAAGGCCGTTTACTTTGAGTGTACGTTTTGGATTTCACGATCCGCCATCACTCACGTTCAAACCTGACCGATTTGACCTTAGAGGGTTGGATCCGGGAAAAGTGGTCAAAGGCTCACCAGCTTAAAATTTCAGCATGTGAACGCAGCTTATTATATATGCAAAGTGCGAGTTTAAAAGTGTTACAGCCCAAAACTCCCGTGCTGCATATTAATTCTGCAGCGTACACACGCATCGCATTCTTAAACTAGTGAGCCTTTGACGTCATTTTCTCCTCGATCCAGCTCTCTCAAGGACTTAAATTTAGTAATGGCGGATCATTAAATAGGAAATTTCCAGTTAAAATAAACAGGCCAGGTGCCTTTTTTAAATCAAGAATTAAAACTTGGGTCACTTAGTGTTTAGTTAACATAGTTTTGAAATCCAAAGAAAAAAAATAACTTATTTTTTGTCACAGGGGCACTTTAACGGCCATAGTTTTAAGTAAGGATTATGCTCTGGTCTTGATAATGTTCCATCCATATTTCTTTCCTTCCTCTTCTTCATCTTCGTCAGCTTCATCTTTTCCCATTCCCTCGTCGTCATAGTTTTGTTCTGAGTCAGTTTCCTGTAGAAAAGAATTGAAGGCATTCGTGCAAAAAGGGCGTACATCGGTTTTTGGGCCAATTTTCATTTTTTTGCAGGATCGAGCTAATTTTTGGCAGACTGACTTGTTCTGACATGAAAAGCATCGTTCCGTAATTGTTTTAGTCGATTTGCGCCTGGTTCTATAATAATATAATAATAATTATTTATTGATTTCTAGCGCGCAGGTATCAACCATGGGGTTTTCAAATGCGCGTCACAATGTAGAAATTACAATTACAATTCGAAATATTTACAATTCTCAATTCTTACAGGAAATCAACTCTAATAAATCAAATCAAATTAAATGTTGGTTTTTAGGGAGAGGGGAAAACCGGAGTACCCGGAGAAAAACCTCTCGAAGCAGAGTAGAGAACCAACAAACTCAACCCACTTATGACGCCGGGTCCGGGAATCGAACCCGGGCCACATTGGTGGAAGGCGAGCGCTCTCACCACTGCGCCATCCCTGCTCTGCTCTGGTTCTCCAGAAATAACGTATGCAAAAAAACTCAGCTTTGCGTGAAGCGGAATCTTTATGAGCAAATCTTTCGAAGGCGGATTTCGACGCGACGTGAACTTAAACGATTACGTTTAGCAGCTTCGATAGCACTTTTTTTTAAACAGATGTTTTGGTTTGTGAAATAAGGAAAAAACTGGCCTTGTATCGAACCGGTGTCACGACAAAACAAATTCCTTTCCGCCCCCTTCAGCGCCTTAATCGCTTGCGAAGCAGCAGTAACTCTGATTTGTGTAATTATACGACTAATAAAGCTTAGCAAACAAAAGGTTTCTTTTGTTTTCCGTTGAACAAAAGGTCTCCAGAGGAAAACTGAGGTTTTTTTTGCTTACGTTTTTTCCCTTTTTTTAATTTTTATTATTATTGTTAGTATTATTATTATTATTATTATTATTATTATTATCATTATTACTATTATTTACTCACTTTACAAAATTATATTATTTACACCACTCACAATACAATACTCAATTTACAGCGCACTATTTACATCCTTGTAGTACACAAAAAAACATATAACGAAATTAACATGTACTATTGGAGCTGGGACTATAACTCCTACTTTATCCTCCTATCTACGTGGCTATTAACTATACAAAAGTTGGTTAAGAGTTACACTGAAGATCGGCTTTAAATTCAAGCAAATATTAATTGCAGCTAAAACAAGGAGAAGATTACGCTAAAATTGGATTATAGAAAAGAACAGTAATGGAAGAGGGAAAAAACGGGAGGTAGAGAAAAAAGGGGGAAGACAAATAGCTAAGTTGATATGTATAATTTTTGCATACGTTATTTCTGGAGAACATAGTTAACAGGGGAGAATGGTTATGAAACCGGACAAATTTCTTTGTTATAGGTTTTTGTTCGCTTTTTTGGCCTTGACCGTGCACAAAACACAATAGGTGTTTACTCAGTACTGAGGAACTAACCAATAAAAACGTGTTGGTTACGTAACTCATGCATAGTGTATGAGCGCAAGACAAAAGATTGTGCACGGTCGTGGAACTTCCAATCTGGATATTAGCATCTTTGTTTGTTCCTCTCATGTTTGCCGGGCTTCATAACCATTCTCCTTTATTAACCATGTGGAGAACGAAGTGCAAACACGGAACGATGCTCATGAAATCGGTGACATTTTTTTCCTGGGGCAAGTTTCAAAATTGTTTTACTCAGTCTGGCTCACTCAAACATCCTCTAACCTCCTGTGAGTGGAGCATAAGGCTACACCTGAGCAAAAATTTCTATTCATCCCGGTCTTTCACTCCCTGCTTCACCTCATTCAAGCTCGTCTAGCCCATATCATTTCCCTCAGCAGCGACAGTTCTCCTCCACCTAATCTTCGGTCTGCCGTGCTTTTTTTCTCAATCAATACCTTAACGTATTACGAAGTGATCATAAATGGGACCGTGATTTGAAACTCTGCTATGAATGCTAAGTTTTTAATCTGTTGATTAAAGAATTTGAAAATGAAAAGACTTCAAACTTAGCTTTACGGGCAAAAAAATGTCTCGTTAAGGAGGAGTGTCGTTATTTAATGAACAGTAAAAGCTAAAAGGAATAAACAGTAACAAATCTGAGAACACTTGAGATAAATTCCAATTATTTACCATGTAGGTAAACTCAAGTGTACGTCTAGTGGCCCATCAGGCAGTCGCTTGTCTTTGGCTTTTGCAGTATGAGTATTTATACACCCCCCCCGCCCCCCCCCCCCGCCGCCGCCATAATATTATAGTTAGTTAATAGTGGTGCTCCCACCCAGAATTCTTGGGTTGCACGTGACGTCATCATTTTCTAAAATCCAAAACTAAAGAGCCACCAAAGTTATTTTCTTCATCAGGTATGTGAGGGGGTAAATTTGTATATATCTGTGACCAAATTTCAGCTCAAGAACATGCTTCGTCTAAAAACAGGTGTGTTTTTAAATTTCAGAGTTATGGCGGTGCGTGACATAAAGCTACGAACGTGTCTGTCGAAAAATATATACCTATCGGGATTTCAGTTTAGCCTTTTTAGAAATTTAAGTGTTAGGTAAAGTGCCTCTTTATTTCTGCTTGATCAGTCCAGATAATCAGTGGCCTACATAGCCAAAGTAAGTTCCAGTAAGTTCAAGTGGGTAATGGGATTTACAGTGTAAAATCAAGAAAACATCGTTAATACGGGACTTGAAACCAACCCTAAATAAAAGCGTTGGTAGTGAACAACTGTTTCGTTATTAATTCACACTGGATGTAGTTTCTTCTTTCAATTGTTGTCTAGCTAGTTACCGACACCTCGCTTTAGGTTTAGTCTTTTAAAATTTTGCTCATACTTTGAAACCGTGACTAACTCAGTAACTCAGTAACTCAGTCAACCTCAGTAACTTAATAGCATTGAAAAATAGAAATACTGTAGATTTTTTCAAAAGAAAGAATCGAGAATCAAGTATTTCCTACTGTGTTTACTTGGTCCACTTATGGAGAAGGTAGGGCCAAGGCCTGTGTACTTGTTCTCAGGTCTCGCGGTTTCCGGCACTGCTTATCAGTGTGTCCGAGTTGATGTCGGGCCACTAAGCCAGCACCCACTGACCAATCACTCATTCCGAGTTACTACGTCAGCATCCCTCCTCGTCACCTGATCTGAGTCTCTGATGACAGGGGAGGGGGGGGGGGGGCGAAGGAGGACTGAAAACTAACAATTTTTAAATCTTGATACTCAGAAATGCATAGAAAAACAAACTTGTAAGAATCATACATGTTTAATCAAACTCTTATATTGTCGGATGCTCTAACCTCTGAGATGCTGGAGACTCTATGGTGGGTGAGGGTCAATTTGTAGTCTTGACTGGAACTGCATCGGGGGCTACACAGCCAAGTAATGACTGGCACATGTGAGCCCATATCTAGATGCGGACAACCACCCTCCAAAGTGAGTATATTAAAAGAAACAACTTGATATCAAATGTAAAAACATGGAGAAAAAAGCTCAAAAATCTGAGTTCCAGTTGGGATTTGAACCCACGACCCTGCATGATCTTGGCGCGGATGTTCTAACCACTGAGCTACTGGAGACTCTATGGTGAGCAAGGGTCAACTTGTGGGTCTTGCCTGGAACTGCATCGTGGGGCTACACAGCCAAGTAAAGACTGGCACATGTGAATACACTAACAGCATCACATTAAGCCTGTTTATAGTGAGTTTCATATATGTGAAAGATGTCTTAACGCGACAGCGCGATGCTGTTAGTGAGTTCACACACACAATAACATATGCATTAAGCCGTTTCTTGTAAGGTTCGCTTACAGGATGTTTTCTGCACTTATTCACTTCCAAAGAAAGTTTAACTTGGGCAGGCTTATGTGCTGTATATGCTGTTCAGAGTTAGTTGTAACCAATCCCTGAAGAAGTCTCAGAATGAGCCGAAACGCGTCAAAAATAAACGGAAAAGCCGGCACAACTACAAGAGGTCTTCCTTTGCGCTGCTCTCTAGTCTTCGTTAAAAAATAAAAAATTGAAAGAAAGAGGTCGATATCCTGCCACGAAACAGGTCACATCTTGCCTAATGGCCTAACATTTCTTTTGTTTTTCTATCGTCGCAATGCCAGTCAAATCTGAAATTCTGCAATTAAATTAGATTTACAACACAAGCACGCCTCTAGTGTACAGAGCTCTTGGTTCAACATTTTCCCAATTCAGTCAAAGATTGTTATCAGTTGCAGTTTTGTTAGTGTGGCCAACCGCTTTAATCCCTATGAATTTCAACGCTTTCAGTTTTCATAGCATGGTGGACAAGACTCGCAGACGATTTGTTTTCAGCAGTAAAATGCACAGCCACAAGCAGCTTTGTCGTTATCTCCGAGTCTAGAGCAACCTTCAGTTTGAAAAGCCTAACAAAAGAAGCATCCTCTGGAGAGAAAATGTCTAAAATGAAAAAGTCTAGCCAAAGGGAGCGACAATGCTTTAACGATGGGTCCCGCGGCCGTTTTCATCTTTGGGCCGATAATACAATGATTATTATCAGAGTGGTATCGTATATCTATCTGTTTTGCCATAAACGTGCAACCCCAGTAACCCTCTGGGGGTAAATGCTCCGACAAAAGAGTCAAACGTGCGACTCATGTTTTGTTTATTTTCCAATTTTCTAGAGGGAATGTTGGAAATGCATTGCGCCCTGGTTGCCTTTTGATTGTCATGTTACAGTGCAAAACGATCGAACCATCTAAAACATTGGTGAGGCCCTATATGCTATTGAGGCAGGACTAATTGTTTTGTTGCTTATGGGAGGTTCTACCGTTCATTGATAGCAACTGAAGCCTAGGACCAAAGAAATGGGAAAATGTTTTCTAATTTGTTATTTCGTCTGCTTGCAAGCTAAAATTGGTTAGCTAAGGAAACCTGAGGTTGCAACACATTGAATCCAACAACCATGTGGCATATGACCACAATTCGTATACAATATTGGGTGTGAAGCTAGTTACATTTGTAGGGTCAATATGAAACGAGAAGTGTTAAATATGAAAAACAATATGAAGATAAACCGATTCCAGACTAACCTGGAGTCCCAACTGAAAATGAAAGAATCAGCACTCGATATGTTTCCCAGCCCCTTGTCGCGGCATACCGTGCTCCGCCTAGTAGTTTACAGCCGACTGAACTTCTCAAATTGGTTGATACATTCAACTGTCTCAAAAGGTAGTCATCAAATTTCAAGCAAACCCTAGACTTAGAGTGTAGAGAGCAGAGAGTAACAGGTAGAGCTTAGAGGTACATCGTTCAGCGTAGAGCGTGGAGTGCAGAGAGTACCATGTTAAGTGCTTAGAGGGTAGAGGGTAGGTCGTTAGAGCGTAGAGGGCAGAGAGTAGCATGTTAAGTGCTTAGAGAGTAGAGGGTATACCGTAGAGCGTTGAGTGCAGGGAGTAGCAGGTAAAGCTTAGAGGGCAGATCGTAGAGCATATAGTGCAGAGAGTAGCTGGTAGAGTTTAGAGGGTAGATCGTAGAGCGTACAGTGTAGAGACTAGCTGGTAGAGCTTAGAGGGGAGATCGTAGAGCGTAGAGTGCAGGGAGTAGCAGGTAGAGCTTAGAGGTTAGATTGTACAGCGTAGAGTGCAGAGAGTAGCTGGTAGAACTTAGAGGGTAGTACGTAGAGCGTTGAGTGCAGAGAGTAGCTGGTAGAGTTTAGAGGGTAGATCGTACAGCGCAGATTGCAAAGAGTAGCAGGTAGAGCTTAAAGAGTAGATCGTAGAGCGTTGAATGCAGAGGGTAGCTGGTAGAGCTTTGAGGGTATAGATCGTAGAGAGAGAGCTTACAAAGTAGAACGTAGAGCATAGAGTACAGAGAGTAGCTGGCAGAGTTTACAAGATAGATGGCAGAGCGTAGAGTGTAGAGAGTAGCTGGTAGAGCTTAGAGAGTAGATCGTAGAGCGTAGAGT
>CM042747.1:10525812-10538010 GCA_022496165.2 Catalaphyllia jardinei | reverse complement strand
CCCTCTTTTTCTACCAGACCCCACTCGTTGCTCGTCCCGCGCTGCTTTCCGATCGTCCCCACTGACCGAGAGCCTGGAACAGGCTACTGTTTCAGTCTCTGTTAAGCACACATTGTTGCGTGACCAAGCCCCGCAAATGTCCGCTTGGGAGGTTGTGTTTTTATTTTCCTGGTTAAGGAAAGAGTAGCTTCTGTGCGCATTTTTCAAACCCTACAGCCATGTTAAGTTAGAAATTGGGTAAACTCCAGTATCACAAATACCCCCCAAAAAAGACCCCGGTGATATGCCTGTGTGCATGCGTGAGGTACTGGCTGTGGTTTGTTGTATGTGCGCCCCTTGCTTTCACTGTTTATCCTAAATTATTAGTCCTTTCACTGTTTTATCACTGCTTAATTATTCTACTCCCCAATTGCTTACCGCGATTGGGCAGTCTGAATACCAATGCGGACAAAGCGTGATGCATCAACTCATCTTGCTTACGCAGGGCTTGGTTTTGCCATGATGCTAGTAAGCTTGACTTAGTTCTTCACTTGTATGCCTTACATACATTGTTTGTGAGTTGTTTGTCAAACTACGTACACACCTGAGCGCTATTCTAGGTTTCAGTGCCGGATGTAAATGTAAGTGATCACTCAAGAGAAAATTCATTTTAGAACTGTAACTTTGATAAAAGATTAGTCAACTCGATTTCAACTCCCGAATAAAAACCGAAGATTGAACTTTCCTCCGATGAGGCGATTACACTGATTACATTAGCACCCGAACTTTTCATTGACCTGCTGGTGCCCTTGGGTCTTTAATTGGCTAAACAATGATCAGTGGATAATGCGTATTAATCTGATGCAGGTTTGCTCCAGTCCTGAGAATTTCTCATAGCCATGGATCAACCGACTCTGTTAAAGATGTGCAATCAAGAGCAATCACACGGTAAGGCATAATCTAATATTAGATTATTTATATAGTGCTGTTTTCACAGTGCGTGTTCAATTTATCTTGTTGCAGAATAAGTATACGCAGAAATTTTCCTGCCATTGGAATGCTACACACATCGTAATTGTTAATAGATCAATTTTTACTATGAAAGCCCAAACAAGTCATTTTTGGAGGTTACTTCATGTATTCTTTGTCCGGAATAAATTTAAGGGCGCAACAACACTTTACGATATTTCAATAATTAAATAATAAAACAATTATATAATGCGGTGTCAATTAGAAATACTTTGAGGAAAGAAAGCTACAAGACATCAATAGCGCGAAACAATATTTAGGGTTTAACAAGTAAACAGTTATAATATTATGTAGTATCAATTCAAAATACGTCAAAACCTTAGGTTATATTGGAAGGTAGTCAACAAGTACACGGGATATGAGGACTCGATGAGTTACAACTCATCGAGTCCTCATATCCCGTGGAAGAAAGTTCCATATATTTAATTTTATAAAATAACTAAGATAGTACGCGCGTTCTGATTGGCTAAGAGCCTAAAGTTTATTGTGCCGGTAAACTCATAGTTTTACTTAAAGTTATTTTGTAAAAGCAACAGACCACACCAGTTTCTCTAGTTTACCGGCGTGATAACCCATCTGGGATGTTGGGAGAACACTCGAAAAGCTTGTAAATCACTCGCCTTCGGCTCGTAAACACAAGCTTTTATCGTGTTCTCCCAACATTCTACGTGGGTTATCATGCAGGTAAACTCATAGAAAGTAAGGGCACATATGAATGTTGTGCCGCGTAGCACTATGGACACAAATGATGTAACAAAATGTTAGCAAAATATTTTTTCTTTATCTCGTGTGGTTTCCTGACTCCCTTTACTAGGGCTAACGCCCAGTGGGTTACTCATGGGTTAAACTAGCACTAAAATTTACACTTCAGAGTTAATTCTCTGTTACATCATTTGTCCATAGTGCTACGCGGCACAACATTCATATGTACCCTTACTTTCTCTTCGCCGCGATTCACCATCTAAATCGACCCCGACTTTCTCTGTCCGACCTCGTAGCTCAGTCGGCAGAGTGACGGTAGATCTAATCCAGAGGTCGTGGGTTTGATTCCCACCAAGGTCAAAAGATTTTTTCTTTACCTCGTGTGGTTCCCTGACTCCCTTTACTAGGGCTAACGCCCAGTGGGTTATTCATGGGTTAAACTAGCACTAAAATTTACACTTCAGAGTTAATTCTCTGTTACATCATAGAAAGTATGGTCTATTGCTTAAATGATGGTAAAATATATGAAGGTAAAAGTAAAGGTGTAAACGAGCCAATGTCTCAAACGACCAGAGCTTAATTATCCCGATTTCCTTAGCATCGAGAATGCCTAGGAGTTACGAGTGGCGATCCTCCCCCCCCCCCCCCCCCCCCTACCTCCCCGGACGAGAAGCTAGTCCATTGCAGGGTTTTGCTCGCCAGAACTTCCTTCAAGCCTCTAATTTGAAAGGTTCTTGTTGATCCGAAGCTCTATTATTTCAGAGTTGGGGTTCATTGTTAGTTTTGTTTGGGTAAGAGCTATCTATTGTTTTCTAAATCAGTCCTGTGAGCCGTTCTTAGAATTTCCGGCCTACTCGCAGGGTTCAGCTATCGGCACGTCGCTGGTACCCATTTAAACACCTGGCTGAAGGGAGACAAAGTGGAGTAAATTTCCTTGTCTAAGGAAACAACGCGAGGGGCGAAGTTGAAACCCTGATCGCTAGATCCGGAGTTCGAGCCGTGTCTGAACCGCTCGACCACACACTCCTCAACGCATGGTCTATCATGCAGCATCTTAAATCAACCATAGAAATATATAGTGTCAAAATATTTATAGCAACCAAGCATACAGTTCTTTAGGGCTTCACAAATTAAAATAGTTTAAGAGATCTTTAGTTAGTTAAATTGGTCGGAATCCCAAAAGCGAGACAGTGATTTTTCAGAGACCGCAAGCCGCATTGGGTGGTATTGTTAAGGCGTAAAGATTACCAGAGTATATGATTGGCATGTTGCAAAGAAAAGAAGATGTAAATTTGAAATACTTATTGAAACGGTTTTGGATTTTCGAGGTAAGGTAAAACAGTAAGAGTTCTTGGTTGTGAAAAAGATAAGAAAACTTCTTGGTTTAGTGACTCATTCATATTAAAAGACGTTTCATTTGCAACAGTGTAATAAGAGGCTTGGTATGTTAAACAAGAGAGAATGAACTAGCTCATGATTCTCTTTTGTGTGAAAGGGGTACCACTTCTCAACATATTCAGGAAATGGGTACCTTTAATTTCAGAAATGGTGCTATTTAAAGGCCTATAATAAAGGTGAGGGGCTGGAACTCGGGGCAGAGCCTCCTGTTCAAGAATTTGTAGAGTCTCCCCCACCCCTCCCCCCCTTCTCCGCGAATTCGCATATAAATCTTAAGAGATGTTTGCAGCAAATTTTGCTATTCCATTGTCGTTCTGTCCATCTCGGTCAATATCCGACTGACTGTTATTTTTTCTCTTCAAGTTTTAGGTTCTAAGAAAAATGAACGCCTGGAGATGGTGGCTCTGGGTCTGTGGTGGCTGTTTGCTGTCCCTATTCTGCCATTCTTCTATCTTTCCGGCCTGCAGGCCTATTGGTTAAAACCAACAGATCCTGTGCTGGTAGTCAAGACCCTGATGCTTCAGTTTTATTTGCCTGCCATCGATGTACTGACGGATTTCTGGACAGGAGCTAGTTTTTTTCTTAGCTGCCAAGTTCTTTTCGGATGGTATACCATCTCTGTAACCTTTCTCCCATTTGTTGGTAAGCTCTTCTCCGAAATTATCCACATTTTAAAAATTAAACGAAAGCAAGGTAACCTGTTTAATGCTATGTGGAAATTTCTGATCAGAGATAAGTTGAAGCAAGTATTGGCTCAGTTGCCATTCATACAACCTGGAGTCACTTTAGGTCAACTCAAGCACCTATCTCAGCTATCTTCCGAGGACGTAGAGGCGGAGAAGATTCTATTTCGCATGGCCAGCGACAGGGTCTGGGAACCATTCCTGGAGGCCGGACCTCAGTTCACTCTGCAATTACTGATCGTTTGGCAGACGGGGGAGGTAACATCTATACAATGTGCCATGATGCCTGTAAGTTGTTTTACTTTGTGCTGGGCTGCAGCATCGACATTCTTTAATAACAGAGTCGACCACGGCATCGCCAGTCCTCCATTTCTCAGCAATCTGATTATTACAGCCATAGTATCTCTTCTTGTTATTCCACGTATTCTCTATTTTTCAATCATGGCATATTTTTCCGGATACTGGGCCGCGACTACAATTGTTAGCACTTTAGCTGTCGTCTGGATAGCTCTGAAGCTTTTTTCAGTTCAAGAGCCAAAACCGAAGATGAAATACGATCGGGATAAGAAGGAATACTTTCTGGAGCCTTGCAAGGTATTCAAGCCAATAATGGATGAAATCAGACTTAAAAGCACCTTTTTATCTGTGTTTGCACCAACTGTTGTTGGATTCAAAAGATCTAAAATACTCTTAGTTTCTTCAGTTGCGTCCATCACTGCATTACTGTGCTCCCTTGGTTCTCTATGGCTTTACTTGTCGTTTGGCAGTTGGGGACACGCTAACAGACCTACTTTCCAATCCATGTCTTGCTCCTTAGAAAAGCCATGCTTTAGGTGTCCATTAAATGAATCCGACGTCTTGCGTTGCTCAAAAGCATCGTGGCCAAATGAACACAACATCAGCAAGCAAATCATTCAATACAGTTGGCGGTGTGGAATCAAAATATGCAAAACTCAATGCAGCAACGGTGAACCCGGTGACATGTTGGTATTTGGCTGGTTCCCGGCTCTATTTTCTTTCATGGTTTTGTCAGCGGTGTCTTCATTCATCCTTGAATATATGACCGACTTTATCAGGCTAGAAAAATGGATACCTTTAAAACACAACATTTTTCTCGGCCTAGCGATTGAACTTGAGCAGAAAAAAGAGGCTGCCAACGAGACTTCAAAGAAGGAGGAGCGCATACTTTGGAGAAACTACATAGAAGATGAGAAGAGTGAGTCAAAACTATGTCGTTACATGAGTAACGGACAAAATGTTGATCAAGAAATCATCACAGCTCAACGTAAAGGATTTTCCAGGATAAACTTTGTTACAGCTACAGTGAACGAGATGATACATATGCTCAGATATCCGTCACGTCATACAAAGGCCTTGCATTCACGCCGGACGGGAAACATTACAAAGGATCTCTATGGCGACAAAGAAAGCAAAAAACAGTTTCAAATTTTGGACGCGTCAAAGATTGGTGATGTAAAGCAAGTCTACAAACTGCTGGAAGGAGACGTGGACATTGATGTGAAGTGTCCAGTCACAGGCAATACAGCTCTCATGTTTGCTGCTGAAAAAGGGGATAAAGCTATAACATAATTGCTACTAATGGAGCAGGCAAAGGTGTTTCAAGTCAACAATCGTGGCCTGAGCGCACTTACTTTGGCCCATGAAAAGGGTCATGCTGTTATTGTTAATATGATCTGTAGAAGACTGAAAGAAACCAAAGAATTAGACGCACAAATGCTTCTTGCAAGTGAAAAGGGAGACCTAGCAACCGTTCTGGCGCTGCTGAGCTTTGACGCAAATCTTTGTTTTGTGATAGACAAGATGCATGAGAAAACATGCTTGCACCTCGCCGCTGAAAAAGGCCACTTCAAGGTTGCGCGTTTCCTATGTGAAATGATAAGCCTTAAGCCTCAAGAGATTACGAAGAAGAACAAATATGGAATGAATTACATTCATTCAACTTGCTTGGGAGGTAGCCTCGACCTCCTTCGACTGCTTCTGCCACTATTTGGAAAGATGAATCACAACGCCATTGCTGAGACAGATGTCAACGGACGCACTGCTTTGTGGTTCGCTGCCCGGAAAGGACACCTGGAAATTGTTCGAGAACTTTTACCCATATTTTTTAGGATCGATCCTCAGAGCATCATCGCAAGAAAGACAGACGGTTCGAACGCCCTTATGGCCGCAGCATTTTTCGGTCACACAGAGACCGTGCGAGAACTCCTTCCCGTCTTCAGAAAAATCAATCCCTCAAGCCTCTTCGAGACTTTCCATGACTGTGACGACGCCGGCAAAAACTTAATCTCAATCGCAGAAGCAAAGAACCACGTGGAAACCAAACAACTGATTGAAGACTTTATGAAGTCGAACAATCTACTGCACCCTAATGACTTGGTCGATATTAATCAAAATCAGGTCCACTCAGGAATGAGGACTTATGGGTATAGTATAACAACTTGTGTATAATGCAAAACCCAAGCCCCTTACGACTCTACGGCACAGTAATTAGGGAAGTTAAGCGGGACTTTTTTTAGCGACGAACGTCAACCGGAAGTGCCGGCTTTTTGCATCTCTGGGCAGTGGTTTCACCCACATTTTTGGCAAATCGTCTTTCTAGGAGAAAGGAAGCTCAGCAGTACAATTTCGGTGGCGTCTAGACATGTTAAATGCGAAAGGTCTCACTTCCGGTTGCCGTTCACTTCCGGTTGCCGTACGTCGCTCAAAGGCGATTTTGCTTTAAGCTCCCTACTGGCTTAACTATATTACTTTTGTCGCCTGGAGCGAGAACTGGAGCAAAACACTCCAGAGCACAGCCCGAATAAGTCTAAATAGGATCCAAGCCGTGCAATTGGCCCGTATCGCCAGCAACACAAGGAAATAGACTGGCAATAGTCGTCTTTAAGTATATGACAGCGAGTGCACATGAATTTTTATCCACTGACCGTACCAAGAGTAGCTACCAGATGTTATATATTTTCAAGTATATAGAAAACCTCCACAGAGCAAAATAATCGTAAACGCGGCAAGATAGCTCAGTCCTTAGAGCACTGTACTACAGGTCGTTGGTTCCATTCCCGGGGCTGGACAAATTTTAAATAACTGAGAAATGAAGGTACTCCCTTTGCACTGCAAGCGGCTAGATTTTCGCACTTGCTCGGATGACCACGTAAATAAAATGGCGGTCCCGCCTCTAGTTGGAGACGTAATAAACGTGTGTGAAAAAAAGTGTTTGAAAAAAATTGCATTGTTTAAAAATTTCTTAACATGAATAGGACATTAAATAAAATGGCGGTCCTGTCTCTAGTTGGAGACGTAAAAAACGTGTGTGAAAGAAGAAGTGTATTGTTTAAAAGTTTCTTACCATGAACAGGACATTCTTACCCAATTATGAGTGTGTACAGTTTTTACTAGTTTTAGCTTTATATTTTTCATATAATAAAGTGTGTATTACATTATGTTGTGTCAGGGTATTGTATTTTAGGGTAACTCTGACCAAAAATGACGAGAGAGAAAGGCGGTTTGTAACAGTATGCTTCCCCAGGATTTGAGCAAAGATTGTTAAAAGCTAAAGCTTACGACTAAAGGGAATAGATGCAATAATGAACAGTGTGTACTGGCCCGCGTAGCTGGCGGTATTGTAAGCGGACGCGAAATAAAGTTTTGGAGGCGGAGCCAACAAGCGAGCGGCGATGCCGCGAGCAGAATGGGGAGAGGGACTTTGGTATTTCTCGCGGCTTCGCCGCTCGCCTCTGGTGGCTCCGCCGCCAAAACTTCATCAGTTTCGTGCGCGCTTACAATACATACCGCCAGCTACGCAGGCTAATTGTGTACAAAATAACGGCATACTTTATTATAACAATACAATCCGATCACAGCGACGGTAACAAGAACGTCGACAGAGAGAATAGGTCTAGGACCTGTCATCTGGATATTTATAAGGAGACATTTTTTTCTCCGCTCTCAAAAAATCATGCGCGTCCACATAAAGCGCATTTGAATCGTTTCGCGCGTCCACATAAAAACGATCAAAACGATAAAAATACGAGAATCCTTTACAGAGCATGGCATTTGTGCATAATATTATTAGTGATGTGATATACTACATCATCGTATTCGAAATTCGAAAACCTCGGTTTTCGTCCGTGTACACGTAGACGAGAACTGTTGTCACGAAGCTCTCTAGAACCTCTAATTTCATTGGATCTTGTTGGCACGAAGCTCTATTGTTTTAGGGCTAGGGTGGGCTAGGGTCCATTGTTACCATTGTTTGTATATAATTTTCTCAACCAATCCTGTGAGACGTTCCGAAGAGCTTCGTGGCGGCCCGACGAGAAGCCAGTATGACAAAAAAATCTCCACTTGGGAATCGTTTTTGAAAACCTGCGTTTTGTTTTCCAAAAATGCTGTTTACGTGTGCAAGGTAAGCCGAAATGGAAAAATAATATCAGATACGTGTGGACGCGCCCACGGCAAAACACGTTTTTGTACATTTCTTAACCGTCATTGAATGACTACGACGTGAAATTGCCTAAATTTCACGTTTTATATAGGACATCAACCAGCGACAACATAGCCTGCTAAAACATCCGTTTCTCCTCGCTCTTCGCCGCTGGGACGTTTCGCGGCGATGAAGAGCAAAGAGAAACCGGCAGGTACAAAACACTGGTCACAGGTCATTGTTTTAGGTTGTTTCAGTATTGGTATAACAATGACCTGTGTTTTGTACCTGCCGAGGAGAAACGGATGTTTTCGCAGGCTAGCGATAACAAAAATTCTTTCTCTTTCTACTGAGTGGATATTTCACAAAGTTAAAAAGTTGGAATATTCGCGATAAAGATTGAAAAAAGCACAAATTCACTTATACGGAACGTTTTCACCCCGTTGCAGTCGTCTGATCTTACGCTCCGTCTACACAGGACCCTTCCACACGTCCACCCGTTTCCATTTTTGCTTGAAAATGGGGATTTGTTTTTCTAGTCTGGCCTTCCGTTGCCGCTTATTCAGTGAAAACGGTTTCCTCGTGCAACTCGAGCAAAAGTCCCCAGGACCCAGGGTACGAATGTGCGATGAGATTTTCCTGGTTTGGAATGATGTGTAAACACAGCTAAAACTATTAAAACTATTAAAAAAAATATATTACAGTACGCAGCGCGACTACTCGAACAAGAGGAGGCACTTGGAAGGGGACTATCCAATCATAATGTGTTTTGAAAACAAAAAATCCTCAAGTTTTTTTTCAAACGGACCAATAAAATTCAAGGTTCACCTATGCACTGCAAGGTTCATCTTTGCACTGCATAGATGGACTGAGATATCAACTGAGATATCTGCCGCCAGTGATGGTCGACATATCGGCAGATATGTCGGTCGATATAGCCCCCGACACTCGGCCGATGCGTTGACCATGGATTGTCGGCGGAATATCGGTCGACTGCCTTATAATATAAGTCAAAAGCTTAGACTGTCAGGGTCAGATATATGGGTTATTGACCAAGTGTGAGGTCAAGATGGCTGGATATTGGCCAAGTTCTTTTTTTGTGTGTTTATGGACCGAGACGAAGTCGAGGTCCATAAACTCGCAAAAAAAGAACGAGGCCAATATCCAGCCATCTTGACCGAACAAACTTGGTCAATAAAGGATTTATTATATGGCTTTCGGGGAAATTTTTCTTGCGGGATACAGCGGGTAGTCCCGAGTGGGCAAGATGGCTCCATCGTGCCCGCTCGGGTAGCCAATCACAGCGCGTCATCTTGCCCGCTTTCGGAGCTAGCCATATAAGTATAAGTTATACGCATTTCATCCTTTTATAGTCAACCTGAATTCTGATGGCTTTATGCCCTTTATGTTCGGATCATGCGCCGCAGTTTCAGTCGTTATCAAGCAAGAAACTCAAGTGAAATAATGCTTAATACACAAAATACGATGACAGAGCGAGTGAAAGCAGCGGGAGTAGATGAAGTGGACCCAGACTTACTGAGAGCTGACATGGAAGACAACGCAAGTAGGCTGACTAGATGTTGTAATAGGCTTTGGGAGTCGGAGAAGTGGCAGCAAGTGTGGAAGAAGGGGCTTATCGTCAAGATATTCAAGAAAGGGGATTTGCGCGACTGTAATAAGGAGTGGCTTTACCACCCGTCATTAGCAAGATATTTTGTAGGTTGATGCTAGAACGGATCAAGATAGGTATAGAAGAGAAGCTTCGAAATTAGCAGGCTGGGTTTAGGCCGAAGAGAAGCACAGCGTAGCAGATCTTTATTTTAAGAAACATCTTGAGCAGGTAAATGAGTGGAGGGCAGGTCTGTACATACACTTTGTGTCATGCACTTTGTGTACTTCGAGAAAGCCTTCGATTCGGTACACAGAGAAAGCGTATGGAACATCACGAGAAGCTATGGGATATCTTGCAAGATGATGAGAGTGATAGCAGACATATACGAGGACTTTGCGTACGCAGTTATTGACGGAAACGAGACATCAGACTGGTTCAAGATCAAGTCTGGAGTAAAACAGGGATCTGTGATGTCACGATTCTTGTTCTTACTTGCCCTGGATTGGATCATGAGGAAAGTAACAGCAGACAAGAGAAAAGAGATACGGTGGAAATTCACAACAGTGTTAGAGGACCTGGATTTCGCGGACGATATTGCCCTGCTGTCATTAATGACTTGCGCGAGAAGATTGGGAGTCTGACAGAAGAAGCAGCCAGAGTAAGCCTTAAACTCAAAGCGAAAACGTGTAAGACACTGAGGACTGAGCATGCCAGCAACAGGGAGAGCATCGCGGTGAATGGCAGGGAGGTGGAAGATTACGAGAAGTTTCCATACCTAGAAGCCACGGTAGATAAGGAGGGCAGAGGCAGTAAAGATATTATGAACCGACTGCAGAAGGCTCGGAGGGCATTCCAGAGATAAGGGAAAGTGTGGGAAGCGAGAGGAATAGGAAGAACCATTCAAGACTTTAATCCGACCGGTCCTACTATATGGCTGTGAAACGTGGAAGGTCACAAAGGCTGACGAACGAAAACTGAATAGTTTCCAGTGCCAATGCCCGAGACAAATAACGAGGATCAAGTGGCAGCAAAGAGTGACGAACAAGAGACTGGTTGAGATGGCAGGGTTCAATGAGATAAGCTGCGAGGTACAGCGAATAAGGTGGAAATGGTCAGGACATGTACTCAGGAGAGAGGGGAGAACGACTGTTTTACAGCATTGGGGTGGACTCCAGAAGGACGAAGAGCGAGAGACCAAAAACCACTTGGAGAAGGACTGTTGAGAGAGACAGAAACAAAGACAGGGTGGAAAAGTTGGAATGCATTGCACTGATGTTTTTGCTGATTTCTTGTTACATTTCCTTGCCTGCGGGAGGGGCAACTACACCTGGGTTAAATTATGTCTGCGACGCAAGCTACAGTCACCCAGAGACTGACAGTCACCAGTACGCAAGTAGCAGTGAAGTATCGGCAGAATGTCAGTAGCCTATCGATCGACACGTCGGCCGACAATCGGACAACCACGCTCGGTCGACTTACCGACCGACACATCTCGGTTGATATATCGGCCTACTGTTGGTCGATAGGTCGGCCGACATATCGTCGAGCATCGGTTGATATGTCGACCGATATATCGGTGGAGTGTCCACCGATGTATACATCATTCGAGGGGCGCAAAAAACACACATGATCCGTGTGAGCCTAGCTTCAAAGTTTTGCCTCTGTTGGCATTGCGTTCCCGGTGTGATCCTTAGAGAGGGTACCAATTTTGTATCAGCCAGACAAAAATAAATTCTATCGTTTTTCTATTTGCAATTTATATTTGAAGACTTCCCCGCATCAGCCTCACTTGCAAGCTTATTCCAGTTCGATACCGGGAATACGAATATGGCCTATTCTATAAAAGCTGATGAAAGCAATGATTGCCACATACTGCACCAGAGTGTTATACATAACTGTCTCATAACATCACCACTCTGGCTCTGAAACCGGGTACAAAAGCAACAAGGATCCAGAACCAACAAGATTTCTCCCCTACTACGTAAATCTGGGTTCTGGCTGGTAGTAGTCAAAATGACAACTGTAAGCATCAAACATGCCAAACCATGTTTTTGAAATAAAGATTATGCTCTGGTCTTGACAATAACGACGGTGCTCTGCAACAGTCTTAATGTTTCATCTTTCTTTCTTTACTTCCTCTACTTCCTCTTCGTCTACTTCATCTTTCCCCAGTCCCTCATCTTCATAGTTTTGTTCCGAGTCAGGTTCTTGTAGAAAAGAATTGATGAGGCATTCAGCAAACAATCTAAGTACAGGAGTCAGCAACAGACCAAACAGAATGCCAGCAATGAAAATCATGGCGGCTGCATTTTTCCTCAGTTCTATTATATGCTGAAGGGAAATAAGAAAAACAA
>CM042747.1:10500380-10510812 GCA_022496165.2 Catalaphyllia jardinei | reverse complement strand
TCTTCTTTCCAGTTGCTTAAATTGGAAAATTTACTGCGATGATCACTTTTCACTTTCACCTTGCTTGTTATCTGTTGCACAATTATGTGTGTAGTCAGTTGATTACCGTAGCAACATTGTTATGCTATTGTGCCGATCACTTGTTACCGTAATATTGTGAAACTACTGCATGATGTAAAAGTAGTAGTCCCGTGTGAGAGAAGAATATACTGAATATAGAGAATGATCATGATGAATGAAGAGATCAGATATGTGACATGAAAGGGAGTACAGATGTATTGCTGTCTGAGTAGAAACAATGTCTGAATGACTACACAACAATGTGTACATGAATTTCTTAGATGCATGTAAATCCTAGCAGATGCCATTAGTTTTTTGCCACAATAATCATCACTCTTCGTCTGTTTTTGTTTATTTACTCTTATTGAATCAATGTGTATTTTTGTTTTTGTCTGATAAGCAACCATTGTCTGCAACAAACTTCCTATATGAGCTTGATAAAATAACACAAGAGATAGTCACGGTGAGTTGTTTTCACACTGCTTGTATTCTATGTACATTGTACCACTGCCAAACTTTGAAACCAGTAGTCTGTTCACATCCCGGGGGGTGCTCCCAGAAAAATTGGGTGGGGGTGTGTGGCCCGCTTCCCAAAACCCTTATCCTATTTATGATTAAAATCTACAATATTCCTTACCCTGTTTATGATCTGACCAAAAATTTGAAACCCTATTTATGACCTGACCCTTACATCAAAATCCTGTTTCAGACCTGCATTATAATTTATTTAGTTTCATAGTTCAGACTAATGTTATACCCTATTTATGACTAAAATCGCCAAAATCAGTTAAAATCGATACCCTATTTATGACCAAAACGTCTGAAAAACCATCTCCTTTGGGGCCGCACACCTACACAGCCCATTTAAAGGAGTACCTTTCCCTCTGGGTTCACATGCTACTCTTGCATAATAAAAACCGTGAAAGAATTTCCACAGACTCAAGATAGACGTAAGGGAAGGTTTTTGTGTGTGCAGCCTCTGTGCTTGTTTTTACGCTAAGTGGCCGTTTCACTCACACTATAGCTGCAGATGACATCCGCTCAAGTTGTCGAAACGTCAGTCACCAAGAACTGTTCTTTTCAGAACTACCCCCGCCCTGACGATCACACAGAACGAACCACTGATACACTGTAGGGCCGGGTTGTTCGAAAGCCGGTTGACGTTAACCCTGGATTAAAGTTAACTGCAGCCGGCATTAATTTTCTAGGTTAAAAAAGGTTTTTCAAAGCTATCGTTTGGTGTAGTCTGAGATCACTAAAGCTTAAAACTGCAGGGCAAACAAATGATAAACAGAACAACTCACCACTGAAAAAGTTGCAAAACTGACATCAAAATCCTCGCTAACCCTGGGTTAGCTTAATTTGAACAACCCGACACCGGAATTAAAAACATTCAGATGGCAAAAGTATATTGTCCGATTTTATATCAGGGACGAGTTATCCGTCTGAGACGAATTACATGGTCTTACAGTCTGAGACGGGTAATTCATCTGCCTAAGACGGATAACTCGTCTAGGTATAAATCCGGTGTTTAGGCGAATTATGTGGCTAAATTCGTCTTCAACCGATTCGTCAATAAAGACGATACTAAAATTATTTGGCCACATAATTCGAATTTTCACCTAGACGAGTTTTCCGCCCCTGGACGCTAAATCGTCTGAGATGGATAAACCGTCTTCTAATACAATTTCGGCGTGGAGTAATTCGTCTCTAGTATTCTCGACGAAACTTTCAATAACCAAGCATCTTCAGTTCCACATGAGACAGCTCTAGTATTGTCATATATCCACATACGGGTAGTGACATCATTGAAAAATATTTTTGTTGCAGGCATTGTTAAATTCCCAACGCACATTTGTACCCGGCGATCATGTGACAGTTCCAGGGACATCCGAAAAGATATCCTTTTGTAACACCTGACACTTCATAATGCCTAAAGTGGATAAGCATTCTGTGCCCCAGGGACCCCTCCTTCTTCATTCCATGCCTTCTCTTCCCCTAGCCGGTATCTTTGTGTCGTTTGCTCTGTGACATTTCTTTACGACCTAAGTTTATGTCTTTATTCGTTTCCTTGACTCTCCTCTACGTTGTCCTGAATAGAACTGTAAACATGGCGGAATTGAGAAGAATACGTCGGCAGTTTATTACTTACACTAAAATGCACCCTGTGGAAGATACAAAGAAAATTGCGAATATGTTTGTACAATACCTGAATAGTAGCGTCAAATAAACGTTCTAATTTTATTTATTTATTTATTTATTTTTTTATTATTTTTTTTTTTATGCCATCCCAGTCTTTTTTTTATGCCATCCCAGTCTTTTTGTTAAGTATTTCTAAAGCGGCAAGTCAGAGACTATGAAAAATGTTTCTTACTATAACATTTATAAGGTCTTACAACCATTTGTCATTTGGAACCGTTCACCAAAAGCGTGCAAAAGTATGTTGTGCACGAGGTTATTGAGCCTGAGTACATTGTAAGCACGCTTGTTGCCTAAAATCTGTTTTGTTTGCTAAAGTAGAGTTGAAGCAGGTAACTCGTTGACTACTTGTATGCATTAAAAGGTCACAGTACGCACAAGAGAGACAAAAACGGAGAACAGAAACACAGGAACGGAAATTTCCACAGGACAGAATTCAGTTTGTTATAGGTTGTATTTTTTTTAAATTAAATTACTTACACAACTACTTACATCATTTACACGACTTAACATACATTAACGGCAATAGGGAGCTCGGGCGACCTACAAACTACTTACACTACTTACAGAACGGTAATTACATTGCTTACGGAGAATCAACAGCAACTACTGAACCAAAAAAATATATATATAATAGCAGTATAGAGCAAAGATACAATAAAGAAAAGTGGCGTAATGATAGGAACATTGAGTTAAAGTAGATAAGGAGACAGTGTCCATTTTTTGTAAAGAAGTCTTGTATTGAAAGGCTTTAACATACGCTTCAAGAGTGACGGAATGAGGTAACTGGAAATTTTGTTTCAATTGGTCACTAGTAAGATTAAAATCGCTCTGTAACTTATAAGCGATATAAGGAAGTTGTGCTTTGTCTCTGATAAGTAGAGCATAGAATTCTTTTGACTTCTTTGTAGTTACGTCAAATACATTATCATCAATCACGAACGTTGGAGGATTTATTGATGGAAGCCAATCTTTATCTCTCAAAGGAGAGGGAATAGACCGACTAGGCCAGCCAACTGTAAAATATTTGTTTATTTATTGGTTCGAGAGGTGATTATAGGCATCTGAAACATTTAAATTAAACTAAAGATCTTGGGTGTATACAATTCCAGCTTCGTGATAGTTTTTGTAATGGACAGGCTTATTGTCTATTCTAATTTCACAGTTATTCCAAATAATATTCATGCAATTCTTTTCTGTCGCAAAAGTCTGACGGAACTCTGACCACCAAAACAAGAGTTCGTTATAGAATTGAGAAGGAATTGTGTAATCAGATATGTTGTAATTGCAAGCCAAAAAAAAAGAAACCTAAGGGACTCAAGAGGTGTTGTAGGAAGCTCTTCCATGGTCCATTGATCCCACTGAAAATTCGTCTCAACCAAGCGAGTCTTAACGATTTGACCATGCATTCAAGATCAATCATATATGTTATAGGTTGTGTGATAGGCACTAATAGTTGGATTATTGCTCTTTTGATAACTCACTGGAAATGAAAATGTTGGACAGAGAGAGTACGAATAAAACTAAAATAGGATGAGTCACGACACAAATGACAGCAAACTCTACGTGAAGGTGACATGTATTGGAATAAGAAATTACTGCAGATGTCTCAGTGTCAAGGGCTCTGTTATATATGGACCGGCCCGCTGTTTTGTTTGCTGTCTTGAATTCAGTTTTATGCCGCCCTCGCGTCTAGAGTCACTCTGATGTTGAGAAATTTGAATAATCTTTGTGTGACGCAAAATTTAGCGTGTTGTCTTAATGATTCATGCACGGTTGATAGGGTGTCATTTAGTAAATATTTACACTGCGTCTGAACTTTCGAATCTAAACCGCGCATATTCAAGTACTTCAAGGGCTTCTTTGGAATCAGCCAAGGAACATAACGCTTACAAGCAATGCACATTTCGACTACCAGTGTAAAATAGCTGACACTTTGGAAACTGCTTTCTCCTTAAGCCCGTTAATACCTGTAGCTTGGAGTTACTTGTTCTCTACCGTGTAAAAAAATCACGAAGGATGAGTGCTAAGGATGACCGCGTTTAGAAATCAAACAAATCTGCACATACTGTTATTTTAGTCTTTAACCAAAACTCTGTAAACGTCATATCATGTAAATAGACAGCTGACAACCAACATGAAAAAACGGCACGATCCAATATTAAGAACTATAGCCGGCTCCACAAAGTTTCCCCCGACAAGTCTGACAAATTAATAGTATTTCATTTTGCGAGCGTGAAAGAATCAAGGTTATTTCCAGCCCTAGCCGGAATCCGTCATGAAATTACCCTGGGTTCTTCTCGTTGTAGCTGCACTGGCTCTTTTGAAACCTTTT
This sequence comes from Catalaphyllia jardinei, assembly GCA_022496165.2. Classification (NCBI taxonomy): domain Eukaryota; kingdom Metazoa; phylum Cnidaria; class Anthozoa; order Scleractinia; family Caryophylliidae; genus Catalaphyllia; species Catalaphyllia jardinei. The sequence goes on along the minus strand of CM042747.1, from coordinate 10,506,218 downwards.
TCGTCCAACGCGACCAGAAAAGTCCAGAGAGAAAAATTGGTTGTGAAGCAAATTACTAACAAACTGAAGACAGTTTGCCCCAGCCAGAACAAAAACCTAAGCCAAGTTTTGTCGATCGTAAGTTCGGTCGACTTAACTCTTCGCTTTACACATAGTAGAATCAGTTCTTTGGAGTCCGCCGCCAAGCGCCTGAAAAAAGGTAAGCCGGTTTCTTTTGTGAAAAAAAGGATAAAACATAAAAACTAACAGCAATATTTGTTTCACTTTGGTTCTGTCAGCAAATGCAGTGTTATTGCATCGCTTGGGCAAAATAGACCGCAAACTGGATGGTATAACAAAGATGATTGGAAAAGTCGAGAATGAAGGTTAGAGGTTTGCTTTCTCATTAGAACTTTTTTTACGTGTGTAAATCGAGTACGAGACACAAAAGATTCCTTAAGAGCAGGACTTTTCTTTTGTTGAGTTCGTAAGTGACTGCCAGTTCCACATGGCAAGAATACCCCGTAGAGTTTGTAGCTTATGATTAAGTTTGGGTAGCTTGCGTAGCAAGCGTTTCCGTGGGGTTTGGGGGCAATTCCAAAGAAAGACCAAGGAATGGGATTTTCAGTATTTTGTACTTTTCTTTGCTCCGAAACCGCAGAGAAACGCTTACTACGCAAGCTAAAATTTGGCATGCTTCGATGTCTGACTGAAAATTAAATTTTCCATCTCGCTATTGCTGGGGTTAACGACTGGAGCGGCTATGTCAACTGAGCAATAATGAGCCACTGGAAAACACTAAAATACGTGCCAGTGTTGTTAATATAGATCTCGGACGAATAAAACTATATTTGACAGCTGTACAAAAGGAAGTGGAGATCTGTTGACGGGGGCCAATTTTGACGTATTAGTCCTTTTTTATGTTAAATGTTTCAGAAAAGCCAAGGTCTGTTGTCATTTGTGAACACAAGAAAGCCAATATAACCTGCAAGAAAGGAGAGAAGATTAACATCGTCCAAGCGAACTATGGCCGACTGAATGAACGAGCCTGTACAAAGTCTCCAGTTCGTTCCACCAACTGTCGTGCCACCAAATCGCTTGCCATCGTGCAGAGCACGTGCCACAAGAAAGCCAGTTGTGCGCTGCATGCAAGCAACAAGGTGTTTGGAGATCCATGCAAAGGAATTTTTAAGTATCTTCTTGTCAAGTACAAATGCGAGCGCTAGGTTAGTTTGTAAAAAACATCTTCATTGACTGAGGTATTTATGCTGATAAATATGGGCAAGATTGTTGCTGAAGAAAGTGAACAAAGGGAGGATCTGCATTTTCATTGACAAATCGACCTCGTGAGTTTCAGGGTAGAATAGCTAAGCGAATGAAGCGATCTGTGAGGTCGCGAAGGAGCCGAGCGAGCAACGGGTACTGAATAAGCAAGACTGAAAGTGTAGCAGTAAACTTGTTGAAAAAGTGAAAAGGTGGCAAAGTATTTATTTAGGATAGATAAGAAATGATTAACCTAAAGAGAAGATGGTTCTGGCTTCCCGCTCAATAAAATCAGCTTATTTTCCCTCACTCTCGTTTTCCAGTATAGAGTATTAATAACCACACCAACATGAATGGCTTTTAACATGGCATTTCTTTCATTATTTTCAGGTTTTTCGACAGTGATGTGAGATCAGTGGCTTCACTGTCTCATTATCAGCTCGCCTTTGTTGATTCTGTTCATTTTTGAAGTGTTCTTTGGAGGTGAAATAAAGGCATTTACACGTAACAATCTGTTTTCTGACCTTTTTATGGTTTAGTTTCTCATAGCCAGCCTCTTTGTTTTCTCGCAGCCTTTTTTAAGACAAATACCGTGAAGTTACCAGAATAAAACTCTCTAATCACCCGAAAATTTCAAAACAATAAACTTTCGAAAATAATAGTCCTCCAACTCGGGCGAGACACACCTCTAATTCTCAGTCACCAAAAGTCAGCTTCTATGATAACTTTCTCCACTTGAGCCACTGTAACCCTCACTTCTAGCAGTCTATGGATTTCTTTGCAAGCTGCAAACTTCAAAGCCTGTTTCGTGCGTTTCGTCGTCACCTTTCTAAAGAGGACTTTACCAGGGTTCGCTTAACTTCCCAACGCAAAATTCCAATTGTTTATATATTAGCGAGGACCAGGGTATTCTTTCTATAAAAGAGGAATTTATTTATTCATACAATTTCGTCCAACGAGGCCAAATGAGCAATACTACCTCAAAACCCATAGCCTCCTCAAAACACGGGGAGGGTTGAGGCCCTGTTAGGAGTTTTAGGGATAAGGGATAACTGGCAAAATAATTTTAGGTATAAGGGATAACTGACTAAATAATTATAGGGATAAGGGATAACTGAGATAATTTTAGGGATAACAAAAAAATAGCTTTGATTTCTAAATTGTCACTCGTTTGGTCATTTTTGCCGAGGATCTGCATCACCAGCGACCGGTAACGAACAGTAACGGGTCATTTATCAGCCCAAATTCAAGCAAGGTGAGCCAAATGTCCAAGAATTGCTTCCAGCCTCTTTTATTCGGTCTACCACTGACTTCATGTCGCGCGTGTAACATGGATATCACATGATCAGTCATAACTGAGACCCCAAAGGGAGGGGGGAAGGGACCGCTAAATGACACATCCCCAATTTAGCAGTCGAAAAGTAACTTTGCAGTTTTCAAGCACTTGGCATGGTTAGACTGCCTGGTTAGATTGCTGGTAGGTCAACTGATATCAGTCACAGGCCGGGGTTCTCAGTAGAACAGCGGAATTCCACTGGCTGTAAAATTGAATGTTATGAAAATTTGCGCTCATGACGATAATTACAGATTCAGAAGTTTCAAGAAGAAATTAGCACTTAAAAGGTGAAACAGCGCTACTCGCTACGTCGCATTTTCTGATCATAGGCTACGCTTTTTTCGTCTTGTTTTATTTCCTCCAAAATACATGAAGTCACATCTTCGGCAACCTAAAATTTCAAAACTTTCCAGGAATCATGCCCCTGGACCCTCCTAGGTCGGCTTGCCTCCTTGGACGCCGGTTGTCATAATTTATTGGACACCTGTGGAAAGGTGTGCTAAGAACGAACCCTGATCAGATGTCGAGATCACACAGATCAAAAGACCATGGCGGCTTCATTGTTACTGTAAGAATATCATTGTTAGACAGAATAGTACTTTCATATGACCGTTAGAAGCGCTAAATATGTGCATCAAAAGGTGACTATGTGTGCGCAGAAATGGGGATGGGGAAAATCACAAAGTTTATCAAGATTTATGAAGAGGATTCAATAAAATAACATTTAAAGGGGGATCTCCCAAATCCCCTCATCCAGGCGATAAAAAATGACCGGTCCTTTATCTAACGGTTATCTAATGGTTCCTTCTTTAACAAAACGGCACGTCTTACATCTTCTTCTGTTACAACGGAACGATCCCGGTGCCAGGGGGGGGGGGGGGTGGTCTGCGGTGTTTGGCCCTGACTAGTATGTCACGTAGGTTGTTGCATCGGCGGTGTGATATGAGAGGAGGAGAAGGGAATGCTGCTTGGCGGTTGTTGCGAAAACTAAGACCCCCGAAAATTAAGACCTAAGACCTAAGACCCGAAAACGAAGACCCGAAACCTAAGACCCGAAAACTAAAACCCGAAAACTAAAACCCGAAAACGAAGACCCGAAAACTAAGACCCGAAAACTAAGACCCCCTTATTTTCTTTATTTCAGCATGTGAGTCCAATGGGTACATTAGCGACACTAAAAACAAAGGATAAACATACGAAATGCGTTCTAAATATTCCACACAATCCTCCAAAACGTGGAGATATGTCGTGTAATAACAACGCATAACTATGTTACGCTTTATACTTAAAATCAAACTACACATGCCGGAGAAAATAAGCATTATAGCCATCATAGAAAACACAGTTTCAAGCTGTGTACAATGGGATCGAAGACTTTAGAGCTCGCCATTCGCTGGTGGCAAAATAACCAATCGCAGTCAAGATCTCACGATCCGCTGAACGAGTATATAATCTCAAAAAAATACGCCAGTTGCGGAGTGTTACCTGACACTGGTTTCAGTCACTCCAGGCTATCGGCAACTGACGAGATCCAGAAGGATCAAAACCGCGGTCTTGCCTGAACGACAAGGCTACGAGCCTCCAACAAAAGAGAGACCATTAGCGGTCTCCGCAAGAAAGCCTGAAAACATCGCAAAAAAGCAATGGTGACGACAATGTAGAGCTGGATGAACAATCAGCGGAAGAACTAAATTCAGAGCTTTTTGCCTGAATGAAACCACGCAATATCATAAACAACAGGCAAGACAGTCCACAGACTTGCGCATGCACATTTACATTGTCAATGCTAGAACGAAGAAACTGGAAGGACAAAAAGCTACATGAAATTTATGCAAGAAAGAAAAGAACTTCTCTCTAAAGGCTGGTTTCCATCTGATCGCAGATCGCAGACGGATCGCAAAGAGAGTTATTTCCACGGATATAATCGCTGTTGCATACATTTCGGACAGCGGAAGTGTCAAAATAACACGCGCGTTGTGCTAGCAGGAAAATCGCATCAAACAACATGGCGGACGTTGAGAGAAGTTCTGCTGCAAGCAAATTTATTCTTCTCTTAGTCAACCGACTTTGAAATTTTCTTGCAACATTTCGCCCCGATCCAGAGGATGCCTTTTTCAATCGCCTCAGATAACGACCATACGCAGTTCTTATGTTGCGGAATCTGACTTAGCTTCCCCCGCCAATAAGTTAAATTTCTCCACGATTTTTTTCCCAACAGTTAGCCTTTTTGTTTTCGTCTTTGAAATCTTTACCGTTACGGTGGTAAAGGCACTCATATTAACTTCCTCTATAAATTCCTCGTTATTAAAGTTTCCTTGCTCGACGCCAGCCGTGTTTACAAATGAGCAGTTGCTTTGTTGAAGCGTTGAATCGTGGGCCGGAATTCAAAATATTATGGGATACGTTTCGATCGCAGATCGCAGAACTTCGGTTTCCATATGATCGCACGATCGCAGATAATCGCAGACGATCGCAAACGATCGCAGACGATCGCAGAAGTGTGTTTCCATATGATTGCAGAGGATCGCAGAACATTTTTCGATCTGCGATCCGTGATCGTCTGCGATCATATGCATGGAAACCAGCCTTAAGACAGATTTATAGCTTTCCACAAGGAAAGTTACAGCTCTCTCTGGCGAAGCCGGACAAACTGAGATAAATATGACACCCGTGATAATAAACAGCATAACATGCATACAGCCGGGCCCGGCATAGTAATACAAAATGCAAGTATCCTACATGTTCGCGGAAATATTTCAAACTTTGTCCCGCCAGGGCTAACATTCGAGAGAGCCTAAAACATATCTTGTAATATAAAAGAGCCTATAGAGAAAAACAACTGGAAAGAAACAGAAGCTGTTAAACTCTGGAGATTACACGCGGATAAAAGCGGAAGCCACGCAGACATATGACCTGCAATGGCTCTACTGTTAAGAAATGTCCTCCTGAAAACACAGGATTATTGCTGAGTGAAATATTCAAAGATCCCCCGATCGTAACATACAAAAGGGGCAGATCCTTATTATGCTAGTTCGAGCAAAACTTCCTACGTGGCTATTACACGTAGATGGGAGTCGCGCAGGCCTGTCACCTTATTGTTTTCACTGTTGAGTTATAGATGTACGCAGGAGGTTGGAGGTTGGAAAAATGACTTACTGAAGGGCAAAAATAAAGAAAATAAGGGGGCCTTAGTTTTCGGGTCTTCGTTTTCGGGTCTTCGTTTTCGGGTCTTCGTTTTCGGGTCTTCGTTTTCGGGTCTT
>CM042747.1:10475298-10500370 GCA_022496165.2 Catalaphyllia jardinei | reverse complement strand
GTCTTCGTTTTCGGGTCTTCGTTTTCGGGTCTTCGTTTTCGGGTCTTAGGTTTCGGGTCTTCGTTTTCGGGTCTTCGTTTTCGGGTCTTAGGTTTTGGGTCTTCGTTTTCGGGTCTTAGGTCTTAGGTCTTAATTTTCGGGGGTCTTAGTTTTCGTAACAACCGCTGCTTGGCAACGTTGTGAAGAGCGAAGAATATTGAGGTTACTGGAAATGACTCAAGGTATGTTAGGTAGGGCTGGATTAAATATAACTACAAATGGCATTCTGTTGGGCTCTTTTTTAGTGGATGTTATGAGTGCTCTACTGCGTGGAATTTGGCGTACTTTGTCGATTTCGTCTTTAATGGAACGGTATTTGTATCCTCTCTTAATAAGATGACTTGTGAGTGCATCAGACCGTGTGTTACAGAACTCCGTTGAACAAATTCTTCTTAGTTGTAATGTCATGCTAAAGGGAATGGATTGTTTAGGGTGAGATGGGTGACAAGATGATTTGAGGAGGTTCTGAGAGGCGGCTGTGACACAGGCTATTGCCAAGCAGCATTCCCTTCTCCTCCTCTCATATCATACCGCCGATGCAACAACCTACGTGACATACTAGTCAGGGCCAAACACCGCAGACCACCCCCCCCCCCCCCTGGCACCGGGATCGTTCCGTTGTAACAGAAGGTGTAAGACGTGCCGTTTTATTAAAGAAGGAAACACATCTTACACTTTCTTCGCTACTAACGAGCAAAAAGGTATACGGCATCACATCACCTGCTCTTCTTCTAACCTCGTATACATGATACAATGCACCAAATGCAGGATCCAATACGTAGGGGAAACTAAACGTCGCCTTAGCGATAGGTTTGGAGAACACCGACGCGACGCGCGGTAGAGAAAGCCATCACACAACGTGACATCGATCAACCCACCGCCGTTTCTGATCACTTCAATCTCCCTGGCCATTCACTGAACAACCTAGAACTGATTCCTCTTGAACTTATTAATTCAAATAGAGACACTATCCGTAAGGCAAGAGAGGCAAGACACTTGAACCCTGGCCATTCACTGAACAACCTAGAACTGATTCCTCTTGAACTTATTAATTCAGATAGAGACGCTATCCGTAAGGCAAGAGGGCAAGACACTTGAACCCTCGGGGATAAACAGGCGTGACGAAATTTAATCCGTTTATATTTCTATATTTTATAACCCACTTGTAACCGTCGCTTTTACCGTATTTTTCTATTTTTATCACAGGTAGCCCAAGCTCACTACTTGAGAATATATTAATATCGAAGAGTGCGGCTTAGAGAAGCAATGTCGACAACTGATATGATTATGTAAGAGATCGACCATCAGGCCTTATCCACCATATTGGAGTTCGGTTGTAAAGTTAATAATTAATCATTCTTCGTTATAAGAGTTTGTATGAGAATATTCCTGTTGCTTATAAATGTATGAAATTGGCAATAAAGTTTTCCTTTTAACTCACCGATGTTGTTTCCTCGTCATTTCTTGTGATTTTGTAGCGTTTTAGGCCTCCTAGATGTAGTCCAAGGCTTTTCTTGAGCAGCCGCTTTTTCCATCCCTAAATTAAAGCGAAAGCGAAGGTTGGAATCCCTCCTGAGACCGGGCTCGCTCTTGGCGGCGATAAATATCGTGAAATTCGCGCCACAGTGATTTTTTTCTCAAAAGCTGCTTCGGCGATAAATAAGCGACGTTATCCAGTTCTCGCATCGCTGATTTCTAGTTTTTCGAGGATGGAAATCGCCGTTTGAGTGCACTATGCAACGGCCTGGCTAGGCACGGTCAAGGAAGCCCTGCAACGAAACCCAACCGTCAAGCACGATTTGAAATCCCGACCCGACTGGCATGGGACGTTTGTTTAATGACAATTGGAGACCAAGGGGACACGGACGCAGTTAAATTGTCACTTCTCAAGTTGCCCGCCGAGCTAGTCATGGATTTAAATCCGGAGATAACATTACCGATCGCGCGATGACCTTTTGAAACGTTTGTCAGTGTTTCAAGTATCTCTGCTGCCGCGCAGTTGATCTCAACCATATACCAGTCTTGGAACATTTTCATTTATTTGCGCTTTGACTTCTTACTTAACAGTGGTACTTTTTTCTAAGGAACAGATAATACAACGATACCTGTGGAATCCTCCTACGTGCTGTTGTTTATTTAGCTAATCCGGATTTGCATGACTAGCTCCGCGGGCAACTTGAGAAGTGTCTTTTTATTAACCAATTATGTCACAAATTTTCCTTGTATCATTTTTAAATATTGTAACCGTTTGTTTCCATTTTTATTTAGCTTCAGTGTAGCCCCTTAAGAAGGTTAGTTCTGCCTAACCGAAATATTGGGCATTAAAATTTACCTTAGCTGTTCGATCAGCCTTTCATTTAGATTTTTCCGGACAAATGTCCGGCAATCCACACATTTGTTAGTAAATTTTTAAGTTTTTGCATGCCTGTATCTTGTTTACTATTGGTCCAATTGACACGAAGCTCGAGGATTTTGTAAGGCTCGGTGTGCTCTTTCAGAATATATGGGTTTCTGTTGTTAATCCCATAATACACCGACTCATACCCAGGCGCTCACGGTATGAAATCTGGCAATGTCAACACGGAAAAAATGCTTTATTGCGTCGCAACCGTGTTTAATTACTTGTTTAATTACTCTCATCTAAGCACACCCATCAACCAATGAGAACGCGCATAGTAGCTCAGTTCATAGTTAATCCCTTAACTATGCTCTGTAATTTTATAAAGGTCTGGATTCAGACTGATCGATACACGTAAACGGTTCTGCGTCAAATGGACAGCAATTGTAAGATGTCATGTGACCGCAAAGCTAAAAACAATTCAAGATATCACGCAAACTTTGCGAAAAACTAATTTGGAGTCGAGAAATTAAAAATACAAAGAATAATGTAGAACCTGGCAATGCCGAATTATTTGTGTCACGAAAGGTTTTGAAGTTTCGACCTTTAGATTGTTTGTTTATACTGTATGTGACAGTCACTCCTGCCAAAGCGAGGTCAACATATTTCAAAAGCAGTACTATTACTTCTCATGTTTCGAAAGTGGTGTCAGTGAAGCGAAGGTTGCTTAGCGGAAAAAACTTTCGATCTCTTACTCCGTAATATTCAAACTAGTTGAATTTACCCTACTCTGCGACAACCAGATGGCAGCAATGTTGTTCAGGCTTGCTTTTATATCGCTTTTGCCTCAAGGTATGTGCCCGGGGTATCTGTTTTGCATGTACGTGTTTTCTGTCAACTTGCCATATTTACCGTTCAGGACGTCATTTTACAAGAGAAAGACCCGGGAGAAAGACAGACTGCCCGTGTTTCAAAGCCGACGGTTTAGGTTAATGTTAAAGATCACAAAACGATTAATGTCTCTTGTTCGAACCTCGGATACTGGTCAGTAAGACCACTTTCCGGTGAACACAAATGTGAAATGAATCTTCAAGTCAGCTGCCTCCAGTTCTGTTTTTAGAGGTTTTACGGTTCTTTACATTTCTAGCATCGCCAAAAGTTAGAAATTCCCAAAATTTGGAAATTCAGTAGCATTTGATCTTTTAAGGATATCTTGTCTGATACTGAGAACAAACTGCAGAATCAAGCAACGCACGGATATCGCGGCAATAAACTATCCAGTCTACGGTGCTTGTGCTTTTGATGTCAGGAGTCTCACTGAACTGATCCAGTAAGCAGTAGCTTAGATCCTTTACGAATTGTCACTCAAACATTTTCACAAAGGACGAGGGGAAAACTTCTGAAATTCAAACATTTGACAAACAAATACCTATGACCCTTTAAAAGCTGACACACTTTTAATGATGTCGACTTGTTTGGGTGATAATTGTTATCGGCATAATATTATGATCAGTCTTTGTAAATGTTTATCTTTCCACAGCTCTGGGTCTCCACTGTTGGGTTTGTCACTCGACTACGTCATGGGCCGACTGCGAAAACAAACTGAAATCGAGTTTCTGTCCCGATGATCCAAGCTGGGTTTGTCAGACAAAAGTTATTACAATAACAGAACACGGAAACACTCAAACGGAGTATTCGAAGGAGTGTGGGCAGCTTCGCCACTGTAAAGCAAAATTTTGCAACTATGAGTATCACAACACAACGGTTCGATGCCAATTAGAATGCTGTTGTCATGACAACTGCAATACCGGGTTGCTCATCCAGGGAGAAAGTGAAGGGATCATTCAGTCACTGCACGGTGTGTGCAAAATACTTGCTATAATAATGGCATTGTACTCAACAATGACTTGATAAGGGATTTCGTCAAAAATGTTCTTGGCTACCAGGATACAAGCGTAAGGAACAATCGACTGACATTTTTGGCTTTATACGATTAATGACGGACTTAAAGCTCTGTCACAGTATTTTGGCAGTGTGCAAAATTACCTTTGAATTGAGGGAAACTTAAAAATAGTAGCTTAATAAGATAGAAAACACAAAAGAGTAATAAGCCATAACGGAACAAGAATGGTTAACTGAAGGATGGAGAAGATTAACACGGATTGCAAACGACGAACTTGAATAATTCAGGCTAAACTTTTCAAGATTCGTCAACCGTGACGTGGCTATTTTTGGGCTTTTCACTTTCAGAGGACGACCTCAGAAGTGAACTTTTATCCAAACTGTAACATTTTGTACTTAAGGGGATTCCCGAGTAAAAGAACGCGCCATAGATTTCCGATGAAACTTGGCATGGTGTCAATACAGTACAAGGAGTTGTTAAAAGCGTAATAAAAAGAGGGGTATAGATTTCCGATGAAACTTGGTATGGTGACAATACAGTACAAGGAGTTGTTAAAAGCGTAATAAAAAGAGGGGGTCACCGTGCTTGTTTTCATGCCACGATGCTGACAAATATGGTTATTTAGGCGACGTTTGGTTATCTCAGTGCGCAACAAATAAGCGCGATTATTTTTCAATGCGGCCTGTTATATCACACAAAGTTCGACTTTCTTTGATTGGTTATTCATCTACGTCCCAGAAAAATGGCTTCAAATACCCTGCATTATTAACTGACATTTTATCCTTTAAAGAAAACATAATTTGGACTTGCTCTTTTGGGCCCTTTACGTCTCTTTCTGTAGCATTTATTTCATTTGCCAAAAAGTAACCATGGATTTCTGCCAAATTTTTTTCTCAGTTATCGCGGATAATGTTCTCATTAAATTTATAGAATAAAAAGTGGCGGTCACCGTGCTCGTTTAAGAGAAAAATAGTTCTTATCTCGCTATCGAGCTTAGTTTGAGGGAAATGTCTTATGTTTTGTACGCGCGCGCTCATGTGCGCGCGCTGATGACGCAAAAATCGTGCGCAGTAGGAATGCACAATGCAAAACCCAGGAATCACCTTAAGACTCGTGTGTCACGCCATTGAAACGAGACCAAGTTGTCAATACTCTTTTTATTAAAATGGTTGTGAGCCCTATAGAAATGAACTATTATCATTGTTTATTGTTTTTCGAAGTAATAGTAATTAAGACTACCTTTTACAAGTTTGAAGTTTTTCTGTACGAGTGAAGCCTTTTTGTGCCCTTTCATCAGTATATCCACCAAGCTTATATATTACGAGCAAAGCTGAAACGCGTCAATATCGCGCGCTTATCAAACTACTGTTGTACATCATACCTTTTTAAAACTCACTTTCCTGTATCAGCTTTGAAACGAGAATCCCCAGAATGCGCTTGAACGGTTTACAATAAAACACTTCGAAGTGAAGGTTTTAATCCAATTGTATAAACTACAAAGTAATCCAAGTTTTCAGTTCTGAAAAAAGTGCTTAATGTTTTAACTCCGAAGTGTTCCAATTCCAATTCGATCGCGCATGGCAACTACAGTGTCGTCAGAAGAGACGCTGGGACACTAGTTGCAGGGGCGGGGGGAACACTCTGCGACGCCTGGCACTTTTTGTGTGTCTAGATCATCGAACGAAAAATGACGTCACATCCGGTAAAAAAGCGAGCTGAGCGGCAAAATCAAATTTCAATGTGGCATAATCGTTCTCTCGGTAAGTAAAATGCCAATATTTCGGAATCGGCCGGATGTTTTTCACGTTTTATTTCACTACGATATACAAAATTTTGTCTTCATCCTCGTCATATCAGTGTTTCTGAAGAACAGGGCTATTAGGTACTCAAAAACACGCTGTTTTGAAGGCGTGTTTTTCCGAAATGTCGTCATTTCTTCGTCGCTGAATTCAACAGGAATCATCGTTTGCCTGGAAATGATGAATTCTAGGTAAGTTGCACTCAATTAAAATACCCTATTCTCTTAGGCAAGCATTACACTAACAGAAAAGCATAACCACCTAAGAAAACACAAACAAATTTATTACGCTATTGTTTCAATGACTCACCCTAAATGAGACATTCACTAAAATTAAACATCAATTGAGAACTTTTAATAGACCTTCATCAGTTCAAAAAGACAATCTAGACATGTACAAATTTAAAACAAATATATAATTTTTTAGTAATGAACTTTCTCTGTAGTGAAATGTTTGTTATTAATGACCTGACAAAAGGGTTTCAGACCAAAAGTCCCGTGAAGAAATGTTATCATAACAGACAAAACTACTTTTAGTTCAACAAGAAAAATTCAGAAGAAAACTGAAGACAAATTAAGTGCTTCTCTTGTTTGTATTTCTCTTGTGGGTATTTACTCAGTTACCACCTTAAATTGCCACCATCATGACGACGAAAATTGCATAAATAAGTAGCCTACATGAGGAAAAAATGCTGTTAACTATTTTCAAATATCTCTTTTTTATCCAGAGATATTCAAGTTTTTGAAATATGCAAATTAGTCAACTGATGATGTCATATACTCAACCAAATTTTAATCAAAGATGATGAAAAAGGATATCTCAGCCAATTTGTACCAGAAAGTTTTGATTCTTTGAAATAAGATTCTACTAAATGTGCTCCACAATTTGAGCTAACAGTTTTTTTTTTACCACGGCAACATACTGGGTTCCAGAGCTCCCCAATATTAAAGGCATTTTTGGCCTCCTTTGCCATTCTATTTTTCATATTTGCAAATTGTGCTTTATATACATGATCCAACAAGCATATAAATATGTTAGCTTGAGTTTGTGGCCTTGTTTAACGTTTTTTTAGCTGAAAATCACTTGCATATTGAATTCAAGTAGGCAGGGACTGGAAAAGAGTGAGTTGCCAAGGGAGCAAATTTTTTATAGCCGTAGGTGTGTTTTCTGTAGAACTACTAGCCTTCCAAGTTTCAATGGTCTGTGCTGCAATTTGGCCAAGATAGCTTTATTTATATACATGTTGTAATATTGGGTTGAGTGTACGAGATCATCAGTCATCTCATTTACATATTTTACCCATTTTTCAAACTTCAATATCTCTGGAACTAATGCGGGTATTTGCAAACAGTAAACGGCGTTTTCATTCTTTCATAGAATTCTTTGTAAGACACCTAAAAAATCAAGAGGTATGAAATCTGGCAATGTCAACACGGAAAAAGTGCTTTATTGCGTCGCAACCGTGTTTAATTACTTGTTTAATTACTCTCATCTAAGCACTCCCATCAACCAATGAGAACGCGCATAGTAGCTCAGTGCATAGTTAATCCCTTAACTATGCTGTGTAATTTTATAAAGGTCTGGATTCAGAGTGATCGATACACGTAAACGGTTCTGCTTCAAATGGACAGCAATTGTAAGATGTCATGTGACCGCAAAGCTCAAAGTAAAACAATTCAAGATATCACGCAAACTTTGCGAAAAACTAATTTGGAGTCGAGAAATTAAAAATACAAAGAATAACGTAGAACCTGCCAATGCCGAATTATTTGTGTCACGAAAGGTTTTGAAGTTTCGACCTTTAGACTGTTTGTTTATACTGTATGTGACAGTCACTCCTGCCAAAGCGAGGTCAACATATTTCAAAAGCAGTAGTACTACTTCTCATGTTTCGAAAGTGGTGTCAGTGAAGCGAAGGTTGCTTAGCGGAAAACTTTCGATCTCTTTCTCCGTAATATTCAAACTAGTTGAATTTACACTACTCTGCGACAACCAGATGGCAGCAGTGTTGTTCAGGCTTGCTTTTATATCGCTTTTGCCTCAAGGTATGTGCCCGGGGTATCTGCTTTGCATGTACGTGTTTTCTGTCAACATTTACCGTTCAGGACATCATTTTACAAGAGAAAGACCCGGGAGAAAGACAGACTGCCCGTGTTTCAAAGCCGACGGTTTAGGTTAATGTTAAAGATCACAAAATGATTAATGTCTCTTGTTCGAACCTCGGATACTGGTAAGTAAATCCACTTTCCGGTGAATTCCACTTTCCGGTGAACACAAATGTGAAATGAATCTTCAAGTCAGCTGCCTCCAGTTCTGTTTTTAGAGGTTTTACGGTTCTTTACATTTCTAGCATCGCCAAAAGTTAGAAATTCCCAAAATTTGGAAATTCAGTAGTATTTAATCTTTTAAGGATATCTTGTCTGACACTGAGAACAAACTGCAGAATCAAGCAACGCACGGATATCGCGGTCTACGGTGCTTGTGCTTTTGATGTCAGGAGTCTCACTGAACTGATCCAGTAAGCAGTAGCTTAGATCCTTTACGAATTGTCACTCAAACATTTTCACAAAGGACGAGGGGAAAACTTTTGAAATTCAAACATTTGACAAACAAATAAGTATGATCCTATAAAAGCTGGCACACTTTTAATGATATCGACTTGTTTGGGTGATAATTAAGAAATAGAAAACATGTACCGTGTTTGTATCGAGTTATACAAACACGAGTGGAAGTTTGGGAGAACGAGAAATGCTGTGGGAACACGAGCCGCAGGCGAGTGTTTCCACAGCTTTTTCGAGTTCTCCCAAACTTTCACGAGTGTTTGTATAACTCGATACAAACGCGGAGTACATGTTTTCTATTTCTTTTAGAAAACACCGCGACGAGAAAAAGGAAAACAACTTGTAAACTTTGATTATCAAAATGTAAATTCTCTTTGCTCGCGCCATCACTACGTCAACAGCGCGCGTGCTTCCTTGGGACTGTTTTCTAATTGATATCGGCATAATATTATGATCAGTCTTTGTAAATGTTTATCTTTCCACAGCTCTGGGTCTCCACTGTTGGGTTTGTCACTCGACTACGTCATGGGCCGACTGCGAAAACAGACTGAAATCGAGATTCTGTCACGATGATCCAAGCTGGGTTTGTCAGACAAAAGTTATTACAACAACAACACACGGAAACACTCAAACGGAGTATTCGAAGGAGTGTGGGCACCTAGGCGACTGTAAAGCAAAATTTTGCAACTATGAGTATCACAACACAACGGTTCGATGCCAATTAGAATGCTGTTGTCATGACAACTGCAATACCGGGTTGCTCATCCAGGGAGAAAGTGAAGGGATCATTCAGTCACTGCACGGTGTGTACAAAATACTTGCTATAATAATGGCATTGTACTCAACAATGACTTGATAAGGGATTTCGTCAAAAATGTTCTTGGCTACCAGGATACAAGCGTAAGGAACAATCGACTGACATTTTTGGCTTCATACGATTAATGACGGACTTAAAGCTCTGTCACAGTATTTTGGCAGTGTGCAAAATTACCTTTGAATTGAGGGAAACTTAAAAATAGTAGTTTAATAAGATAGAAAACACAAAAGAGTAATAAGCCATAAAGGAACAATAATGAAAAATAACACTCAAATTGCGGTTATAAACATAACGAGACAACGCATGTTGTAAAAACTTTCATTTTTGAACTTAACGTTTCGTATGCTCCAACATACATCTTCAGAAGTAACGGCTAACAAAATTACAATTAAATTTAAACAAGAAGGCTAATACCAAATAAGGAAAGTAATGACAATGAAAAAGTAAATGAAAATAAACAGACCTAGTTAAATCTACTGTAAAAAATATGAATGGCTAGTAGAGAAGAAGTTTCTCACTGCCAACATTTTCATTGAGCACTGGTTTTAATCGCGAATCAACAAGGTTTCCTTAATTTTACAGTATATATCAGATTGTCCAGTGGCTAAAATGTCAAAGTGATCCCATTTAATTTTGTGGCCTGTTTGGGTCATGTGATCAGCAATGGCAGAAGAATGGCTGTTACTCGTCAGCGCCTTGAAATGTTCTGTTTTCCTGTCATGTAAACGACGCTTTGTTTTCCCAATGTAGCAATCTTCACAATCCCAGCAGCTAGCCCTATAAACTACTTTAGACTTAAGGGAGCGGCTGAGCCTGTCTTCATAGGGGAAAATAGACTTAATTCGGCGAGTGTTTCTGAAAATAATCTTAGGATTAAAACAACCATGGTCAACCATAGAACTTGGAAATACATGATTTAAGCTGTTGAGTAACGATTTTACTTTGAATTCCTAGATAGGTTAAAACAACGAAAATTTCTTTTTTGGGCACTGTAATGATATCCTTAGGTTTGTCTTGGTGTTTATTATAATACCACGGGGGTACCCATTGCGTGACAAATGCTTCTTGAGGTCATCTAAAGCAGACTGCAGCAGACGGGGCGATGAACAAATTCGGAGACAACGATAAGTAAGTGTGCGGATGAGGTTAACTTTGTATTTTTGATGAAAGTTTTTACAACATGCGTTGTCTCGTTATGTTTATAACCGCAATGTGTGTGTTATTTTTACTCAAGTTGAAATGGCCGAAGAATAAGAGTGTCTACGATTTGGAACAAGAATGGTTAACTGAAGGATGTTGAAGATTAACACGGATTGCAAACGACGAACTTGAAAAATTCAGGCTAAACTTTTCAAGATTCGTCAACCGTGACGTAGCTATTTTTGGGCTTTTCACTTTCAGAGGACGACCTCAGAAGTGAACTTTTATCCAAACTGTAACATTTTGTACTTAAGGTGATTCCCGAGTAAAAGAACGCGCCATAGATTTCCGATGAAACTTGGTATGGTGACAATACAGTACAAGGAGTTGTTAAAAGCGTAATAAAAAGAGGGGGTCACCGTGCTTGTTTTCATGCCACGATGCTGACAAATATGGTTATTTAGGCGACGTTTGGTTATCTCAGTGCGCAACAAATAAGCGCGATTATTTTTCAATGCGGCCTGTTATATCACACAAAGTTCGACTTTCTTTGATTGGTTATTCATCTACGTCCCAGAAAAAAATGGCTTCAAATACCCTGCATTATTAATTGACATTTTATCCTTTAAAGAAAACATAATTTGGACTTGCTCTTTTGGGCCCGTTACGTCTCTTTATGTAGCATTTATTTCATTTACCAAAAAGTAACCATGGATTTCTGCCAAACTTTTTCTCAGTTATTGCGGATATTGTTCTCATTAAATTTATAAAATAAAAAGTGGGGGTCACCGTGCTCGTTTAAGAGAAAAATAGCTCTTATCTCGCTATCGTGCTTAGTTTGAGGGAAATCTCTTATGTTTTGTACGCGCGCGCTCATGTGCGCGCACTGATGACGCAAAAATCGTGCGCAGTAGGAATGCACAATGCAAAACCCAGGAATCACCTTAAGACTCGTCTGTCACGCCATTGGAACGAGACCAAGTTGTCAATACTTTTTTTTATTAAAATGGTTGTGAGCCCTATAGAAATGAACTATTATCATTGTTTATTGTTTTTCGAAGTAATAGTAATTAAGACTACCTTTTACAAGTTTGAAGTTTTTCTGTACGAGTGAAACCTTTTTTGTGCCCTTTCATCAGTAGATCCACTAAGCTTATATATTACGAGCAAAGCTGAAACGCGTCAATATCGCGCGCTTATCAAACTACTGTTGTACATCATACCTTTTTAAAACTCACTTTCCTGTATCTGTTGAATTCCAGCTTTGAAATGAGAATCCCCAGAATGGGATTATAAACACCGCTTGAACGGTTTACAGTAAAACACTTCGAAGTGAAGGTTTTAATCCAATTGTATAAACTACAAAGTAATCCAAGTTTTCAGTTCTGAAAAAAGTGCTGAATGTTTTAATTCCGAAGTGTTCCAATTCCAATTCGATCGCGCATGGCGACTATAGTGTCGTCAGAAGAGACGCTGGGACACTAGTTTCTACAAATGGTTGCGCGAGGTAAAGGGAGTCTTTCTGCAAGTACCGGAAAGCTTTGTATTTTTGGTAACTTGGGATAAGTCTTTATTTGGAGTTGTTTTGTTTCCTATCTTTTATTTCTTTTGTTTTACGGAAGCTTATGACATCTGTGCTCCGGAACTCACAGAAGGAACCGGGAAAGGGATGTTTTCCAGAGAGAGCATAGTCTGCAGTACTGGGCGCAAGTGTTCATTAACGTATTAGGCCGCCATCTTGGTTTCGGCAACTGAGGAGGATTGGGGTTAGGAAAATTTGTGCGATGTGGAAAACTCTCTACCGGTCAAGCATCTAATTACAATTGAAGATGGCAGTATCGAGAAGCTGATTTATCGGAGCGATTCGTTCCAAAATGATGTAGTCACTGCAGCCGGGCGAGCAAGAGAAAACTCTCTGTGAGATATATATGGAATAATTCATATTTGTACTGCGGTTGTAGATGAATGTGAAGAGAGATCATCGCAGTAAATTTTCCAATTTAAGCAATTGGAAAGAAGAAGCCTGAAAAAAAAAATCAGGGCTTCAACGGGATTCGAACCCGTATCGGAGGTCACGGGTTCGAATCCCGTTGAAGGCCTGACTTTTTTTTCAGGCTTCTTTCCAATTGCTTAAATTGGAAAATTTACTGCGATGATCACTCTTCACATTCAGAAAAGCGTCTCTTCGTTGCTGCACGAGTTTATTAGCGAGGCCGCGAGCAAGCTCTCTCAGCTGCCATCTTAGAACTGCAAAAGAGCTCGCTCGCGGGCTTCACAGCGGTCAAACGACTGGGCACTCGCGTGAACACGCGCGTGATTTAAGCACTTCTGGTCACTTTCCCTCTTTATCCCACAAAATTTCCACGGTCAACCTCCGCCACTCGAGCCATCTCGGTACTAAGTTCAATCATTCTGCCCCTACAAGCGTTCTTTTCCCGAGTTTTACTGCTTAGGCAACAGCCTTTCTCATCCGAAAATCTGCCCCCAGAGAGACCAACGACAACTATCGCGATAAAAACACAAGTCTTCATGTTTCGCTACGAACTCGTAAATTCGACAAGAAAATTCACTATTGTTGCTGAGATTCTTTGTTGAAAAAGATATATAAAAGAGACGCCCCTCTTAGAGCTGTGTTTAAGGTAAAAACCTTAGCTGTTTTGTTTTCGGCTTATCCTTGCGAAATGAAACACATACCGAGAGATTTAAATCTGCCGCCATTTTGGCGCTTGCTTGTTTCTATGGAAATGGTACAATTCATTCCCACGCGCGCGCGCGCGGCCTAAGCATGTGCACTCATTTGACCGCTGTGGACTCGCGGGCTACATTTGAGATGGGAGTCCTCAGCTCGTACCAGGAAAGAAAATATCTCCTTTTTTATTCACGCTTACGTCGTCCTCTTGAACGAGACGCAGTTAGTAGCCTCTAGAGGCTGTTATGAGTGCGACACTTAAAGAGTTTGTCACATTTTGCAGGCAGCTTTTCTAACATTTTAGTGTGGCGGCAGCATCAAGTATGCACCTTAAGGGGAGATTCTACCTGATTCGGAGTGAAGTTTGAAGTAGTTTTAAAAGGGAATTGTTAAGATTAAAATTGGTTGGAAATACTACCAGACAGTTAACCCTCTCAAAAGAGAGCTCCAGGTTGGTAGGGGGCTATTTGGTGGCTGTCTATTAATTCTTCACTTCAAATTTCAATTTCCCAAATCCATCAAATCTTCAACATTTCATATTTTCCTCAATTTACCCTATCCTTTAAGAAAAAATATCCCTTTCACAAAATGCCCCAAAATCACCCAAAAATTTACACAAAACCGCAAAATATAGAGTCCTAAAGTGTTACGTCGCAAAAAATACATTTGTGAAATTACGGGATTCAGTGCCATCTTCGAATAGAGCGTCCTTAAAAAGGGTCCTTACCAAAACTTACCTTTTAATTGTAATTCCCAGCCGAAATATAAAGGATGAAAGTTTGATACTGCCCCATATAAATCTCTCTAATTTTGAGCTGGTTTCAAACTGAAGGAACCGGAACAAATTTTGAAGGGTTTGTATGGGATGGTATTAAAATTTGATCCCTTATGTCTCCATCGGGAATTGCAAATGAGAGCTTATTTTTGGTATAAGGGCATTTTTTAGGATCCTCTATAAGAATGACATCATATCCCATAATTTCAAAAATATCTATTTTTGTGACGTCATCACTTTAGGACTCTATTGGTGAATGTTCTAAATGGAGGGATTTGGCGTTGCTTGAAACGTGAACGAGATATTGGTACATAGGCCATGTTGAGCGACGTCAAAACAGCCTTCAGGTGAAATCCCGCATTAAATCGATCATTATCAGAAAATTCAAGCTGTAACAATTTCAAGTTAAAGGATATCAAGAATAGCACGAGCTCAACACGCTTGCCGAATTTGGACACGAAAAGTTTAAATTCACAACAGCAAAGTTGGCACCAAAACGAGGCTACGCTTGGCGAGCCGAGTAGAAGAAGCGCTCCCACAATGGAGCTAATGAGGCTTTTTTGCCTCAAAAATATAAACAAATTGCAACAAGAGCGCTCCCTCGTGCGGGTGGACCGGTGAGGGTGGGACTCTGCAGAGACTCTGCTCCCCACAACTCAGCCCCATGAGGGGGGCTGGGGGAGAGCAGAGACGGGGAGCATTTTACTCAAATGACTATATAAACGTATTAAAATGCTTTTATAGCTTGTATCAATAATAGTACACTGTATCTCGCCCGGAAAATTGGATGTAGATGTGGAGAAAGCTCCGTAATAGTCGGTCATTAATGGAGATTCCACCTGATTTGGAGTGAAATTTGAAGTAGTTTTTTAAAAGGGAATTGTTAAGATTATAATGGGTCGGGAACACTACCAGAAAGTTGACCCCTCCAAAAAGAGCCCCAAGTTGGTAGGGGACTGTTTGGTGTCCGTCTATTAATTCTTCACTTTAAATTTCAATTTTCCAAATCCACCAAATCTTCAACATTCCTTATTTTCCTCAATTTAACCTATCCTTTAAGAAAAATTCCCTCTTTCACAAAATGCTAGCCTGCAGTGCAGGCGTATTTCGGACGCGCGAGTGTACATTTTCGTATTAGGCCGCCATCTTGGACTTGGTAACTGTGGAGGATTGGGGCGAGGAAATATTTCCCGAGGGAGGAGGCGTTAAGTTTAAAAAAATGGGCCAGGGGGAGAGAAATCCAACGAGTTCACGCAATCACACGCAGTGAAACACTCAAACCCAGTCAGCTTACCACAAACTAACCCAGTCGCGTTCCGCTTGTTATCACATACAGTCCTGCCCTTCGTTTTGTATCAAGTATCATACAAAGACACTTTTTATTATTTTGTCAATCATTAGTTTGTTCGACGGTTTAGCTCTTTTTGTTTTCTATTTTTGTTATCTTGTCATTTATTAGTTACTTAAACGGTCCACATTTTATTGTAATACTATATAGGCTTTTATCTTTGTTGTTTAAATTGTAACGTCTTTTCTCAGTTGTAAACATTCCCTGAAGAAGTCAGGCCGTGCCTGCGAAATATTGGAAATTATATACAGTTAACCCCAACCGTACGGTCAGCCTTTCTGAGTTCAATTTGTTCACTAGCATTGTTCTGTTGGTAAACAAATATATTCTGTATATAAACGAAAAGTACAAAATTACAAATACAAAATATCGTAGTTAAACAAAAGAGACTTCGTTAATCAACATATTACAAAATGTGAAAATGTGATTCACTACAATTAAAAGAAATCCGACAAAACGCGCAGAAAAGTCAAGAAACAATGTACAATAGTAATTTTTTTGTAACTGAATTGCTGTTAGCGTGAACCAACAGTGAAATAACAACGTATTTCCGAAACAAAAGGTAACTGCATTGCACTACAAATGTTTGATAAGCCATGAATTACTCATAAAAATATAATACATGTACTAAGTGTGTGATATACCCTGCCTCAAATCACTGAGTGACAATTGTTTTATCGAATTTGCCTTGTTTCGGCTTCCTTCCCAATCAATCCAGTAGAGTATCAATTCTTCATAATTCAGTCGAACACTGTTCAAAACTGATACCCCACAGCCTGTCCCAAAGTCGCTGGTACAAAGAGCCCTTCGTCGTCCCGATAATGCCTTCTTTTGCCTTTTGGAGCTACATCGGCTTCTTAAGAGATGAACTGTCTTTCTGTTCACAAACTTAAACTGATTTTAAATATCTTATATAATGTCACCTAAAGGGACCAACTTTTTCAATTAATCCCATTATATCCTTCAACTAATTCTCAGTTGCAACACCAGCCGCCCCCACTGAAACGTTTTTCAGGCTGCGAGTCAATACATTTTTACTTTATACTTTACTTTAATAATTTTACAGCAAATAAATATATGTACATACAAACATACAATTAAATAGCTGCTGGAAGACCTAGCAACAGGAATGAACTCCCCTAATAATAAAGGCCACCAGAAACAATATATGTAAAAAAAAAATAAAATTTACTCAGCCAATCAGCATTCAGTAATTTTTCCCTGTATGTGTAATCACCCTCGCTGCCTTACCTGCCCGTTCTTACAAGAAGGCCAAAAAAAAAAATGAAATTTACATAATGACAGGCAGTATTATAAAACGAATACAGTAAAATATTATATGTTAAAACTTAATACTAACTAGGAATTAAATAACAATTACATTGAATCACTGCTATCAATAGCAAGACAGTAGAGTCTTATGTCCTTTTTGTAACATTGATAGTGATTCCCTCTTCCTAATAAATATAGGCAAAATCCTTTTGCTTTTCCACCAAAAGACTGCGCTTTGTTGAATGTTGATTCTCTTTCACGTTAAGATGAAATAATTGTGTTTAGATCAAACTCAGAAGCGATTCCTTTTCAAAATCCGTTTGAAGCGGGAAACCAACGTAATGCAGGCGTGCTCAGCCAATCAGCATCAAGTAATAATGCCCTCTTGATTAAGAAAAAATGCCCTCTGACTCAGCCAATCAGCATTCAGTAATTTTTCCTCGTATGTTAAGTGTAATCACCCTCGCTGCCTCACCTGCCCGTTCTTACAAGAAGGCCAAACTAAATATACTTTCTATGCAACTAAAGAAGAACGACATATAAATGATAATTTAAATTGTAACTCTAAAAACTGAATGTAAGAAATGCAGAAAGCAGTACATTGGAGAGACAAAACGCCAGCTGCTACACGAACGCTTAGGTGAACATCGTCGGAACTCATTCACAGCAAGCGTGACCATAGGTAACCCGGGCTCACTGTGTGTGTGACACGTGACATAGCACGGGTAAATTATAGAGAACATACCAGGCGAAGTTTAGGTCTGAAAATGTCCTAGAAAATGGAAATAAAAATCGATGAAACTTACCATGTGGCGAATTGTTGTTGTGGTCCTTAATACGTACACGAAATTTTGGGGAAAAATAGTCTTCTTCAGCTTTCCTTCATAGTAAAGTGGCAAGGTAATCAGTCGACCAGCTGATTACTTCATAGCTTGCTACACCGTGCTGATGAGACCCAACAAGTTCGAAACAGCTGTCCACGGTTGCCCATGTCGTTGCTCCGTTAAGCTTTTTACGTAGTATCAGCCTTGCATCATTGTTTGTTATTTTCATGTGTCAATGCACTGTAGCATGGGAAGTAAGGTCGTGGAGAGTTTCCTCTCTGTTTTTTACCTCTATCAATCAAGCATGCTTTTGAATTACCAGATTTGGTACTGAAGCTGCAAGCAAAGTAAATGGAGTGTCGTGACAGCATGACATTTCATAAAGTTGACAGCTTGGATCACGAAATTCGTAAACACTGTCGGCTCTCCACACTGGTACCCTGTAATTGGAGACACGAGTTATATTGGAATGGTTTTATCTAACTTGCGATCAGGCATTTTTTTTTTGAAATACAGGGGAGGGGGGTATGATCTCAGGCTAGGTTTTATCGAATGAAAAATGCCGACTTTCACCGGACCGGGCGGATGCATTTTATCCCCAAACTTTTGAATTGCTCGAAATAAGCAGTCATCCAGTTCTTCGAGTTTAAGAGTCTGGTTTCCCAAGGGACGAAACAACGGACAACTGGGAGTCCTGGGAGACAAAAAAGTAAATTACGAATCTTTCGTTGCGGTGCTCGTTCAATGTTTTTGATATGTCATCTTACCTAAATTTCGCCTCACTCGAACGTTTCTCTGTTTATGTTTCGATGTTAGCCAATTTTACATAATCTGCATTTTCATACGAAAATGTGCGAGGGAAACTCGAATATCTGAAACTGTAAACTGACCTTCAAATTCCGTTTGATGAAATTAAATTTGATACAGACAGAAACACTGCTTGCGCGGAATTTAACACTCGAAAGAAAATCGAATACTTCTGTTTCTTCAGCCAAGTGCAGCATTTACGAAGTAAAACATTAACGTTAAATTAAAAATCAAAAAGAAAAAAAAAACAGAAAGAAAACGCAGTGGCTCGCAAAATAGGTTCACAAAATAGGCTCGCGGCGCCGCACCGGGCTCCGGCTCGCAAGCTGGCACATTGCACTCATCAGCTGCGGTCCACGCGGTTCGGGATCACTTGCAATTGCGGTCCAAATAGTTGGGGATCATTTGCGGTCTGGGGATAATTTGCGTCGCGCAAACTTTGCGAAAAACTAAATTGGAGTCGAGAAATTAAAGACAAAGAATAATGTAGAACCGCCGCCAATGTCGAATTATTTGTATCACGAACGGTTTTGAAGTTTCGACCTTTAGATTGTTTGTTTATACTGTATGTGACAGTCACTCCTGCCAAAGCGAGGTCAACATATTTCAAAAGCAGTAGTATTACTTCTCATGTTTCGAAAGTGGTGTCAGTGAAGCGAAGGTTGCTTAGCGGAAAACTTTAGGTCTCTTACTCCATAATATTCAAACTAGTTGAATTTACACTACTCTGCGACAACCAGATGGCAGCAATGTTGTTCAGGCTTGCTTTTATATCGCTTTTGGCTCAAGGTATGTGCCCGGGGTATCTGTTTTACATGTACGTGTATTTTCTGTTTTCTGTCAACATGCCATATTTACCGTTGACGCGATTTTACAAGAGAAAGGTAGAGTGTCCGTGTTTCAAAGTTTAGATCAATGTTTGTCGAATTAAGACTCCTTCAGGGTAGATTTAAAGATCGCAAAACGATGAATGTCTCTTGTTCGAACCTCGGCTGTTGGTCAGGAACACCACTCTCCTTTGAACAAAAATATGAATTTTGTCTTCAAAATTAGCTAGTATTTGATCTTTTAAGGATATCTTGTCTGATAGTACTGAGAACAAACTACAGACACTACAAATTCATCAATCAAGCAACGCACGGATATCGCGGCAATAAACTATCCAGTCTACAGTGCTTGTGCTTTTAATGTCAGGAGTCTCACTGAACTGATCCCTCCTGAAAGCAGTAGCTAAGATCCTTTACGAATTGTCACCACAGGTAGCCCAAGCTCACTATTTGAGCATATATCAATATCGAATAGTGCAGCTTAGAGAAGCAATGTTCGACAACTGATATGATTATGTAAGAGATCGACCATCAGGCCTTATCCACCATATTGGAGTTTGGTTGTAAAGTTAATAATTAATCATTCTTCGTTATAAGAGTTTGTATGGAGAATATTCCTGTTGCTTGTAAATGTATGAAATTCGCAATAAAGTTTACCTTTTAACTCACCGATGCTGTTTTCTTGTCATTTCTTGTGATTTTGTAGCGTTTTAGGCCTCCTAGATGCAGTCCAAGGCTTTTCTTTTGCAGCCGCTTTTTCCACCCCTAAAAGCGAAGCTTTTAGGGGTGGAAAAAGCGGCTGTTCAAGAAAAGCCTTTTGTGCCTCCCGCTTCCTGATCTTTCATTTCCTGTCGTGTTGCTATGTTACGAATGACAGATCAGTTCGTTGCTAAGGACCTCGTCTGCACGTGTGTACGAGTGGAGTTGAAAGGAAAGGAGATGTTGTCCTGAGTGAATTCGCGAATAAAGTTGTCTAAAAACGAACCAGCAGAGTTTTATCGTCGCCCAGCAGCGACATTTGGTCCACCGAGCCGGATATTGTGAAATCAAGCGTAAAATCGCCGAGCCAAGCTGTAACTCAGCCGTGAAACTACGTGTAACTGTGTGTGAAATTTATCATCGAACCGCGTGGTTCAATATTGTGGAAGAGTCATTCAAGTCGTGCCAGGATGAGTGCCTTAAACAGAGAAGAAGGCGAAACACCTCCACTGTTCACGTCAAGTGGGTCTACTACTTCAAGTAAACGTTCCGTTTTAAGAAAGAAATTGTGAGCTGAGAAGTTAGCCAAGCAAACGTTCGCAAATGAGATCGAGTGTCTGCGAGCCGAAACATAGAAGCGTGCAAAGCTCTTGGAACTTCAAAAAAGGGCTGAATAATCAAGATTGGAATATGAGTTCGAAGATGCCATCGCCCAGGACGAAGGTATGTCAAATAAAGGTGATATTGATGAAGAGTTAAATGAATTACCTTCAGACGGTGTGAACGATCGGGTCTCGCGCTTAGACCTGGGAATTACTGACAACACTGTTATTGAAAAACCTAGCATGGAGGAAATTAAATCAACCAAACCGGAGGTCGTAACAGAAATTTCTAGTGAGCCCCATAGGAAAGAGACATGTGAATATTCTATTGCTAAAGGTGACGCTGAGTTCAAAACCTCTGCCACAGGACACCCTAGCGTGCAAACGTCAAAAATAGATCGTTGTTTGAGAAAATGCTGCCAGCCTTTGTGAAAATCGTTAAACCGAACGTGCAGAAGTTCAATGGAAATCCACTAGAGTACTCAAAATTTCAACGCAGCATTTAATGTTGAAGTGGATAAAAAGGAAGTTTATGATACAACGGAGAAGCTTAAATTTCTGTTAGATTCTGTGGAGGGAAGTGCAAAATCATGTCTAGCGAAATTCATGCCAGGTTCAGATAAATACGAGGAGGCATGGGCTGCGCTCCAGGAGCGTTTTGGTCGTGTCGACACAGTGGTATCAGCTGCGAAGAAACGTATAGACCAATTTCCGACCATAGTGAAAGAAAATAGTGTGCAGGTCAGGCAGTATCAAGAAATTGTTTCTGAATTGATAGGCATTTTCAAAGAGCATAACTTTCTTCACGAGCTTAACTCGCAAGTCCCTCAAGCAACTGTTTCTAAACTTCCTGCACGCCTTTGCAGCAGATGGGCCGAGTTTGTTGAAGGAAAACCAAAATTATCAAGCTGGGATTCATTTGCAAATTGGCTTGTGAAAGAGGCAAAAATCAGTGAGTCCAAGCAGCGATGGATGCCAGAGAAGAGAGAGTGGAAGCGTTCAGATACATCTAAAGTTGATAGACGTAAGCCAGCTGACAAATCCCAACCTGGGCTGTTTGCAGGAGCCACAGGAGAATCTTTACGCGCTAGCTGTGGAACAAAGAAGTGCCCAATTCACCAGTCCACTCACTAACCACACTTTGCAAGAGTGCAAACGTTTTCAGGGAATGTTGACTAGCGAGAAGGAAAAGGTTGTCGAGGAACATAAACTATGCTTATGTTGTCTATTACCTGGTCATCGTCTGAGTAAATGTCGTACTAAGAATAGATGCAAAGTTGAAAACTGTGACATGCGTCATCATACCCTTGTACATGAAGTTGACTTCAAATTTATTGAACGGGCAAAAGCGAAACGTGAATCTCAACAAGTGCCAGAGGTTGAGAGAGACCCAGCGCCTGTCTCCCTGGAAGGTAAAGACTCGTCACCACGTCAGGCTGTGGAGCCTCTTGAGGAGTATCGATAATCAGCGTATACAGGTTGTGAGAGTGGTGGTCGTGCTTTAGTTGAAGTACTTCCTATAGTTGTCTTTGGAGAAACAGGAAAACAGCAAGTGATGGCATTGCGTGACTCAGGCTGTATCACAACACTTATAGATGAAAGCTTAGCGCTCTCACTCGGACTTCGAGGCAAAGAGGTAGATCTGGAAATTCAAGGAGTAAATGCGCAGAAGGTGTTTACTTCGCAGCACGTCAAGAAATGCCATGTTGCTCGAGTTGGAAAAGAGGAAGTCAAATACTCCTTGCGAGACTTGAAGACAATTCCTAACTTGAATGGTCCAGATCAGAAGCTGAAGTGGTCAACAATCAAGCAGGAGTATCAGCATCTAAAGACCTTGGACTTACGTGACACTGACACGGGGCCAGTGCAACTCATAATTGGAACTAATAACTCTGACTTGATTCTACCAAAACAAATTCTGAAACCCTCCGGCCAACCGGAACTTGACAGAGTACCTTATGCTGTTGAGACCCCACTTGGATGGGCGGTGACTAATTGGTTACCTGGTGAGCGAAGAGCAGCGTCTCCATACAGTGGGTTTAAAGTGTATGAAAGAAGTTCAGTTGAAGACGAGGAGCTGAAGCAGCTGGTCATGGCTCAGTCAGAGATAGAAACGTTGGGCGTGGTCAAGCTAGCTGATCCAACTCGTTCGATTGAGGACAAGCGAGCATTGTCACTAATGGAAAAGACAACCTTTAAGAGTGAGAGTGAAGATGCATATGTTTCAGGCCTACTGTGGAGAGAAGAGGAACCATCTTTGCCCAACAATTATGAAATGGCAAAGAGGAGGCTACAATCCCTAGAGAAGAAGTTTGAGAGCTGTCCCGAGATCAGACAGAGGTGCGCAAAGTCAATCCAGGATGACATTGAGAAGGGCTATGTGAAGAAACTGAGCGAAGAGGAAGTACAGTGCGATAGTAAAGTGACTTGGTACTTACCACATAGATTTGTCATCAATCCCAAAAAACCTGATCGCCTCAGAAGAGTCTACGATGCATCAGTAAAATTCATGGGCCAAAGTTTGAACGACAAGATCTACACAGGACCAGATCTTCTGTCCTCTCTGTTTGGAGTTTTCCTCAGATTTTGTGAAGGACGAATTGCAATGGCCGCTGATGTGAAAGAAATGTACCATATGCTCCGTCTCCCTGATCGTGATAAGCCAGCATTGAGATTCTTATGGAGAGACTCTTTGAAAGAAGAACCAAGCGTGTATCAGTTCGAGAGAACAGTGTTTGGAGAAGTGTCTGCGCCATCCAGAGCGAACTACACTATGAGGCGAAATGCTGAAGAGAATGGAGAAGATTTACCTCTGGGTGTGAAAGCTGTCTACCAGAACTTTTACATGGATGATGGTTTACCATGAACCGATTCTCGCGAGGAAGCTATTGAAATGAGGAAGCAGATGACCGAATTGCTGCGTCGTGGAGGACTCCTCCTCCCATTCTCAATCAGAAGTAAAATCATCCTGCAGAATCTGAACCGAATGAAGTATGGATGGGATGACGAATTGAAAGAGGCTGATCTTCGAGAGTGGCGTGAATGGCGCAAGGAAGCAGAAAAGCTCGATGAAGTGAGAATTCCGAGAGCTCTTCTTCATGAACAGAAACCCGTCCGAGAGACTGCACTTCATGTGTTTTGCGACGCTAGCCAGAATGCTTGTGGCGCGTGTGCCTACCTAAGGCGAGCGTTTACAGATGACACGGTAGAGTGCAGCCTTATAGCGGGAAAAGGCCGTGTTGCTCCATTAAAGTCACAATCTATCTGCCGACTGGAGCTCATGGGAGCTTTAGTTGCTGTGCGGTTAACTCAAACACTGGTAGAAGAAATGGTCACAAAGATGGAGAAGATAACTTTCTGGAGTGACTCCACCACAGTCCTACATTGGATCCGCCAGACAAGCTCCACTTACAAAGCATCAACCGGGTATCTGAGATTCACACAATCATGAGCAATCTGGAGGCCACACTGGGGGCGGGCGCAGTGAGTTGGAGATATGTGCCGACAGAGGCTAATCCTGCAGATGACATCACCCGGGGACTAAGTCCTACGGAACTCGGCACAGGCTTTCGCTACAGTAGTGGACCCAAGTTCCTGTATGAACCAGCAGAGCTCTGGCCAGAAAATAAAGTCAAAGCGCCCTGCGAAATTGATTACATGAAAGAAAAGAAGGAAAGGAAAGGAAAGATGGGCTGGAGCATCTCAGGAAGACAAGGTCCTGTTAGGGTGGAAGAAGTATTCGTCGCTGACCAAACTAAGAAGAGTTACAGCTTATGTGATGCGGTTTGCGAACAATGTAAGAGCTAAGAAGGAAAC
Organism: Catalaphyllia jardinei; assembly: GCA_022496165.2. Classification (NCBI taxonomy): domain Eukaryota; kingdom Metazoa; phylum Cnidaria; class Anthozoa; order Scleractinia; family Caryophylliidae; genus Catalaphyllia; species Catalaphyllia jardinei. Next base: position 10,476,114 of record CM042747.1, on the reverse strand, counting down.
ACGTCTACTGGGAGCACTGACGTCTACTGGGAGCACTGACGTCAAACGAATTGAGAGCTGCTCAGAATTATCTTGTGAAGAGGGCACAAGTTGAGTCATTCAGCGACGAGATACAGAGTCTGGAGATTGGCCAGGAGATCCATAAGAAGAGTAGAATTAAATCTCTTGATCCAAAGTTGGAAGATGGATTCTTGGTTGTCGGTGGAAGGCTGCAGAGAGCACAATGCCTACCTTACAGAGCACGATATCCCAAAATAATCGACTCGCACCATGAATTTGCACAGCTGATCGTTGAAGAAATGCGTCGTATCTACCACCACCCGCCAAGTGAGCACTTGCTTAATCAGATTCGACAGGAGTATTGGATCATCCATGGTCGCCAGGTGGTGCGAAACGCGAAATTCAAGTGTAACTACTGTTATCGCCAAACAGTAAAGCCTCAAGAGCAGCGAATGGGAAGCCTGCCAGAGTGCCGACTTGAGCCGGGAATGGTGTTCAGGAACACTGGAGTTGACTTTTTTGGACCCATGTTAGTTAAGGAAAGACGTAGTGAAGTTAAAGTGTACGGGTGTTTGTTCACTTGCATGAGTACTAGAGCGTGTCACCTTGAACTTGTGGATGATCTTTCAACAGATCATTTCATCATGGCATTGAAAAGGTTCATCGCGCGACGTGGACCACCGCAGAGCATAACTTTGTTGGTGCAAATAATGAGTTGCGGAAATGCATCAAACAATTGGATGAAGAGAGGGTTCAAAACGTTTGTGCGCCTAAGGAAATCGAGTGGAAATTTCAGCCGCCAAGTGCCCCGCACTT
>CM042747.1:10465298-10470298 GCA_022496165.2 Catalaphyllia jardinei | reverse complement strand
TTCAGCATAGCCTGCAGTACTGGGTGTAGGTGCTCGTTTACGTATCAAGTCAGTAACTGAGGAGGATTGGGGTTGAGGAAATACGTGCGAAGTGGAATACCCTCTACCGGTCAAGCGTCCAATTACAATTCAAGATAGCAGTATCGAGAAGCTGGCTGATCGGAGAGATTCGTTCCAAAATGATGTCTGCACTGCAGCCGGGCACGTGTTTATTAGTGCGCCCGCGACCAAGCTCTCTTAGCTGCCATCTTAGAACTGCAAATTTGCTCGCTCGCAGGCTACATTTGAGCTGGGGATCCACAGCTCATACCAGGAAAGAATTTTCTTTCCTTTCTTCAGGCTACGTCGTCCTCTTGAACAAGACGCAGTTAGTAGCCTCCAGAGGCTGTTATGAGTGCGACACTTAAGTTTGTCACATTTTGCAAGCAGCTTTTCCAACATTTTAGTGTGGCGGCAGCATCAAGTATCAGAGAAAAACAAATAAAAATTCCAGAGAAACTGATTACTAAAACTAGATAAACATTTCAAAAATCCAACGCCGAGCAACCAAGCCCTTAGAAAAAGCTGAGTGAAGAAGACTGGGGAGGGGTCAACGGTGTCAAGGCGGCCATATTTGTTTTTAACTCGTGAGTTTACGAGTTGTAATGGGTGGTCATGTAATTGTGACTTATCTTTCTTGTTTTTCTGTATTGTTTACATCGTTGTAAGATTAACTGATACAATAAGCTGGTGCGAAACCTTACTCACTCTGTAGCCATTTATATGTCGCGGTCTTTCGCCACAATCGCGACCTACTGACGGGGAATCATCAAACCAGTAAAAGCAATAAACAACATCACTAATATAAAAATACATTTATTCATACTGGTAAATGATCATACGCATACACCGCAAGCTGTCTCTGCTCAAAGACTCATTCACCGTCAAAGCTTTGATGATAAGCTACAAATTCTCCTTTACCGTCTACCTATATTTTGATGAACAATACGATTACTTTATATACGTAAGTAATTTTGGTGATCATTTCCCAAAACTTTATAGCCAGCATCCCAAATTTTTACTGACCTTTTTGGAGGAATTAATGCATATCGCAAGTCACTGGTCACTGTTCACTTCAGAACCTAAATTAAATTCATTAAAATCTTGAAGGTGTATTATTTAAAGTGCCCTTGTGATAAAAAAAAAATCACTTCCTTTTTTTCTTGAGATTCTGAAAGTGTCTGCTTAACACTTGACTGGCAAAATTGTGACCTTTTATTTTTATCCAAAGGCCGTTTACTTTGAGTGTAAGTTTTGGATTTCACCATCCGCCATCACTCACGTTCAAACCTGTCCGATTTGACCTCAGAGGGTTGGATCCGGGAAAAGTGACGTCAAAGGCTCATCAGCTTAAAATTTCAGCGTGTGAACGCAGCTGATTATGTATGCAAAGTGCGAGTTTAAAAGTGTGAAAGCCCAAAACTCCCGTGCTGCATATTAATTCTGCAGCGTACACACGCATCACATTCTTAAACTAGTGAGCCTTTGACGTCATTTTCTCCTCGATCCAGCTCTTTCAAGGACTTAAATTTAGTAATGGCGGATCATTAAATAGGAAAGTTCCAGTTAAAATAAACAGGTGCCTTTTTTAAATCAAGGATTAAAACTTGGGTCACTTAGTGTTTAATTAACATAGTTTTGAAATCCAAAGGAAAAAAGTAATTTATTTTTTGTCACAGGGGCACTTTAAACCTACCCTACCTTCTTCATGCAATAACTGTTCTTTTTTTCAGCAAGCTTGTATCACGTGAAGACCAGTAGAACGTTACGCAGCGTTAATACATGAACAACAGCGACTTAAAAAAATTCCCTTCATTGACTTTTTATACCGGCTACAGAGTTATCAGAATTCTCAGTACAATCTACTTTCATTTTTCTGTAAAATAAACATTTGTTCACTAGCATTGTTCTGTTGGTAAACAAATATATTCAGAAAATAAACGAAAAGTACAAAATTACAAATACAAATATCGTAGTTGAACAAAAGAGACTTTGTTAATCAACAAATTACAAAATATGAAAATGTGATTCACTACAATTACAAAAAATTCGACAAAACACACAGAAAAATCAGGAAACAATGTACAATAACTAATTCTTTGTAACTAAATTGCTGTTAGCATGAGCCAACAGTGAAGTAACAACGTATTTCCGAAACAAAAGGTAACTGCAATGCACTACAAAGATTTGCCAAGCCATGAATTACTCATAAAAAAAAAATTATACATGTAATAAGTGTGGGATATACCCTGCCTCAAATCACTGAGTGACAATTGTTTTGTCGAAATTGCCTTGTTTCGGTTTCCCCCTTCAATCAATTCAGCAGAGTACCAGTTCTTCATAATTTAGTCGAACACTGTTCAAAACTGATACCTCACAGCCTGTCCCAAATTCGCTGGTACAAAGAGTCCTTCATCGTCCCGGTAATGCCTTCTTTTGCCTTTCGCTACATCGGCTTCTTAAGAGATGAACTGTCTTTCTGTTCACAAACTTAAATTTTAAATATCTTACATAATATCTTAAATGTTAATAATCGTCACCTAAAGGGACCAACCTTTTTGATTAATCCCATTATATCCTTCAACTAATTCTCAGTTGATTATAATTTATACAATAAATCTCAATTGTTTATAAGTTTCGACGGCCATTAGACCTTCTCTATAATATGTTAGATTAAACAAGATTTCTCTTACGTCCTTCGCAGCCAAACGAAGCAGTCCGATTTATGGGGTACTACACCAGGTACTGCCGCACAATTATGTGACAGATCTGAGAAATTTTCTTTTCAGGATCACACTGGGATGCTTTGAAAACACTTTGACCTCAAACAGGGTCCCTCCCTACCAAAGAATCAATTAGCAGAATATGCTTAATACCAAACATACTGATTAAAGAAGAAAAGAAGAAGAAAATAATACAACTTGCACGATTCTTGAGCCAAAGACCAGGAATCCCAATCCGTCACGTTAGCCAATCATTCTAGACTACGAATTTGATTGGCTGACACAAAAATAAACTTCAGATTATGTCACGCCATTATCGACTCAAACTAAAGTTACCTCACACACCACGTAATTCTTGATGTAATATTTATACAACCTTCAGAAAATCAAGGTTGAGATTTTCAGGGATGGTCAGAGATTCTAAGGACACTGCCGAGGGAGTGAAGGGTAGTGTAAACGGGTACATGTAAGCTGTGTCGTTCATCAGGTACATTGGTTCTGTTTTGTTATGTCTTCGTTCCACTACGGCACGGATCACAGACGAAGGTACTCTAGCCTCGTATTCATTAGCTGGCGTATACATCGACAGAATCTTTTGAACCTGGAAAGAGAATAGCTTGTTATAAATCTTTAAGGTAAAGAGAGTAAGGTAACAAACAGTATATTGCTTGGTTTTGACTGAGGACACTTTTCATTTCATTCGAAGAGAACTGAACTATATCGAGGATTTCCAAAGAATACCAAGGACCTTTCCAAAGTTGAACTGAAAGTGACTCGGAAACATAACTTTCTAAGACTTTCGATCTATAACGGGCGGTTAGGAAAAACTTCCGGTAAACCCCGCGCCCCGTGTATTACACCTGCGTTTACCACTGCATTATTCATCTAATTTTCAAAGTTTAAACCAGGCTGACTTCCAAATGAACAGCACCGTGGCTTTGAAATGCAAACCAATCTTACTTGTAGAGTATTGAGAGAACTGCAGACTTCGCAGATCGCATCCACGTCTTCCAGCGTCTTCTTATTGACTTGGAGTAACTGTGTCGCTTGTATGACGTTCTCCAAGGCTTCCACGATGCCGCTGCCCTCTAGCTGATTCAAGCGGACCCAGTCCTCTAGCTGACTAAGGTTAAATCTGTTCCAAATGAAAACACTTTACTGTGCACACTCAACTTGCATCAGTTGGTTAACAAATAAAGAAGCCTAAGCTGTGCATTACTAACTACTTAGTAACCGAGAGTGAGGTCGTTACGGAAAAATCTCAAACTGAGGCCTTGCCGGTAGGCCGAGGTTTGAGATTTTCCCGTAACGACCGAACGGTCGAGGTTATTAAGTTGTTTATTATATGGCTAACAAGGCGGTTCTAAAGAAAGAAAAAAAAGAATCTTAATTCAAGGGGAAGTCGTTACTCCACATCCGGTGATGCGCGCGCTTATCTATTCATTCATCTTTCCAATCCGTCAAACTGCACAACAGGATTAAGCGAACTAATGCGTACTCCGTCAATACGGCCACAAAAAGTATTTTAGTACAGTTGTGTTACGATATGACGAGAGAAATTTCATCGACATTCTCAATAATCAACCGCCAAACGTCAATTCCTACAGAAAAGTTTTTCTAACTTGCTCAAAAGCCGTGTGGCCGTGTCGGTAAAAGAAAATACAATTTAAACGGAATCAGCACCACTCTTCGTCGTCACTTTCGATGAAAACTCTTCACCTTTTCTGAGTTTCCTGGATTCTAGTTACTGGCCCGTTAAGAATCTTGAACTGGCGCACAGAGATGCTGCTATGTCCACACCGGATAAAAAAACCGCTCGGCTGAAGATGTTGATAAACTGGCTTGTGTTACAGCAAGAGAATTTGTTTATGTTGACTGCTATACTGCTCCGGTGTCACCAATATATTGCCTTTTGAATGGTGAAAAGACAATGAAAGGAGACCTGCCTTCGGAAAGGAACCTCTGTATACTTCGTTGCAAACCCGACAGCGTGTCAGGTTCATAATCCGGTCACCATCCGTTTTCCGATATCTATAAAAAAGCTTTGCCAATAAGTGGTCAGGGTCAGAAGCCGGTAAGTCCAAAACTTCTGCTATGCTTCCTTTGTTTATTGACCACAAATATCGATGAAGTGTTTTCATTTCACTGGCAGTTTTCCTTTCCTTTCGTGGGTTTTCTCTTTGTTTAAATAAGCTTAATTCAATTTCTCCCTGACCAATTAACTCGTTCGTAATTTGC
>CM042747.1:10460989-10465198 GCA_022496165.2 Catalaphyllia jardinei | reverse complement strand
GAGGTATCAGTTTTGAACAGTGTTAAATTATGAAGAACTGGTACTCTGCTGTATTGATTGAGGGGGACACCGAAACAAGGCAAATTCGATAAAACAATTGTCACTCAGTGATTTGAGGCAGGGTATATCCCATACTTATTACATGTATTATTTTTTTATGAGTAATTCATGGCTTGGCAAATCTTTGTAGTGCATTGCAGTTACCTTTTGTTTCGGAAATACGTTGTTATTTCACTATTGGTTCATGCTGACAGCAATTCAGTTACAAAGAATTAGTTATTGTACATTGTTTCTTGATTTTTCTTCGCGTTTTGTCGAATTTTTTGTAATTGTAGTGAATCATATTCTCATATTTTGTAATCTGTTGATTAGCGAAGTCTCTTTTGTTTAACTACGATATTTTGTATTTGTACTTTTATACTTTTTGTTTATCTACTGAATATATTTGTTTACCAACAGAACAATGCTAGTGAACAAATGTTTATTTCACAGAAAAATGAAAATAGATTGTGCTGAGAATTCTGATAACTCTGTAGCCTGGAGGGAATTCTTTTAGTCGCTGTGGTCCATGTATTAACACTGCGTGACGTTCAACTTTAGTCTTCACGAGATACAAGTTATTTCGTGACGTAGGTAGTGTAGCTTATTTAACAATTATTCCATGAGCGCGCGTTGGATATGAGATGATACATAGCCAACGAGGCGCGTAGTGCCGAGTTGGCTATAATCATCTCATATCCAACAAGCGTGAGTGGAATAATTGTTTTATTAAAAACGCCCCCAAAATATGGAAAACTAGACTACAATAAAGACAAAAAGGCCCAAAAAATCATGCATACGCTCGCCATTTTTGTAGATCATGGTATGATGGCTCATATACCATGATGGCTAAGCCAATGAAAATTCTCGAATTGCATTATCCAATGATTCAGTTTTAAATAAATAATAATGATACACCAATATTTTAATGAATTGCGGCAGGCTGATATATATTTAATTTAGGTTCTGAAGTGAATAGTGACCAGTGACTTGCGATATGCATGAATTTAACAAAAAAGGTCGTTAACAATTGGGGTATGCTGACGATAAAGTTTAGGGAAATGATCACCGAAATTATTTACGTATATAAAGTAATCGTATTCTTCATCAAATATAGGAAGACGGTAAAGGAGAATTTGTAGCTTATCATCAAAGCTTTGACGGTGAATGAGTCTTTTAGCAGAGACAGCTTGCGGTGTATGCCTATGATCATTTACCAGTATTGAAAATAAATGTATTTTTATAGTAGTGATGTTGCTTATTGCTTTTACAAATTACTGCTTTAATGGTTCCCCGTCACGTCAGGGGGTCATGAGTGTGGCGAAAAAACGCGACATATAGATGGATACAGATTGAGTAAGCTTTCGTACCAGTTTATTGTATCAGTTAATCTTACAACGATTTAAACAGTACGGAAAAACAAAAAACAACAAGATAAGCCACCATTACATGTGCACCCATTACAACTCGTAAACTCACGAGTTAAAAACAAATATGGCCGCCTTGACACCGTTGACCCCTCCCCAGTCTTCTTCACTCAGCTCTTTCTAAGGGCTCGGCTGCCGGGCGTTGAATTTTTAAAATGTTTATCCGGTTTTAGTCATCAGTTTCTCAGGAATTTTTGTTTTTCTCTGATAAAAAAAATAGCCTGGGATTTTACCTGAAGGCTGTTTTGACGTCGCTCAACGTGGCCTTTGTGCCAATATCTCTTTCACGTTTCAATTGAGCAACGCCAAATCCCTCCACATAGAACATTCACCAATGTTATGCGGTTTTGTGTACACTTTTGAGTGAATTTTGGGCATTTTGTGAAAGAGATATTTTTTCTTAAAGGATAGGTTAAATTGAGGAAAATAAGGAATGTTGAAGATTTGATGGATTTGGAAAATTGAACAGTCCCCTACCAACCTGGGGCTCTTTTTGGAGGGGTCAACTGTCTGATAGTGTTCCCGACCCGTTTTAATCTTAACAATTCTCTTTTAAAACTACTTGAAATTTCACTCCAAATCAGGTAGAATCCCCCTTAATGACTGACAATTACGTAGCTTTCTCTGCATCTACATCCAATTTTCCGGGCGAGATACGGTCCACTATTATTGATACAAGTTATAAAATCATTTTAACATGTTTATATAACAATGAAAAAATTAGGTCCGCAATTCGTACGTGTGTGGCTTACGAAATTGAGCTGCTTTGATGGGGAAAGTTACAAATTAAAAGAATCTGGTTTGTTATTGAGTTTCTCTTAGTAGAGCTAATATCTGATTATGGTTACATAGTTTTCAACATTGTTCCTGTCAATCACTGAAACAAGATAATTAGTAATAATAATAATAATAATAGTTAATCTTTATTGAGGATGCCAACATCACAGAAAGAGTGGTTTACAGAAGGGTCCTCTAAAGGTAACTACAAATAAATATAATACGTAAAAATGTAAATATAGATACAATCGAAAAGATATAACAATATAACATACATTATTTAAAAAATTAACACAAATTTAATTAAACTAGTACTGCATTAAATAATTAAACTAGTACTGCATTAAATAATTAAAATTAGCATACAATAGTCCTGAAATGCTTCATTTCAAGGTAAGGGTTATTGGGTAAAGTTTCATGGAGGTGTCATTTTGACAACAGAGGTTGCACATGTAACCTGAGGATTTAAGGAACTGAAAAAGTGTCAGCATCATGTCTTGCCGTGGCCTGATAGATTCAGTCATGATTTTGTTTACGTAGCCAAGTGGAATTGAGTTCTAAGTTTGTCCAGTGCAAGTGATGTGAAGTATTAACTCCAGGGAAGCATTTCGTATGGATGTTTTTGGCATTTGTGTACCAGTGCAGGAGCACGAAACTTTGCAGAAGGGCTGGGACGTACAGGAAATGATGTAACCTACACAAGAAGCTACATTAGGAGCTTGATAGGCCTTATCACGGTTTTAGACACCATCTTGATGGGTAGGCAAAGCGGTCAGAAATTACAGTGTTTGTGTGGGAATCCGATGGCAAATACCTTTTTCCAGAATTGAATTTTCACAATTCGTGAATCAAAACATTAAAATACTAAGTAAAAGATTGTAATCACCAAGTTTGAAGGATGAAGCTTTGCTAGAAGTCGCAGAGCTAACTTTTTTAATTTTCCATACATTTCTCTGTAAATTTTTTACCACGAACCGCGTCTAGACGTTGGTCTACCCTGCCAAATTTACACACAAAATATATGGAAAATTAGAAAAATGAACTTGGACGTCTTCTAGCAAAGCAAAATCCTTGAATTTTGGTGAATACAATCTTCTAACTAGTTTTTTAACGCTGCGATTCAAACAGGGTTTGTACAAAGTCTTGAATTCTTGAAGAAGTCTGGAAATTTGGGAAGTAATATTTCAAAAACGAGTGCGAGTGTTTCATCGAGGTTTCAAACACGAAAAAACTGATAAAAGCACGAGGCCGCAGGCCGAGTGCTTTCATTGTTTTCAAGTGTTTGAAACTCCGATGAAACACGACGCACGAGTTTTTGAAATTACTTCTCCAACAAAAGAAAATTAGGTTAAATCATCATTTGAATAAGTTTTCTCAATTCAACTATTGTATTTGGGACGTGAAATGTGCATGATCCTCAAAAAAATGTGCATGATGTGCATGATCCTATCACCTTGTTGCTGCGCTGTGACAATTTTTGAATGTTCATCAACTGATGTCACGTGGTTACGAAGCTGTTTGTCAGTTCTGAGCGAACACGTTGCTTTGGAAAGCAAATGGCATAGTGCAGATTTAGACCTAAAACTAGGGTAGTTTAATAACTGTACCGTTACATTCAACGTTAGCAGTAAATAATTTAGGTTTAAAGTTTTTTTTCGTAACGTGTGATTAAATAAAGTTGTTTATCACCACGTGTTTTTGTTCCTTTATCAATATGCAGATTAAGAAATCGTTTCAAACACAGGTTTCTTTCAAGGCCGTGTTTTCAACTCGTTTTTCATTGGGTTTCTAAACCCATCCACCTGACCAGGATAAGAGACACTGGTTGGGTAAGAGCTGCATGAATAATTAATGAGTTTGAGAACTTCTTTTCCAGACCTGGAAAAAGTTTGGAAATTAAAGGCAAAGTCTTGAAAAATGGGATGAAGTCTGGAATTTTTCTCAAGGAGCAGCAGGTGTTTAAAAG
>CM042747.1:10453489-10455989 GCA_022496165.2 Catalaphyllia jardinei | reverse complement strand
GAAGTTAAATATACTGCTATTGTTTGGTTGTGTCACTGTAAGTTAAGAACTAAACAGCTGAAACTGACTTTTTTTAACTCGTTGTTTTCCTAGTTAAAATAGTTATTTCTTCTCGGGCCACGAAGAATCTCACTGTTATCTTGAGTCTGGAAAATAAAAAAAATGGTCTGGAAAAAGTCTGGAAAAGTCTTGAATTCTGTCCACAAAAAAGTGTACGAACCCTGTTCAAAAACGGTGTAAAATTTAGTTTAGGTAAGTGGCTATGCGGTTGCAAATGGAAGAATTTGGGGAAAAAAGATAGACGCATAACAATATTAGAACACAAGCATTTTTTTAATCATATGTTGAATAGTGCTTATTACATTGATAATTTTTAACCCAATAAGATTTACATTTTTAACTGGAGGTTTAACAGAAAGTTCAATAGAGAATCGAGTTTCGAGACACTCGAGGATCTCGAACAGGGATTTCAAGGAAACGTTAAAATTCTCGAAAGCAAAATAGTGATGAACAAAACAATTGATGCGAGTGTGTTGTTTTCATTTGCGCGACTTCAACCGGCCGCTCAAAACGTAAACAAACGTAAACCGCGAACAAATGTTTTTCTTTACGAAACCCAGCCTGACATACAAGAATTTTAATTTGCTTTCGGTGATTTTAACGGTTTCGGGCGAAATCGAAACCGAAATAAATCGCAAGTGCATGAGCATTGATGTTTCTATCAGCTTTACCGCACGGAATGGATTCACTGATATCACTGCTTACGCAAGGACGTGCAGCTCGAATTGTGTTTTCATACATGTAGATGAATAAAAATTTTCGAAATATGTGACTCTTTGAACAGTATTTACTACAAATCAGGGCGCTTCACTTTTACGACAAGATATGATAAAATCACATACAAATCGCCCAATTCGTGACTAGAGATTTAGAGACAAATTACGGGAAGACAAAAATATTTTAAAATTCTCTCACAGCGCGGCACGACAGAATAGACAAGCCGCCGAGACGTCACCAGGATTGCACCGAATTCCTGTATACATAAGCTAAAAACTGATATTTTGAATCAGCAGAAAACAAAAAACAAACAAAAAACTAAAAGAAGGATACACACATTTCAAAATATACAACTTATAAGTACATGAAGACTGCCTTCTGGATGTCGCTGATCGATCATAAACTCGAAAATATTTAAGCTTACAGCGAGTAAAGATAATTTTAATCGGGCAAAAAATGGTTACCTTAGGCTCCCAAAGTAAACTGTCTCGATGCAATATATTAAAGATTCTTAAAAGGATGTAAAATTCATTCACTAAAAGGTAAAAGAACTACTAATGAGGGAAAAGAAACCTGATAACTTGAGCATTGTGGTGCAAGCCGATGCCTTGAAATCAACATGGCTGCATTACCGTCCGAAAAAACAACCAAGTCATAGAGTAGTTACTGGTGACATGATAAACCAGTGAACTGTGAACTGTAAACGGGCTACAATTTGGTTTTCATTGTAGAATTTTAAGTTAATACCTTTAAATTAACACGTAAATTAGTACGTGATTATGAAGAAGTATGGTGTTCAATCCCCGCACTGCTGCTTGAGGATTTGTGATTTCCCGGAGAGATAAGAATTTGTAAGGAAAGGTAAGAATTCGATCACAGTCGATTTAATAATGCTGAAAAATCGAGCCGTTTTAGGTGGCAGAACAGTTGAACTGGCCATACAGTAATTTGCTTTTAAGAACATGTCTGTCATATTAAATTGGCGCGAAAACTATCTGGCGCGCAAGTCACAGTAAAGTTTACCACGAGGACTATGATAAATTCTCTAACTCATTTTAAAACCGTTTTCATGCCTGAAGCAATATAATTCGAGTTCTGGTTTGATATAAAGAACAGTTATGCTACGTTTCCTATTAGAAGAATCCGAAAGATGTAGCAGCAATTCAAATTTCTACAAAAAAAGGAGTAGCTGGGATCATAACAACGAGTTGAAGTTATGATTTCGTGACCGTGACCTGTCATCAAACGCTCCCTTGAGACCGAGAAAATGTACTTTATATTATTGATTTGAGAAGTTTCGCTCGATTAGTTTAGCAAGCAAAAAGCGCGCCATCTTTCTTGGACGAAAACATCGATTTTTTGTTTTCTTTGGTCAAAATAGTCTGTTGCACTTAGAAACTTAGCATTTGAAGGAAAGGTAACATAATTTTCCCATTTGGGCTTGAAAGCGGTCGGTATTTCATAAACAGCTGCCGGTAAAGTTTACTCGCATGGGTAAACTTTACTCGGTCAGACGGCTATTAAAAAAGCTGCTCTCTGATTGGTCAAACGTGGGTAAAGGTTTAACCTCTTGGGTAAAGTTTTTTAGTCCGTATTGTTTTTGATCGGTCCCACCTGGATCGGTCCGTATTGTTTTCGACGAGTGTTAATTTTAGAACTACAGGAACTACAGGAACTACAGAACTACAGAACTACAGGAGCTACAAGAACTACAAGAACTACA
>CM042747.1:10408998-10426074 GCA_022496165.2 Catalaphyllia jardinei | reverse complement strand
AAAAAAAAGTTGTACACTGCATTGAAGTTTGACAAGTGTCTTTCTTACCCATTAATACTAAAACATGGAATGACTTAAAACACCTTCAGCTACCTAAAACCACTGCCAGTCTCATGTGACCCATAACTGAAGGAAATTTGTCATACAATGACCAGGTCTAAGACCAGGGAAAAACAGGAAGAAATAGTTTATACTGGGGCAGTGCCAAAATACCTGAGGCCCTTCAAGGATTTACCTACATGTAGACTACATTTTCAAGGTCAGTGTTGTCAAGATCTGCATTTTCGAGGTTTGCTTTCTCAAGGTAAGTATGAGGTCAACAGGATGCAGTGGATGCAGTAAATTTGATGAGGTACTTCTGTGACATGTAACCTTTGGCTCTTTGCTAAGGGTGCTAATTTCACTGCAGGGAAATTGGAGCAACACTATAAACCACCTGAAAATCAGGCTGAAAACCAAGCGTACAACAAAGAAAACAAAAAAGACTAAAAATATGTTACTATTATTCAGAAAAATACTAATTGGCGGAGAAGAGGAAACTGCAAAAAAGAAGAGTGATATTTGAAACGATGTGAGAGTTGTGATAACGAGAACTTTCACATGAAACTAGACACCCATGGAAACGACGCAACCTTTCCAGTGTGCAAGTAGGCTATTTAAAAATTGACCACTTACATGTATGTCATGCCTAAAAATGATAAAAACAAAATTCAGTAGGTGGTTGTAGGTGGTTTTAGCTCATTCCCTGGCAGGGCTATTTTAATTAGTAACTTTTTTTCAGGTTAGGATTTAATGGCATGGAGCTTAATAATCATAGAACTCACCCATAAATGTCAAGAATTCCAAGGAATGAGTGATGTTTGACTCCAGTCGTGAGAGAATTATTGATGCACTGGACAATCCACTTAAAAAGCTGTGAGTAAATGTGCTTGCAGATGGCTTCTCTTCCAGAATTGGCCTACAACCAGGAACCATTACCACATACAGTTATTTTGAATTCATAATTTCTCAAAGGTTTTCATCCTTATCATCACACATAATTTGAAAGCCACTGATCTTGCTTACCTCTTCAGAATTCAAAGGTTTGATTAACACTTCCTGTACAGTGACAATTTTCCGATTGCAAAGCCACTTCTTAAATTGATTTCTGTCTATGCCCAGGAGGTCTGCTGCAACTGTGAGATGAAAGTCACTGTCCTAGAAATGTTTCATAATAGAATACATAGTAAGAATGCATCTCTGAACACAAAGGAAATCAAATATTGGTTGGTGGAATGTTGATAATGATTAAATAAATAAATAAATAAATAAATAAAGCATTGATTTCTTAAGTCAAATTGTTCACTAAAGAAAATTGGAGTGACCCCAATGGAAATAACTGTACTAACTATACCTTGATAATTATATAAATAAGTAATAACAAACATTTCGGCTGAATTTCTGCAAATTCGTTGTAACCATAGAGGTTTGGGATGTAATCGGTCAGTTTCCCCAGTCTCTTGCCACTTTGCTAAATTGAGGTTCCACTGTAGCTGCTATCAATTTTAATTTCAACTTAATTTATGAAAACAATGATAATATAAAACAGCACATGATAGGGCTTGAAATTAACACTCGCAAACTCGCAAAATGCGAGTGATTAGGATAATCTGCAAGGGAGAAAAATATCCACTAGCAAACATTTGTGAGGTAAAATCATCCATGTCTCCCAAACATTTGGATTGAAATAATTTGCTAGTGGTCTCCTCATCTTGCTAGTCAAGAGGGAAAAATCTTACTAGCAAAACTTTGCAAGTGGACTAAAAAGTTAACTTTGAGCCATGTTAATCATCAAACATAGTTTCTCACATTAATTTCACTCTCGTCATCTCCAGATGCATGAATATAAATGTTTCCAATATGTAGAATACCAGCTAAGATTCTGAATATCATAAGCTGTTCATCCTCCATGATTCCCACAAGATCCATAGCTTCACGCATCTCCTCAAAATTTTCTCCATCATCCATTTCATACACATATGGGCATTCTCCCTGATTCAAGTAGTAGAAGTTATCTTGGTGTGCTGGACAAAATGTAAGGAAACAAGACTAAATCAGGGCTGTCATTCAGTTTTAATTCACCTGTAGCCTTGATCTTCACACCTGTAGCAAACTAGTTACGTTATGGGTGAATTGTATCAACTACAGGCCCGTTCACCTGGAACATCAAGGGTCCATCACACATAGTCGACCATAACAGGTGTTACAGGTTACAGCCCTTATTGACAGTCCTGAAAATAGCGAAATGGCCAAATGGATGCTTCTACCAGCAGAAAGCTGGAAATGTAACTGTTTCATAAATTTAGATAATGGCCAATAGCTGGTCTCCATAGTAGGCTGATAGAACAAGACAACAGTTCTTCTTGAGGAGACCGGGCTGTCCATTACAGTTCAATAAGGATAAGATAACTAGATATGACAAAAAGTGTACTTGAAAGTATTTCTTAAACCCACCTAAGTTCAGAGGGCCAAAAACTAAAATCAACCAATTAATAGGTGTATCATTCTCAGTTCAATATTCTCCATCAGTATTGGACCAGGCACTGTCCAGAATGATCCTTAAAGATCTTCTCACTGGTAATTTTAAGGCTTATATTTCTGAAATAACTTGCTTTCACACAAAAAAACTTT
Source organism: Catalaphyllia jardinei (assembly GCA_022496165.2). Taxonomy (NCBI): domain Eukaryota; kingdom Metazoa; phylum Cnidaria; class Anthozoa; order Scleractinia; family Caryophylliidae; genus Catalaphyllia; species Catalaphyllia jardinei. Next base: position 10,423,404 of record CM042747.1, on the reverse strand, counting down.
TTTTTCTTTTTGCTACATGCTAGCTCACTTGTATTGCTAAAACATACCATATACATGGAAGCCGTAATTTAATTTGACAAATTAAAATACTAATGTCGGCTAGGCAGGTACACATGGAGTAACAATAGTTAAATCTTGCCTCACCAAGTCTAAGATCTTTGAGTTCTGGGGTATCACAAGCAGCACACAGCTGATAGAAAATGTGATAGTTTCTTTCATCAGGTGCTTGAAATACAACTCGGGATTTCTCCAGTAGATATGTCCTCATATTAGCAGCTATAATGTGATAGTTCTTGTCAAAGGCTATCTCCAAGTACTTTCCAAATCTACTGCTGTTGTCATTGCGTATTGTCTTTGCATTCCCAATAGCCTGAAAAACAAGTTTCAAATATCAAAAGTGAGAGATAGAAAGAGAGAATTATAGCTACTACATACACTGGGACCTTTGAGAAACAGGTCCCTGACCAGGGGCATTGTGTTAGGTTTTTGGGCAAGACACTTTACTCTCACAGTGCTTCTCTCCATCCAGGTGCATAGATGGGTAACAGCAAATTTAATACTGGGGTTAACCCTGCGATGGATTAGCATCATGTCCAGGGGGAGTGGAAACTCCTTGTTGCAGTGTTTTGGTCTGAATATTTTAATCAAGGGACAAAGTGGCCCATGAGGACCTATTTTAGGAGCCAGTCTTTTAGGAAAGGAAAAATAGTTGTCAAATGCAAATTTTTAGTCACCTGGCTTATTCCAGAAAAAAAAAACACACAGCAACAGATGGCAAACTGGAAATTCTTGTGGGATGGAGGGGGGGGGGGGGTCATGGCTCCAGAACTCTGGGCAATCTGAACCTAAAAATTCCTCCTCAGGGGTGACTTTAACTTGAACCTCTATCGATATGTTTTAACCACTTAGGCCCGGTTTAAACGTCGCATTTTACAAGCGCCGAATCGAATTGCCAAATTAAGTGCATGTAAAATGCTACGCCTAAAGCAATTAAATGCGACATATTTCAATTCGATGCAAGTCAGTCGAATATTTGACTGATCCAATGGAATATGCGATTGAACTTCGACAGTTGATTTAAATGATGCATTTTACATGTGCCGAATTGAATTGAAATTATGTTAAATAATTTATATTTGCTCGAATGGGAATTTAAAACACGTCACTCGCACTGTGACGTTTAAATCAAATCAGCCGAATGTATTCATTCCAGTCGACTAAAATTAGTATTTGAATCGGTGCATGTAAAATGTGACGTTTAAACCAGGCCTTAAAAGAAAAACTCTGCAATGGAAAATCTATTAGTCTTTCAGTTTATGGTGTTCTTACCTAATATTCCTTTTAAGTTTACCTTAAGTTTACAGGTTCTGTTAAAGAACCAGTGCGATAAATGGATAACAACAGCTTAACGATTGGATAAAACACTGTCAAACAAGCATGCAGTGCCTGAACATTTTTATGTTACCCAGGCCACCTGTGCTCACGTTTTGCAACCTCCCAAAAATTTAAAGACAAGATAATTAGGCTGGCAGTTAGTTGTACTTTTCTGTTTTATTCAGCCAACCTGAGAACTCATTTTGCTGGTTAACGTGTGTATGCAACATGTGTATTTTACATGTACATTTAAAATTCCTGGTCAGATCTAAAAGAATTTTAAGCGGTTTTATCTAGGCTACTTCCACTTTATTATACGTGCCTTACAATCATTACCGGTATGGTAAAAGACAAGTTTATGGACATTAGCACACAAAAACTCGAATGCTGGAAAGAATGGCAAGAGTTCCAGTTGATTTACAGACTCATAAAGATAACAAAAGTTAAAATTATTCTACTTGGAAAAGCTTTTTGATAAGTAAATGTCACACTAACAGTCCTAACAGTGGAAACTCGGCCTTGTAAACATGTGCCAATTTAGGCCATCTTGTCACTGAAAACTGAAATTATAATTTTCCTTTATAATCACTCTAAGGACTTTTTTCCCAGTATTTTTTCTTTCACGAATTTCTTATCTTGTATTTGTTCTGGTATGGAAAAAAGCATGTGGCACTTTCGAGGGGAGTGTGAGATCAATCTAACATAAAAGTGCGTATGACCTGAAAAATAAGTCATTTCAAAAATACGCTCATTTCAAAGGCTTTTCAAAGTGGAGTAAATTGGCATTTTTCTTTTTGAGATATCTTTTTTGTTCCAGAGATATTACAGTTTTCCTATTATGCAAATTTAGTCACTGATGATGCCATCGGTTGTGCAAGTACAGTGGTGAGACACAAAATTGCGAATATCTCTGCCAATAATGAAGCAATGCTATTGACACTTGGCAGGTATATTGTACCCTATAAACTATACTAGATGGTATACATTTTGATGTTGCTATGGCAACATGCTCGGTCCCAGTCTCCTGCCTCTTCAAAATTAAATATTACCATTTGGGACTCAACAAGGCCAAATACCAGGTCTTATCTAAGATGTATCCCAGTCCCACCTTCCATTGGGTCTCCCCTTTAACATTTTTGGTATATTTTGCCCCATGCAGCTACAAATGATAATACTTGTATTTGCTAAGCTTTGAAAAACATTATAATAAACAGTGATCTTTTGGACATGACATGTTGTCTTTTCTATTGCTTGATTCCAGTTAAGGCCTTAAAAAATTGAAATCTGGGCAGGAGCAGGGTCCTTGAGCTTGGAAGCCTGGGTGGGAGGGGGACTCTAGTGGTCTGGGAATTCCAGTCAGAGGGAGAGGGGGTCAAAAATTGTTGCTATCTGTCAGGGCGGTGTATTTTTTCTGGAATAACCCATTACAATAATAGAACATATAAGACATGGTCAATGATCAAGGGTTTGCAATGCATTATATATAAGGCGATTTCAAACATGGTCAGCCATTTGGAAGTTTTCCGATGTGAGAGAACCCATATAACAAAGCAAAAGGATGGATTGACTTATTTTCTTTTGTTGAATATTTTAGAAGCAAAGATCGATCTTTCAATATGGTTTTCTAGAAGGAGATAATATGTGAGAAAATTACTGTTATAGCATTGATCATCAACACAGAGAAATGTAGTTGCCATTATGGTGACTAAACCAGAATTTTTGGTTGCCAAGGATGAAATGTACTTAGTTGCATTGGTGACCGTATTGGTCCCAATTTTAAGACCCGTGATGACCTTTACAATGCTATGCCTACGTTAAGGCTGCAACCTTATAAGAGGAAAGTGATAAATTGACCCTTTTTTCATTTTTCTGGGGGCCAACTCTGATTGCAATGTGGGATTCCCACGATGGTACAGTCTGAAGGAAACACTGGTCACCTCATACTACTGAAATTAGGATAAGCACTGGCCTGATGGGCTATAAGGCTTATATGCAGAGCTTATATGCAGACTTTTATAGCCTTCATACCAGACTAATTTTTGGTGAGCAAATGCTGTTAGAATATTGTGAATCATCAAATGCTATAGCCACCATATTGGATTTGTAAGATTCAGGAAGCCTGAAGTGAGAAATAAGGTGGACTAGAGGAGGGGAGGGGAAGAATGAATTTCCCAACCCATGCCTGTTTTACTCTACCCAACTCCTCTCTACTAAATCCTTCTGGAGGGTGGTTGTAAACATCTAGAGTCCAATCCCTAATTTTCCCAAAGAAATGGACCCTAGATCAGCGAACGCTAAATTACTCAGTGACAGGTACATATAATTAAATATCACTGACAGCTACCTAAGCAATATTCAAACCATAAAACTGCCATCTGTACCTCCATAATAGGATTGGATGCCAAGACCTTCTTTTCAATCTGCGTCTCTGTGGATGCTCCACCCACTGATGCAAAATACCTCATGGCATACTTGGCACTCACTGTCTTCCCTGCACCACTCTCACCGCTCACAATGATTGACTGGTTCAGTCCATCTCTGAATTAGAAAAAGAAAAGAGTATTTACAGCTTCAAATAAAGTATCCTATTCTATCACATCCTAATCTACATTAGCCCAACTCTGTTTGTCACAAAATTGAACCCTGTATTTTATAATCTTTTTTCTTAACATGTGTGAAGAAATAAATATTTAAGAAGTAAGGGAGATGGGAGGTGGTGAAGGGGTTACAAAACTGTTAACAGCAAACCTAACATCAGAACCTTGAAAAAATCTTTTTTCTAAAACTTAAGCATTATTAATACAACTAAACTAAAACAGAACTTGCATGGAAGTAGTTTGGCCCAGGAAAAAAATTATTTTCTCCATTAAAAGTTATTGACGGAAAGTTAACTTAATTTAAGTTACCTTGCCATGGCTCTAAAAGCATCTTCAGCAACAGCAAAGATATGTGGATCCATGTCACCCATGGACTGCCCACTGTAGGCAGATATGATGTCTGGCCCATAGAGAGGGAGCTGTTGATAAGGGTTAATGGCCACCAGGACAATACCTACAGCCAAAACAGTCATGCTATCAGAAACCACATGTGCTGAGTATATCTTATAGTAGGTTTCTTGTATCTGGCAGGCAAAACAATTCTTAGGATGGCCCTGCTATGTAGTTTTAATTTTTTTCTCTGTTTTAAAAATTTCCAAACCATTTTGGTTTCTAGTTTTGATTGTATTGATTATCACAACCTGAAACAAATTTATAAAAAAAATTATTGGCTGTTATGTACTCTAAACACTGAACAGTTTCTGTTAATTGTATTTGACAAGAAAGAAAAAAAAATTGTTCCACAATCCACTTACTCTGTAAGAATGATGACCTTGAGGGTACATACCCACAGATTCATAAAACCGGAATATGGTAGTTTCTGATTACATTCAGATGGCCTTTAAGTGGGTCGGGAACTAATGACACAGGGGAGGGGTGGGAGTTATCTTTTGCCTTCCTGTAAATTACCCAGTTTACAAGCAAACGTCCTTCCAATTTGTAACAATAATAGTAATTTTCTGGGCTGATCGATCCAATTTTAACTGACAAAAAAATTCTAAACCAGAGTTCCATTAAACAAAATGTAAATACGTAATCAAATAAAAATGACAGGAATTAAAACATTCAGAGAATTGAAATAAATTTGCATTTGAAAAGTGTTCTAGTTGATTTCTCTCGCTCTTTTCTTGCCTGAGGCAATGTAAAATTTAAATGTCTTTAGGGTGAACACCATTGTTGAACCAAATCCAGAAACGGCTTGATAACAATCACTTTTGCTTACTTTAAAATAAGATATAAGATATTGCTTGTGCTCCGATTTATCGAGCGAATAAACACAGCAGCTTACAAACCTTAAGTGCAATTAGCATCGAGCCAATAACTTTGCGATATGGTTTGGAAGTGATTAAAATTTCAGTTCCAATATTATTTTGCAACACTTGAAAAAAGTATATTTACGCTTAACCAGTAGGAAATTTTTCCTAAACACGGAATGTATACCCACCGCAGTAAGTGTATATCGCATTGGACTGAAGGAAACGCACTTGAAGATTGTACAACACTAAAAGAGAAAACCAAAAAATTAACAAACAGCTTCCAAATAGATTTCTGATTTATACTAGCGGTACGAAGTTCGAAAGACAAAATATTCAATGGGTTTTACAAGAAGATAGAACAAAGAAAACCTATTCTTAAGTTCTTAAGAAAAATGTACACAAACAAGAAACTGATTGATATATAAGTGAAGTTTGCATGTACAAACCGGCTGGTTCGTGTAAGTAGCTCAAGGTTGTAAGGTCATTTTCGCCGACAAGGATTTCAGGGTTTCTCAAAGGAGGCAGTTTTTTCTTGTCCTTAGAAACATCAACAGTTATGTCCTGTCGAGAAGAAACAGATACAGTCTAAGCTTAGCTTACGTAAACAACTAAAATAAAAATGAATGTCAAATCTCGAGCTCTTCCAAAACTATTAAATTTATAAAAACAAGAACAACTTGAAATTAACGACAACTTACGTTTCCATCTTCTAACTCAATCTCTAAGACTCCATCCTCCTTTAAATCTTTGCTTACTTCTCCACCAATCCATACAACTTGATCATGAGGTATCCATACCCTAGCTCCCTGAAGAAAAGAAGAGAACCGACTGATAAATCTGCAATTACGAAATTTGCACCAGGAACAAGAGGTTGACAACAAACGAAGCCCTTCAGTATTACCTTGGTGTAGAGTTCTAACGTAGTCATTTTCAGGCGTTTTAAATTCTGTATATCCGTTTAAGATATAAAGATGTACTATAAACATCATGCAAAGAGCTTCCACGCTAAAATAGCGCAGAAATATGTGATAGAATTCGGCTCCACCAACGCCATTTCGAAAGTCTCCAATCTCCATGGGGATACCCGCTGACCAGAACAGCCAAGAAAAATAGTTTCTTCTGGAAAAAATTTACAAGATAGTTGAAACGTGAGAAACATGTATAGGGACGGACCATTAGAAAAGTGATGGGGGGATGGGGGAAAAAACAAAAACAATTCATGCAAGGGAAAATACCAAGAAAAAAAGTTCGTGCAAAGAAGAAGATAAAGAAAAAAAATTCTTGCAGAAAGAAGGTCTAATTGTGACTTTTATTTAGTTCAACTATTAGTTCAACTTTTATTTTGCCACTCAAATCATATTTACATCACTTCAGAAGAATATTACAGATATTAAGTAGCAGGAAGATCTCTGCAAGCTTGTGATCGCTTTTCTAAGGAGATCTACCTAACAATACTACAAAGTTTTAATACTAACTAGGATGGTGGCTTGATTACACAGAGGTGTAGCGACAATTGTTCAATCATTAAAAGAAAAATTAAACAGGTCGTATTTGCCCTTACGCTTCTTCTAGATAAAGATCATGTTCTTGTTGAATAAATTGCTTGATTTTTTCCCTAAAAATATATTTTGATTTAATATCTCTTAGTGTGGCTCGCAAACTATTCCATATTTTTGCTCCTTTATTTTTAATTGAGAATTTTCCATAATTCGTTCTTTTGTAAATTAGTAACTAACTGCAAGCGACCGCATACGATAACCACTGCAAACGTAGGATCTACAAGAGACCTGATCAGCCAAAATAAAATATAAAGGCAGTAGACTGCAAGGCTGATACTACGTGAAAAACGTTTCGAGACACCAACATGACCGGAACCGATAAAGTAGGCCTGGTCAGCACTGTGTAGCGAAGATATGTAACGCCAGCCAAAGAGCCAACGCACATAAATTGTAATTTTCTTGAAGATCTGGTATTATACGTGTGAATTGTATCATTTGTTGAAAAATAATCTTTGAAGCCTGAGGGTAAATTTCCGTGCAAGTAGGAATGCACAAATATCGCTATGAGGTAAAAATTTAACTCGTATATGTTCAGAAGTCCCAGAGATTGAAATAGTGGTCTTGACTCTTGTCTATAGCTTGAGAATGTCATAATTCTAACAATTTTCTTTTGAATTTTGTAAATACCTTTGATGAAAAAGGAAAAACAAAGACAGGCCGCACGGACTCCCAATGTGGTTGGTTGCGCTGCATTATCAAAGTCTTCAAATTATAAATGAAGTAACAGAGAATTAACTCTGAAGAGTAAATTTTAGTGCTAATTTAACCCATGAGTAACCCACTTGGCGTTAGCCCAAGTAAAGGGAATCAGGGAACCACACGAGGTAAAGAAAAAATCTTTTGACCTCGGTGGGAATCGAAATTATAGTTTTGCTCTGATGCATGTCTTTTAGGTAGTGTGGCGTTTCTGGTGGGGTGATGTAATTATTTGCATCTACTTACTCTTCGCCATTACTGGGATGGAGGTATTCAGTGGCGGATCCAGACCTTGAGTTAGGAGGGGGGCCCTGTTTTGATTTACTTGCCCTGCTAGCTTTTCTCCCTTCTGTCATTCTTCTTTGTTTACCCAAAATAAGGGAGTAGGGGGAGGGGGGAGCTCCTCTAGATCCGCCACTGGTATTGTGTGTTTGAGTCATCGCTTATTGTTGCTGCAACAGTTGCAATGGATACAACAGGACCGTTTCGACTCTGCGAGTCTCTTCAGCTGTTGTTTGAAGACAAAAAATGTTTCAAGTTGCTTGAGGGAAAGGTAGAGATTTTTTCTCAATTCCGTTCCCGTTAAAAAAACCGGTTTGGCGACCTTTTTATATTCTAATTTCTGTGGTTTAGGATCGACTTTCCATTGCTCCTATTGGCCCTTTATAAAAGGTATGTCAGCTAATCGGGTGCCAGCATTTTTGATCCAAATGGTCGTAAAGTTGAGCTTGTGTTTGTTAGAAGGTGTTTTTAACTGCATATTTCGCCTAAACAGCTAGTAGAACGCATACAAATGTTTTGGACGGCAATCCGGTCAGGTGTTGGAATTCCCATAGTAAGGAAAAAGGCTGAAAGCCTTTTATGAGCTTTGAAATGTGCTCCAAACACTTTTGGATTGTGTGCATAAACTAATTATGCACGCTAAAGGGGTGGTTCCACAAGGGACGGGGCCTATCTGGAAAATTTCAAACTCGAAAGGAACAGCAGCAGCAGCAGCAGCAATGTTGGATGACTCAAACACACAATACCTCCATCCCAGTAATGGTGAAGAGGAACTAGATGCAGATAATTACATCGCGCCACTAAAAACGCCAGGCTACCTAAAAGACATGCTTGTAAGAGCAAAACTATAATTTGTGACATTCAGATCTTTTTCTGGACACCCTGAAGCTGTTTTACATTACCCACAATAGCAGTATTTCCTTTCCAGCATTATTAAGCTAACCAAACCTGACATTTTGGAGTGCAGGGCACTGCAGAGGGGCTGTTTTGGTGAATGGAGTATGGCTTCATTATGATGGGCTGTGGGAGAGGAATTCCAGAGGGCAGAGACTGAAAAAAAATGCATAGGGAAGCCGTCCAGTCCAAGTGGCTTCCTCCTCTCTCAGTGTGTGTACATTTTCGAAAAGATTTTGCACCAAAAAGTGGCCTACATTCTTTGAGCTGTTGTGAGTGTAGAATAATTTATAAAGCACAAAAACATAGATAATGAATCAAGATTTCACTGTTCAAAACAAAGCAATATTTGTCTAAAAAAAGTCGTGCAGAGGGTTTTACTGGCAAAAACAATTCCTGCACAAGCAGTGAACCAAAACAAAAATTCGTGCAGGCTGAAAATTCCCCACCCCTCCCATCATGTTTCTAATGGTCCGTCCCTAAATCAAATGGCTAGTTTGTATACAGGACATTTCAGAACACGTAGACCTTGATATCTGCATAAAGAGGCCGCAGTATTGACGTCACAGCCTTCATATTGCCTCGTACATATTAATATTTTTTAATTTTACATTTTGTTCCTTGCTAGGACGGGTAGTGTCTGACTCAAGAAAGCTAAATTGGAGAGAATAGGTAGGGGTAATAAAGATTAAGATCTGTGAAACGTTCATGCGTCAGTATAGATCCCAAAAGCGATGAGTCGGCCGGCGGGCCAGTAAAACAACAACAACAACAACAACAACAAATAATAATAATAATACAAACTTTGTGGTAAAAAATCAGAAATTCTGTTCCTTCTTAAATTTTTTTCCTTAAGATATTTTCAGCCAAAATTCCAATAGCCTATCTACATCATAAAAATAGTAATAAAATAGTAACAATAATAATAATAATAGCAATAATAATAATAATAATAATAATAATAATGATAATAATAATAATACATATATATCCTACCGGTTTTAATAGATTTTTTAACATGTTTAATGATAATGTTAGTTTTTAGTTATAAAGTTAGATTTAGTTTCTATTTTATTCACTCATCAGCTCATGGGCTACGCTGCGTCGCGTCGTGTTGCTTTTATTGTATATGGCATACAGACGTTTTTACTGCTTTATAATAATAATAACAAATATTTCGAAGTTAGAGAAGGCCTCAACGATTATAGTTTCCCTAAGTTCCTCAGCATTGAGGCGTCACTGAATAGGACCTGGTGACCTTGAAAGTAGTTCGAAGAGTCGTTAGAAGGACTGAAGTTTGATTACATGATCGAGTTATCTACTTTATAAAGAAATGAATAGTTAGAAAGAAAATTAAAGGAGAAAGGGGTGCAAGCTTATACATTTAAACAATATAGCAGTTTCTACGTGTTTACATAGACTCATCTAAACACGAGGTCGAGACAGTTACAATATTCAAACACGAGACGTAGTCGAGGGTTGGATAACTTTCGAGGAATCTCCCAGTCCCCAGAGTGTTATGCAAACGAGGTTTTTGTGACATAACGCGCGAATCAACGTCACAGCTCCGTGTTTATGTGCTCTCATGTAAACACACCTAACGACCAATGAGATCGGGTGTAGTAGCTCAGTTATTTTATAATTATTTGTATCAAGAGTTAATGAGAGTTAGAGGGAAACCCAAAAAGCACGTTGGGACTTTGTTTTTCCTTTTTTAAAACCTCAAACATTATCATTTCGGGTGGCCGTATTGTACGTGACTGGGATACGTCGCTATTTACTGTAAACTTGCACAACTTGATACTTTTGACCGGTTTTGTTTTTTATGTAAATACAAACGTTTCGATAGTTTTGCTGAAAACTAGTTTGATACTTTTGCTTTTCTTGCCAACGCAAGCGAAGGATGTCAATGGGGTTAGACGTCGGCGAGCTTGCCAAAAACTTGACTGTAGTTAAACAGTCTTTCCTGACAACCTTCAAGGAAGCCAATCATCTCATCTCTGCTTGCTCAGTTCAAAGACTAAAATAAAAAGAATGCTGTGACATAATCAATGATAAAGTTCATACCAGTTTCAGTATTCCCAATATCTTCATCCCCCCCCCCCCCCCCCCCGCCTTGTAATATTAAATGAATTTCCCCTTACACAATTATCTCGTAAAATCGCCTAAAAACCTTTCCGGAAATTCTCCAAAAAAATGTGTAAAAGTCCCAAGGAATTTTCAACATATCTCAAAAATCCTCTAATCCTCCTCTTTAGGCCAAATTTTTTCCCAGCGGGAGCTGAAAAGTATGTCAGAGATTGTCTACACTAGTATTCTGGAATTATAGCAATTTTGATAAGAATATGGATGCGAAATGTCAAGTGAGAAACTACTGAACTTGATTATTTCTAGCGTAGGATGATAGAACAGAGTATTCTGTCAAGAAAATAGAGATGAAAAGCTGGAAAACGGCCAATAAAAGCATTACATTTTTCTACTGAATGTCCTGAAGTTGTCTTAAAATTAAATATCTTAAAATTTCCTAAATATCTCGGAAACTTCTAAATATCTCCAAAAATATCCGGATATTTGTGTAAATGGCTATTTTCTATCGTCATTCACAGCAGAGTTAAAGCAAATCGACATGGCAATCGGAGCAAGGCGAAATATTCCTCTGTGTTCATTGTGCTGGCTAGGTACGTTGTCCAAACGCCAATGAACCTGTTGCAATTGATAAGGACTACATACCTGGTTTTCTCGCGCTATCTTTAATGATCATTGAGGCTTGGAAATGCTGAAGACCATGCTGCTTTGCCAGACTCACTTTTCTTTCAACGGGAACTTTTACGATCAAACCTGAGACGGGGTTATCATAGCTGTGGGTTCCCCTTCGTACCCATTCTTGCCAATCCCCTCATGGGTCACCATGAAAGAGGATTTAGCTAGAAAAATAAAAGGGCCCTGCCCTAAAGTTCTTTTCTGTCATAGACATGTGGGTGATACGTTTTGTTTATTTATCAATTGAGAATGATGCTTGTTTTTTTTTCATTAAATTGATTCAGAACATATTAACATAAGTTTACTTTGGAAGAGGCAAGCCACAAATAGCCTTTTTTAGATATCCTTATCGGCAGCAGTCGCTCCAGCTGTGTTCGAGTTCCCTCCGAGTGTTTCGCGAGAAGGATTCGATTCCCAATGCGTTACCTTCTCTGGTGATATAGAAATTTAAATGGCTGGCTGCCAGTTCGGTCATGTCGCTAAAGGTTCGTGATCGTACTTAATTCCCATATTAACAAACATTTGCAGCTAGGTTCAGAGCCTTGTAAGTATTTATGTTCTAGGGACTATTTTTCCATCTTGTCAAACCGTGAACTCGCCGTCCATTACCTTCCAACTAAAGATCAAGAAGTCCTCCATAATCGACTGGGAACGCTCCCCCTGAACAAGCAATTAATTTTACACTTTTAATTTAGTTTTCATTATTTAATTTTAATATTCCTTGTTTTTGCGTTTTATTAGGTATGACATAACCTAAGAAATATGAGGAAGTATAAGCCAGTTTTTTAAGACGAACAGGTTTCGTTAACAGTTTTATTGTCTTTAAGGCTTGAACGATTTTAGCAAATTTCAAATCTCTTTTTCGCTCATTCTTTTTGTATTGTGTTCAGGAAACACGTTTTCTTTGTGTGCTTTTTCATTTTAAATGTTTAAATTCTTTCCTACTGCTTCGGAATTTGTAACGATTTGATACCGACCAGGATGGAGAACAATCCTCTGACAACCTCTACAACAACACAAAAAATGGACTACTGGGAGTACACGAGAATTTGGAAGGCCTCGTCTTATTTCACCCCTAGAAAAATCACAGATAAACATCACAATTCTGGGTCCTTCCCTGTTGGCGTTTCTTTTCAACCTCGTTCCCAGGGCCTTTTCCCTGGCTTGGGGTCGGGGCGGGAAAAGTGAAATGTTGAATATTTACTGAGAGGCAAAGATATTGTTGCTGTTCTACCGACTGGCTTTGGCAAATCTCTGCTGTTTCAGCTTCTACCGGATTTCTTGCTTTGTAAATTCCTTCTTAGACCACAACATGAAGTGCCCTTCATAAACACGAGTGATGTGAAAAACGTCAAATCTATAAATGTCACGAACCGTAGAAGTCGTGTAGGCTAGTCAACCTATTTTACACAATCTTATTGTTCGCCTTGACAGGCAAGAAATCCGGTAGAAGCTGAAACAGCAGAGATTTGCCAAAGCCGGTCGGTAGAACGGCAACAATAACTTTGCCTTTCAGTAAATTTTCAACATTTCACTTGAAGTGGCTTTAAACAAAACGACGTAAAGTTTTAACGGTTAAAAGCAGATTCAAGTCGAATAGCACAGACAGTTTCTCTGCCATCTCGATTTTGGCACTTTTGATTATGCAAACCTCACTAATTTAATAAATCCAGGATTTCAGAGTGTAAGATGGGCACGTGACCAGCCGATGCCAGGGCCTTTTCTCGCCCCTCCCTCAAGCCAGGGAAAAGGCCCTGGGAACGAGGTTGTTTTCTTTTATTTGTAGAAACCATAATTTTAAAGAACACAAATCTACGACAAGTGAGCCATGGCTGGATATTAAAAATGAGGTGAAACTTGGAGTAACTTAAATTCTGGAGAAGTCTGCGTGTTGATCGGGTTCTGCTGTAAATATAGCTTATTTCTTAATAAACTTGAAACTTAAACTTGAAGACTCTCTGTGGTTGGGACGAGCGAAAGAAAGAGGGCAGGCGAGAGAAAAAAACAGCTCGAGGGAGGACTCTTCCCCTCCACGCCTTAGTCTTCCTCCCTAATTGTTTTCTTGCTCGCTTGTTTTTTCGAGAAATGATGTAACAGAGAATTAACTCTGAAGTGTAAATTTTAGTGCTAATTTAACCCATGAATAACCCACTGGGCGTTAGCCCTAGTAAAGGGAATCAGGGAACCACACGAGGTAAAGAAAAAATATTTTGACCTCGGTTGGAATCGAACCCACGACCTCCGGATAAGATCTACCGTTACTCTGCCGACTGAGCTACGAGGTCGGACAGAGAAAGTCGGGGTCGATTTAGATGGTGAATCGCGGCGAAGAGAAAGTAAGGGTACATATGAATGTTGTGCCGCGTAGCACTATGAACACAAATGATGTAACAGAGAATGGAAAAGGCTACAGCCTTGGTCTCAAATGTTGGAAAAAATCGCCCCTTCCCCCCCAGTTCAATGTTAGTGTAAAAATTCGTGTCCATTGATTGCTTTCGTATCTTCAACATTGAACGGGGGGCACGGGGGAAATTTCCAACTTCCATGCAAGGTTGTAAGTGTACTGTTGAATTAATTCATTCGTCCTTCCGTCCGTCCGTTCTTCCTTTTACCACGAAATCAATACGTAGCATGAGACGGGGAGCATCCACGCGTACTAAATGACTTTTTTGACGCTGCCGAGTGAGACAACAGCTGAAGAAGTAACAAACAACGGTTTAATCAGTTTAAATGCACTTTTATGCAGTATTCGCTTATTACACTGTTTAACACAGCTGCTGTAACACCTGCCTGCTAATTCTCTATGATTAGTTTTCCTTGCTTGTTACGTCTGAGAGCATTTGTATTAAAAACGTTGGCAAAAGAATTATTCAGTGGAATAATTGAACAAATTAAACAAATTGGCAAGCAGGAACATTTTAAATTTAGTATAGACTGCGAATGTTTTAGAATATTCATTTTTTATGGAAAATATTTGAAAGCACGAAT
>CM042747.1:10398998-10403998 GCA_022496165.2 Catalaphyllia jardinei | reverse complement strand
TAGCGCTATGTAACAGAGAAGCTATGAATTAATCAGTCTTGGAAATTGAAAGGTGTCATCTTCTCCCTCCTCTAACCACAACAGGCTCAGGCTCTTGACCAAGGCTTGAGTCCAGTTTACTTCCATCACCTGTATGTAGAAGGAAAAAGACTGCATTTAAACACAAATTTATGAAAGAATTTTTTGAAGATAAACCACGGTTTTGCTGTTATTCACAATAATTGAATTGTGCAGATTCAAGATTGAAGAAGAGTCCATGCCAATCCGAAGGGGGCAATTGGACATTCTGTGCAAGATATCTCTTTTTCAAAGGAAGTATGACCCTAAATTTGAATTCCCAGATGAACGTTCAAGACAGATCTACCATGGTACTGGAATTGATATTTCCAGGGTACATACATTCAGCATTCATCTCCTCATTCAACATGGCACAATGTTTTGAAAGACATTTCAGTTACATTTAAATAGGTGTATTATGTGTTTTAAATATTTACATTCATCCTTTCACAATGTTAAGTACACTAACATAAAATTCAGTGCCTCCAATACCTCTGTCTTGAACATGTAGCAATCCCTCTGGACTTCTTCTTGAACGCAGATCTGATCAAAACAATGGAAGTGAAATGACACTATTAAAAGATGCCAACTGCTCCTTATACATGTATAAGATCTTTGTTTTGCAGTTGAACTGCAAAACAAAGATCTGGCCAAACGCTGTGGGACCAGTGTGTGAAGCTTATGGTCAAGTAGACTATCCTATATTCATTTGGGAGATTCCGTTTCTTTTTTTTTTTTTCATTTAGCATTGAATACACTAAATCATTACATGTTATACACAAGGGAAGAAATCATGATTGTAGCAATAAGAAAAAATATTCTTAATGCAAATTCTTTCTTGTGAGATTTGACTTATTTATAATAACAAGAAAACAACTTCCCCATAATCTTATTGAGTGATTAAAACAAACAAACAAACAAACAAACTGACAAAAGCACTTAGTGCTAAGTATTTCTTGTCACAAAGGAGTGGCAAGTATCAAAGGGTCTGAGTATTTTTACAATGTACAAACTTAAGTACATCATCGCAGTTACAATGTAACAGAGCAGTATACTAACCTCTTGAGACAGGCCTTAACAGAGACTCATCCTTCAGACCTCTCAATCTTCTTCCATCACTGTGGCCTCCCTGAAGAAAATGAGCCAAAATCCCATACAAAAGTGGCCTACAAGAAACCAGTTATCTATCAGTTATCAGTGCCTTTTAAAACCTTACAACTATTGGATAGGGTAATGTGTACAGTGTAAACTGTGATAGTGAGCAGGGCTAAAAAATGCCGTCTAGGAGAAGTAGATTTACCTTCTGGGAAATTAACTTTTCATTCTCACCAGCTCAATGGCCAAGGCATCAGGCAAGTTGTTTGCTAGCTGAAGCATTAAAATAGCAATCTAAAACTTGTCCAGGGCAAGCAAAATTTGAGAGCTACTTGTCCCAAGGGCAAGCTAGAATTCAATTTTTTTTTAGCTAAGAGTAAGAAGAATCTGCCAAAACCAAAAGCACATAATGCATATCAAGGTGCTGAAATTGAGAATAATGAAGTCTACTGAATCAACTAAATGTCAACGATTGCATAATACCCCATATCCAGGAAGTGGTAGCTCAAGTAAATACATGTATAAAAATTATAATGCAACTCTCTTACGTGGAGGGTGATGCGGAGTCTCGCTCTGTGATGTTAAGCTCTTGAACAAGAAATTGTCTGTCCATTGGTTCTTTGGGTTGACCTGTTTCTGAGGATACATGTAACACAATGGGAGAACAGGTGTCTGGGTGAGTGGTTCACAGGGAATTTGAACAGTAAAGAAATTCTGTTCATTGTGATATCCAGAATAATCAAAGTCTGTAACTGGTGTCAATCTCAGCCTTCAGTGCAGTCTTACAATGTATAATACTACAGCCTTGATTGTTCCTTGAAAACCTCCTTTATTAAGCTTAAGTTCTATAAATTATTTTAATATCAGGGTATTCTGCATTTACTCCATTAATATTATGCCTGATGAGGATAACAACTTTGATAGGTCTTTAGGTTTAAATTTTAGAAAATGATGATGTCACATGCAAGCCAAGAATGACTACATGTAATTCCTGACTAATTTATGAATAAATAAAAATAATAATAGTTAATTATAATAACTTTAATAATAAATTATTAATACTAGATAATATTGTTATGATCTTTGCTAAAATTAGAAACGGTTACTTTGAGGAAAGTCACTTTACTTAGTCGGACAAGCGCTGCCTTAAAACCTTCGAGCTGCATTTAGGTATTGTAAATTGGTGGCATGTAGCACAGTAGTCACCTTCTTCATGCATGTCTTATTGTAAGTTCTACCTGCTAAAAGTACCGACTCCGTGTACTTGTATTTGTTGAATGTCAAGTATTCTCTGATAAGTTCATTGATTAACAAGTTCTCGTTGGAAAGAGCAGGTCTTGCTTCTAACTGAAATTAAAGAGATTTAACAGAATTCCGTCGGCGTGATTGCCTTTGACAATAAGCCTAAGCTAAACTTGACAAAAACGGCACACGAGGATGCTCAAAACAACAGTAGGTGCACTGTTATAAATATACACAATATTAAAACTTCGCTTACCTGATCGTCCAAAGCCCCAAAGACTTCTGCGCGAACTCTAGCGCGAATTTGACCAAGAACCCCTCTGTTTTCTAAGGTTTCTTTCAACACTAATACGCATGCACAATTATCAAGTATTACATTTACGATTAACCAACAAATTAGAGAAAAGGACTTAATAACAATGACACAATGTGTGCAACGTACCACTTTTCAGCTCGTCCACTGTCGCCATTTTGAAAATGGCGGCAAAGCTGTTTGCGTTTCAGCTGATTAATATCGCGGGCTCATCATTGACAACAAAGAAAAATTTAAAAGACGAGATGGGAGAGAGAGGTCACTTATTGTAGCCAGCTATAAAAGAAGAAAAAGTGACTATGCTAAGCTTGGGAGAATATATTTCTGTCTTTCATCTCAAGATGTATGGAAGAATCTTTTGTGGGTTTTAAAAGAAATAGAAATTAAAAAAGGGTTACTTTGAGACCGCGACCGTACCCCTGGACAGTACCCCTAGACCGTACCCTGGTAATGTCAAATGAACTTACTAAGGAAGCACGCGCGCTGATTGGTTAAAAAGCCTGTTTGTATAACTCGATGGAGACACAGAACTAAGCGCGCGCTGTTGACGTAGTGATGCCGCGAGCAAAGAGAATTTCCATTTTGATAATCAAAGTTTACAAGTTGTTTTCCTTTTTCTCGTCGTGGTGTTTTCTAAAAGAAATAGAAAACATGTACTCCGTGTTTGTATCGAGTTTTACAAACACTCGTGAAAGTTTGGGAGAACTCGAAAAAGCTGTGGAAACACTCGCCTGCGGCTCGTGTTCCCACAGCATTTCTCGTTCTCCCAAACTTCCACTCGTGTTTGTATAACTCGATACAAACACGGTACATGTTTTGTATTTCTTAAATATCGTCACAGATGAGAATCGTTTGACTGGGTTGCAGAGCCGTCACAGCACTTATTTGCGGCTAAGGTTTGTCGTACCTAATTACTTTATTTTATGCTATGAATTCAGTGACGACAGATCCGAACAACCCAGGGAGAATTTCGTTGGCTTATCGAGAGCTCACGGAACTCCCTGCAGGATGGAATAGCAAGTATGACGACATCACGGTGTTGGATTTAAGCCATAATAATTTCACGTATCCTTCTGTAACTTGACGTTAGATTTAGATTATGCAGTTGAAACTTTTTGAAAGTGCACTTTAAGCCTCCGTCTTAAACAGATTGATTTGAAAAGCTACTGGAATTTAATCGAAGCCTTGTTGAACCCCGGCAAGGAGTGGGGAGGGTCGGGGATGCGGGTTCACCCTGGTGTAAAAACTTGTGAAGTTTTTCTTTGTTTTGTAGCTATTGTTAGTGTTAGGGTCTATTATGTTGACTTTTTTGTTTACTTTGTTATACGTCACGGGTGAGTGTTACAGGTTCTTACACCGAGGATGAGCCCAAAACTTGTGTGAACATTTGAATAAACCCATACTGCCTTGTAAACGAGGGGACCCCAGCAAGGGGACTTGGTTCCAGCTTGATTTGCCTCCTTAATTAAAGATTTTATTCCTAAATACTTCATACCTTCCCTGGGGTGGGTACTGGGTTGGTATGGAAATTTTCAGGGACCACACTCGCTCACTCAATCCTCCTCGTTTAGGTGAGGTGGCGGGCATCAATGGAGATCTTTATATTTTTGTGTGGTTCCAGGTGTGCTGGGGTCTGCCTCTGACTTAAAGACTCTGAACTTGGTCTTAGTTGTCACTACAGTACTGTAGACTTCCATATTGGTCTCAGCATCGCAAATGACTGCCTTCCCAATGACTACACATTGCTACCAAATATTGCTCATGAATGCATCTGGAGAAATTTCTGGGGCAAAATCTTGTGCTTAAACTCAGTGTTCTCTACCTTAACCAACAATAAGCGACTTTCATTTTTTACAGGACTTAACCCAACTCAACACATTAATTCTAGACAATAACAATCTGACAAATCATGTGAAATTTCCATACATGGAGTCTCTGCACATGCTGTGGGTGAACCAGAATAAAATTACAAATCTGAGTGCTTTTATTGAGACTGTAGCAAAGTGCTTACCAAATTTGAAGTACTTTAGCATGATGAACAATGAAGCAGCTCCAAGTTATTTTAATGGAGGTACCTACCAGCAGTACAAAGACTACAGGTATTGAGAACAATCACAAAATAAGTGATCACAGCAATAAGGGTGGAGGCGGCATTGCATAGTGCTTAGGATAATGGATTTGTAATCTGGAAGTCTCACGTTCAGATCTTCCTCCCTGCCACTCAATGGATTTGTGTTTTATCGTCCCAAATTCAACTGCTCTATGCTTTGTAAACAGCCAACTGGTCAGCCTC
>CM042747.1:10367461-10380580 GCA_022496165.2 Catalaphyllia jardinei | reverse complement strand
CGATTTTACTCGTCAAAGGGAGACCCCTTGCGCACTAAAGGGTTAAATACACTGCAACTCACAATTAGAATTCCTTTACTTAAGGTCATGTACAATTTGACGAAGAAACGCACAGAATCAAATACAAGTATGGCTTAACTTGATCAGTAGAAGCTCTCTCTCATAAACGAGCCAAAACGTAAGAGGGCGAGGCTAGTATATTTTTTCGGCCTTTTGGCGGTCGCTCTCGTGCTCCGTGCTCGTTCTAGCACCCGAGAACAAAACAACTGTTTTTCCTCTTGTCATTTCAATCAAATTGGAGTCGTCAGGCAGAGATAAAAAGTCGAAAAACAGCGAGTTCTCTCCCTTTAGTTCCTTCAGTGGACGAAGGGAAACCTCAGGGGCCAGGTGATAAGGACATAGTGACGAGTCGTAATTATAAACTTTTGAAAGCAAAGAACTCATTTGTGTGTTTAGCTTTACTTATCACACGTTAAAACGGTTTAGAACTCAAACACGCTTCGACGGGCTAACATTAATTTAGCTACGATAAAAAAAAATGGTGTCGACGATAAAATGTCTAGTCTGTGGAGGCCCTCATGCAGCTGTATGTAACACCTGTAAGTTCTATTCACTCCGTGTAAGTTAAGTCAGGACCAAAGTTAGCTTGATTCTCAGATGGTCTGAGGTTACTCACTCTTGGAGGGAGAATGAGTAGCTTCAGACCGTCTGAGAGTTAGGCTAAAACCGAAGTGGGCCAAAAGATTTAAAGCTTAGGATGACACACTTTTCATTTCTCACACGAAAATCCGCCCACGTGACGAGACTTACCAAAGAATCAATCAGGCCGCAAGGCTTCAGAGCTGTTTCCCAACAGTCTGCGTAGCTACACGACACCACAGGACTTACACCTAAATACACAGAAGATGTCAGGAAAAGTGAATTATTACATAATCCTCAGCTATAAATTCAGTTTTTATCAACCACGATCCCCAGTTTTTGACGGTCCGTTCGCTCGTTCGTGCCTGCGTGCGTGCATCCGTTGGGGATCGTTCATTTTTTACGAGGTAGGTAGGGCTGGTGAGATTTTCTGAACAGACATTAAAAAGTTGCATGACCCCCCCCCCCTCAGTCATTTAATTTTTTTTCCATGACCCACCCTCCCTCAATAAAGGTAAATTTTTTCGGTGACCCCCCTCCCCCCAAATAAAAAAAAATTGTCAATTAAACCAGCTATACATACAGTACAGTGACACAGAATCTTTTTGGCATTATCAAGGTATCACAATTCATACTACAGTTGCATCTACTATACTATACTTTAAAGTCGGCAAAAAAGAAATGTACCAGCTCGCTCTGAATTCGTTGAAAAAATAAAAGAAAGAAAAATCAATTTCTGATCTTCTGGTTATGGCTCTTCCCCGACGTGTTGTGGCTGGCCTCTCAACTTTTCTTCGTCATCGATGAAGGCAAGGATGACATCACTCGATTCGTGTCTATCACCAGAGTCAATGTAATTATTTTCATTCTCCTCATCACTGCTGCTTTCGCTTCCACCGTTGTCGCCTTCATCACTACCGTCGTTATCACTGTCTAACAAAGGTTCGTTTTCAGCTTCGTCTCAGTTTCTCTCGTTCTTGTTTGTAGCAGATCAGTTCCTTCAGGATTCATTTGGGAAAGCCAGTGTCTGGTAATTACCTTAACCTTGTCATTTTTGGTGCTCTTCAGAAGCTTGTCTAGTCTATGGTATTTGAGGTATTTGTTTAGCATAGTATTTGTATTTGTTCGATCTTTGCATTAATCTTTCCAATCATAATCCTCATAATTTTTCTCCGTCGCCTTCTGGCTTTCCTTTGCCCTCTCCTCTGCCCTCTTCTTTTCTTTGAAATCTACCGTATCGATATGCGTAAGGTATAAAACGAAAAACTTTTGCTTAACAATAAACAAGATTTGTCGTGCTTTGATGCGCCACATATTGCACAGCTGTTGCAATCAGACCACTTCAGCAATGCAGCAGGAAGCAGAATAATCACAAGCTCAAGCCAGAGGTTAGAGATGATGTGTTCTGCTTCCTGTATCCTGAAGAGTATGCTCTGCCTGAAAAGAACGAAAGCGACTCCCACAGCAGCACAAGCGACGAGGACGAGCTTGAAGAAGATTAGCAGGGAGAATTAATGTTCTAACAGTAACTTTATTTCTTCAAGATAGTTTACAGGCCTTTAGCAGCTTGCAGGTAGCTTTGGCTACTCTGGTGCTGTGTTAATTACATTGTATTTGATAAGCTTTAAGGAAAAAAGATTTAAAAATCCAACACCACAAAGATAAAAATTAAATATAAAGAAACCTCTTTTGTGCATTAAGTTGCCGATGTTTTTTTTTTAACTTTCCCTAAATGTTTTCTACCAAGCACCGTTTCAAAGAACACAATAAAAATGATAAGTCATCATGCTCGCTTAGGAGATGTGATGGGCCAATCCATGGGCGTAGCCAGGATTTTTCAAAGGGGGGTCACACTGAGTCATACAGGGGGTACTCGCCAGATTGTCACCTGAATATTTTAGGGGGGGGGGTCACGGGCACCCCAGGACCCCCCTGGCTATGCCCCTGCAATCTTATTCAATTTATACCTTATTCATCGGTCCAACTTATATTTTGAGGTAGGTGGATGCATAGTTTATTCAACTTGGGGAAAACCTGACAGGTACGTGTCGAGCATATGGAACAATATCATATGAAATTTGTGGAAAACTCACACCATTTGAAACAAAGTCAACATAAATTAAAGCGTTTTTCGTGGTCATAGTATGTATTCCCGAGTACGGTGTTTTTGCACGCTTTCACCCATATCTTTTTTTTTCTGTCCGATAGAAGTTTTTTGATTTCTTTTTAAATTTAGGAGGAGCTTTCTTTGTTTGTTTCTGTGGGGAAATATTTTTTTAAGAATAGTAAATTATATCTCATCTTAAAGCATTACTAAAATATTTTACGTGACCCCCCTCTTTTCCCTTAATTTTTTTAGATGGCCCCCCTTTAAGGCCGATTTTTTTCGGTCACCCCCCCCCCCTCAAATCCCACCAGCCCCCCTACCTCGTAAAAAATGAACGGTCCCATGGTTCGTTCGTCCAATCTTCCACCTCTTCAAACGTTTGTTTGTTCGTTAACCGCAAATAACAGTAGCTAATCGCAGTGAAGAGTGGATAAATAAATTGGTATTTCATAGGTACTGGACGAAATATTGACAAATGCAAAAGTAACATAATTATGTCCTAATTAGTATGGAGCTACGAGTGAAATGATCCAAGGCAGAAAAACCACCAATCTATGAAGTAAGGTATATGTAATTCACACAGCACGAAAACAGACGGACTTCACCGCCAAAGAATTCAGAAAATGAAAAAAGCTACTAAGTGAGGTTAGTAAAACAAAGTCCAGATAAAACAGCAACAACAGTAACAGTATAAAGAAAGGCGCCTTTATAGGTTTTCTTTAGACACGTACGCACGGAAGTAGAAGAACACGTAGAAACGTTACCGGTGGCATTTGCATCGTAGGGTTTTGTTGACGCGAAAAGATCATCATTCAGTATCCACACACTGACACTACAAAAAAGAAGATGAACACAGTACAACAACAATTTCTATTTATCACTGTCCACGAT
This sequence comes from Catalaphyllia jardinei, assembly GCA_022496165.2. Classification (NCBI taxonomy): domain Eukaryota; kingdom Metazoa; phylum Cnidaria; class Anthozoa; order Scleractinia; family Caryophylliidae; genus Catalaphyllia; species Catalaphyllia jardinei. The sequence goes on along the minus strand of CM042747.1, from coordinate 10,376,943 downwards.
TTGAGTGCAAAGGAAACAGTTGATAAGGCTATGGGAACTCAGTAACAGTATTATTGAGCTACTTTTTGCCAGATACAAAATTACCTTCAAACTGAAGGACTGACCTGAAAATAATACCTTATTAACTGATAGAAAAACACCAAAAAGATATAAAGATGAGCCTTAAAGGAACAAGGATGGTTAAGGATGGAGAAAATTAACACGGATTACAAACGACTTGAAAAATTAGTCGAAAATTTCAAGATGCGCAGACCGTGACGAACAGGAGCTCCATCAATCAGTGGAAGAATTTCTCCAACAATGAATCTATCATGCTCTATACACAGAGCCGAAACTCTTACATATGAATGTCGATTTCCACAGCCCTGGAACAGACTGAACCTGTGGTTTTCGATTGAGATGCTGTTTATACAGCTGCTGTAGCATGATGCTGTCTGATGGTGACAGACTGGACGATGTAATTTCACTGTACATACAGTATTACCAATGAGTGATCTACCAGTATAATGATTTTCCGTATGTTCAGAAGCGGAAGTGTCTAAGCTGTGTCTAACACTCACTACGTCAGAACATAGTTAACAGAGGGGCACGGTTATGAAACTCGTCAAAGTTCTTTGTTGTATGTTATTGTTCTATTTTTTGGCCTTGATCCTGCACAAAACACACTTGCTGTTTACTCCGTACTGAGGAACTAACCAATAGAAACGTGTTGGTTACGTAATTCATGCATAGTGTATGAGCGCAAAACAAAACATTGTGCAGGGTCGTGGACCTTCCAACCTAAATCTTGGCATCTTTGTTTGCTCCTTTGACGTTTGCCGGGCTAATCATAACCATTCCCCTTTATAATCTATGGTCAGAAACAATTTGGCTACCTTCCATTTGATCCCCCTCTGAACAAAAGTTTGTAAAAGGGTCCTCTACGTCCATAAGAGAAAAACATGGCTGGATCAAAATCTGGTACAGCACCCTAAAAAGATTAGTAATAAAATACGGTTACACACTTTTGAGAATAGCCCTGTCATATGAGAGCAAAAACGAAACTTGACGTGAAGATAAATGAAGTGATAGAGTAACTCCAACTTACACATGACCTAGTAAAGCAAAATAACATAGTCTGGGGTTTTGATGGAACAGAACAGGTTTTTGTGATTTCTCTTTTTATTTTTTTATGAGCCATTCTATTGAGTGTTCATACCTGTTCAGCTGTCTTCTCAAACACCTGAATGATTCTTGGTTCTTTGATTGGATCGCCTGCTAAAAGTTGTTACAAATTTAAGACAATTTTCCCTGACTAGAAAAACAATGGAGAACACTTTTATATTGCACACAGTAGAACCCAGTTATCATTAATTTTAATTCTACTTCTGACCTTATTTTTTAAGTTAATTCAAAAAAACTTTTACTCTAGAACAAGGTGAGTGAGGCCAATTTAAACTCTACAAAATAATTTAAATTGGCAGCCATTTATGAAAAGGGTCCGTTTATGGGAAAACAACACGTGGGAGGCGCAACTTAATGTAAGAATCGAGTTGTACCAATTTAATACTAACAGTAGCTTATATCAGTCTATAAATTACTGTAAAACAGAAAACCTGCTTATCACCATAAAATTTAATAACTGCAATTTTCTGACCTTGCCTTTGGTCCTGAAAACCAGGGCAGCACCTGATAAAGGAGACAGTATCAGTGAGAAATATAAGTGCTGTAATCTACACATGTCAATTCAGTATGAACAGTCAAGGGAATGTTTTATGCTATCACTTGTAATGTAAATTGTAATTTTAACTGTAATTGTAATTTAAACATCAAATTTCACTTACGATGGAGGAAGTTTGTACAAATAACTCTTTCCATCCTGTGTAGACAAAACAAAACATGAGGATTTTGTAACTCATGACGGACATTTTTGAAAACGCCTCCTACAATTTTTATGGTATCTACAGGACGGTGGATATGCACTTCAAATTTACAATCCCCAAGTAAAGAGAGAAAAAGATACCTGATTGCATGCTACATGTAATACAATACGGCACAGGCTACATGCTACTGTCTTAAAAGGCTGCACGCCACTGCCTTCTTTTTAAAACTTACAACTAACCCTGCTCCACACTAGAATGCAATCTGCTGCAACAAAGTCCCCTCCCATCCAGCTCTGACCAGGAGGACTGGACACTGTGGCCAAGAATCTAAAGTCTCCAGCGTCGTACATCTGCCATAAATTATTTGAAAATTACATGCTGTTCAAGTATAACTTACAATGGACTAATTTCAATACACCCCAAAATTTTGCCTAAAACAACAGACCTCAGTACAAGGCTCTGGGGAATAACTATGTGCTTTGTGGGGTTTATTTCCCAGAGCGTTATGCTGAGGTCTATCGTACACTGTATTTTAGATTTTGGTGTAACTCTCATCTAAAGTAACACCACATATATGCTTCTTACTAACTTTCACAATGTAAGAAAATTGGTCCCAGGGGAAACACTTTAATTGATTTAATTCTCAATCATGATAATTTTGTTAATCCAGGACACACCATATTCTCACTGGTGTCCAGAGTCAAAGGAACATTGACAGGCTCCAGGACACAAAACTCACTGTTTCATTTTGTATGATATCACAATGCAGAGGGGAGAATTAACTCAGCATGCAAAATTTGGTTGATGCGCACAATGAGAAAAATAATTTCCCATGCCAGGGGATGGATACATTCATCACACTGTGTATAATGCTTAAAAAGGTCTTGATTAACAAGCAACAATGATTAATTCTTAACAAAACTTTAAGAAAGTTAACATTGAATAATTGTACTTTACAACAATATTACCTAAAATGAGCCTTGTTGTTGGACAGTGTAATTGCAGTTACAGAATTTGTTTAACATTGAAAGCACCCCCAAAAGTCTTGGTGCATGAATTAAATTAATGTCATACGAACACATACCAACCACTCTTTTGCACATATAACAAGAATGGTTCTTTGTGTAAAAGGATTACAACAAATCCCTGTAGCTTTGCTCTCTGTCACTTGCTTTAACTCTTTTTCGAAAGTGGGCTCACTGTACTGTGGAGTGAAAATTATTAATATTTATTTTAAAATGGAATGTGCAAAGGTGAATGCTATTTTACAGTAGTAATATGTGCTGTTTGTTATCTACAGGTCTAAAACTGCTTATTTCAATACAGTGCATGGACTTTGATCTACATGACAACTGTATGCTGGTGTTGATTTACATACATTATACAGTTAAACCTCTCTCTACGGACACCTCTCTAATACGGACACCTCCCTAATACGGACAGTTCACTTGGTCCCAGGAAAATGCCCATACATTCTTTGTAAAAATAACCTCTATAATACGGACCCTCTATAATACGGACAATGGACATGAAATCTCTGCCCCCATATATGTTGACAACTCCATTGGTCCCTGGCTTTGCAAGAAAATGCCTTACAAGTCCAAAACCCTCTTTCGTATTGACCAACACCAAAGGCATGTGCCCCACGACTTGGCTATCCTTGACAACGCTGACTGCATTTCTGTCTTGGCTTAAAGAACACTCAATGGAGTCTTTAAAGTGATGTAATATTCATGACCTCTATACAACAGACACCTCTCTAATATGGACACTTTGCTCTGTCCCTTTGGTGTCCGTATTAGAGAGGTTCGACTGTACCTACATGTACATACTATTGAGGCAAGATTTTTTATTCCAACATCTCCATGCCACCTTAACAGTAGCTCTTAATAAGTAAAAACCTCTATTACATGTACATATTCAACTGTCAATAGTCTATAATTTCACTTGGTATTAGCTTGTATCTCTTAATTATTGCCTAATTATAAAATATTGCTAAGTAAATATGTTTTAAAATAGCTTAGGGTCGGGTTGTTTGAAAGCCAGTTGACACCAACCCAGGATTAAAAGGTACATATTAATGTAACCAAAGTTTCCTTTTTTTCGTGTATAAAAATATTTCTCACTGCTTAACTGTTAACGTTTGTAATTATTCAAACCTAAGACTTAAAGACAGGTATTTACAAAAAACCGCACCCAAATGTTACAAAACTAAAATCAGAATTCCCCCTAATCCTGGGTTAGCTAAGCCAAGCTTTGAACAACCCATTAAGGTGTGTAACCTAGGCTTTAAGTAAGTTGTCATTAATAATCAAAATATGTTTTGTATTACACTGTACCTTTGACTCTACATTTGGTTTCAGCATCCAAATATTCAGCATACCAGACAGAGATACAGCTACAACAACATCCTCTGCAAAAAAGTATAAAAAATGTCTAAATTTTTGTTGTTATTGCAGCTGTATAACAATTACAGTTCTCGCACACTGCTGGGAGCCACTCTAAGCTGAACAACAACAACAACCATTTATTTTGCTTTGTACATAAAAATAATATACAGCAAGAAAAAAATTAACTTAAAACTTAAATAAGCAAAAAACTACTCAGAATAGTAAAAACTTAACAAGCTGAGTAGTAACAAAGATTATTATGCCTTAGATCGGTTGTAGAAATAATAAAGAAAAAAAAAAAAAGAGGGAGAAAAAAAAAAGAGATATAAATATAAAAGAAATTTAAGTAGTAATAGTACCAGTTGATGACAAAGCATTGTTTAATTAAGAGCGATAATAACTTGAAGTAAAATACTAAAGAAAAATACTAAGCTAGCATTAAACATAAGAACTGATGGTTGATGGTCAGCGGTTGTCATGCTGTCATGGCGGATTTCTAGTTCGTCCCGAAAATGTTTTGGTTTTCTTCAATTTACTAGTTCTTTACTTGTTTATCTAGAATGGTTCCAGTTTAAATTGACAACCTTTCACTATGGCGATTGAACAAGCGGCGCTGAAAGCTGCAATCAAGTCTACATTGGATGATATGTTTGATACTAAGCTTGCCTTGTTGTTAGATACGAAGCTTGAACCCTTACGGTCTTCGATGGATTTCATCGCGAATGGCTTTGACGAAATGAAGAAGAAAATCGCTGCTATGGAAAAAATAAACGCCGAATTAACTAAGGAAAATCAGTTTCTCAGGCAAGAGAACTCCCGCGTGTCAAATGCTCTCAACCAAATGAAGTCAGCTCATGATGAACAAGAACAATACATAAGGCGTGACTGCCTGGAAATCAGAGGAGTTCCCACGTCTTCAGGTGAAGATACAAATGAAATTGTTAAAAAAGTTGGCTCAATCGTTGATGTTTGTATTGAAGATACAGATATCTCGATGTCCAACAGAATTAAAAGTGATTCCTCCCAAAATCGTTAAATTCATTCGTCATCGTGTGAGGGATGACCTATATAAAGCAAGAGCTAAGTTGAAGAATTTAACTATTGATGACATTGGTCTGGGCAGACAAGGTGATAACAAGATCTTTATTCAAGAAAGCTTAACTCCATCCAGAAGGGAACTTTTCCATAAATCTAATGAATTCAAGAAGAAATTTAAGTTTCGATATATCTGGTCTTTTTATGGAAATATCTTTCTTCGTAAAGATGATGCCAGTCCGGCGGTTAAAATCTGTTCCTTGAAGGACCTGGCCAAACCTGACCTTTATTAGGTTAAACATAACAATGTCTAACTATGATACAAAAAAGTGGCTAGAAATTATTTCACTTCAACTTAATATATCCAAAAATACTTCATGAGTGGGTTAGGCTCGTCAAAATGGTTGATGGCAAAACAAAAACCTAACCTTACACAAGCCATGTGACCTGAAACTTCCTGCATAGTTTTACTCAGACTCCCAGCCATGTGTGAGAAAAATGTTTTCTGCTTCTTCATTCCTCAGCCAACAAAAAACCACATGTAGCTTCATTTGATACATTTTACAAATCAGTTAATACATGTATTAACAATTTTACTAGTTCGACCTAATAGTTAAGGAATGGGCAATGTCTAGTGTGCGTCCATCCGATTTGGGATGCGCGCGGATAGTTGGGAGAGCACGAAGGTAGCATAAGAGATGCTCGAGGTGCAGCCGAGAGCATCTCTAGCTACCCAAGTGCTCTCCCAACTATCCAAGTGCATCCCAAATTGGATGGACGCATGCTAGACATTGTCCATTGCTTTTATAACATAGTAAGACATGAACCATCTCTATGAACCATCCATTTCTTTTTCATAAAAAATTAGCCAATCAGAGTGCATGCTAGCATATAGCTATGTTATAATACATACTGTTCACCTATACACATTTATGATGTTTTACTAACCGAGTTCGAGGTCCATACTGTAAGTTACGGACCGAGTTTTTTCCCCTTCGATTTATGGCCTAAGCGCGAAGTGCGCGGGCCATAAATCGTAGGGGGAAAAATGAGGATCCGTAACTTACAGTATGGATCGAGAAGACGAGGTTAGTAAGATATTTATTATATCTCTATTGTGTGTCTGACGAGTTCAGGAACGATTTTTATCTATGAGGATTGGCTTCAAATTTCTGAAGCAGGTTGAAAGCAAAATGAGTCAATTTGAAATCGTTTTTAAGTCATTACTACGCTTTAGCACACAATTTAGAGTAAAAGAAAGTTTTGAACCGTTACTTGCTAAATAAGTTAAGAAATTTTGGCCATAAATCACGCAACAGTTTGGCAATGCAAACAACTTTGAATTTTAGCGGGCCGTGCAGGAGAGTATGGCCCGCTAAATTGATTAATCACAGCGTGCATACTAACTTAGAGATACAATACAGTGTAATACTGTACATGGCTTATATACAGTGATGTAATACCTGGTCTCCTTGCAGGCCTTACAACACATGCTGCACTAATCCAGTTGGTAGCTGATGGAGAACGTAGAGTGTACAACACCTGCATATTCACAAACAAACATTATAACATATAATTACTGACTTTTATCAGAATATTAATTAATTATAGAACTGTCATATAATGTGTTATTAAAGGAAATCTTTATAGCTGATCATAATTACTTTAATTTGTATCAAAAAGTTTTATGTGTGAAACTCGAACATACCTCAAGAGACAATGCATCAAGGACGTAAATATCAGAATAGCTACCATAGCAAACAACTCGCCACTCTTTTCCTGTGCCAATGGCTACATGGAAGGACTGAAAAGTAATTATAATAGACCAATTTCGATATATTAAAATTCAGTCTCAAACAATAGACCTCAGAACAAAGCTCTGGGGAATAAACCCCACAAACTCTGTATTTATTTCCCAGAGCCTCCTACTGAGGTCTATTGTTTTAGGCTGAATTTTAATATTATATCAAAACTGGTCTATTAATCAGTATTTTAATTTGTAATTAGATAGATATACTAGTTTTTCACTAAAGCCTGGAGGTTTGATATCTGTATCTAGTGCATGAGTGCACATGCATTTGTATGCTTTTGTTAATCACCCATTATCTCTGACTACTTAAAATTATTAAAATAATATTTCCTCTGTCGGTTAAAAAGAATCATCTTATGATCTTAGAATTAACATGTGTCCATGTTTAGAAAACAGGGCATCATCTATGTTGGTTTCCCATGCATTTAAAATGTATTGCTAATCAAGTCAGTTTTGGTCACAGGAGCAGCCCTGTGAGCCGAAAAAGCTTGGACATTGCCTTAAAAATTGCAGGAGTTGAAAAAAAAGTCTCGGAAAACTTGTGGTTGCGGTCAACCTAGAGGCCATTTGATTCGAGTTTTGAATGAAAGGAACGTAAATGACGGTGGAGATTTTTGTCTGCTCTGGTTGGTGATTCTCAAATCAGCTTGATATAGTGTCGGAGACACATTTTAGCTGCGATACTCTTGACCGTCACCTGTGGTTAGCTATACTTAGCTCGCTGCTGTGGCCTGAAACGGACAGGAACATTTTTATCGCAAAGCACTTGGTTATGTATTTCATTTTACCAATTATAAGAAGTGATGTCTTGATGTTTCATTCCTGACATCAATCAGTGAGTCAACAGTTGTTTTAATTTGTAATTCATTAGATATAATAGTTTTTCACTAAAGCCTGGAGGTTTGATATCTGTGTCTAGTGCATCAGGGTACATGCGTTTGTATGCTTTTGTTAATCACCCATTATCTCTGACCACTTAAGATTATTAAAATAATATTTCCTCTGTCGGTAAAAAAAAATCATCTTATAATCTTAGAATTAACATGTGTCCATGTTTAGAAAACAGGGCATCATCTATGCTGGTTCCCCATGCATTTAAAATGTACTGCTAGCCTTAGGATCTTCCCTAATGCTAATCAATAGACTACAGGCACAAATCATAGGCAGACTCACCAACAGTGCTAAGTGCATTCCTGCAACGACATTAGTTTGTATACATATTCCATCATCTGTATCCCATAAACAGAGCTCTCTAAAGCAAAATCACACAACAAAAGTTACAAACTTATAAGATATACCATCAGGGCATCCTTAAAGATGATGTGATAATTATGTAAAGGGGGTAAGTTTCTAAAGAAACTGTGGTGCTGCATCAGTGGGAGTATTACAGGATAATTTGGTTTTATCAACTGAGTTGATAATGTGAATTAGCCACCGTAAAGAGATTCAGAAGCTGACGTTTCGAGCGCTAGCCCTTCGTCGGAGTGCTTCTTCGGATTCGCTCCGACGAAGGGCTAGCGCTCGAAATGTCAGCTTCTGAATCTCTTTACAGTGGCTAATTCACATTATCAACTCAGTTGATAAAACCAAATTATCTGATAATTATGCAGTTTGTGACCAGTAAGTTATACTGGAATAACATTAATTTCGGTTTGCAACAACTACAGGTGTTAAGTAACCCAATTGAAGTTTATCAGAGTTTCTGTTACTTAACATAGCAGTACTGCCTCCTGATTGGATTTTGAACCGTCACTGGATACTTCCCAGCATTTTGTTGGGTAATGCCCCAGTTTGAAGTACCAGCACCCATTTGGGTAGACATACATGCATCAACTATACATGTGAGACTTACTGTCTTGACCAAAAACATAACTTACAACAGAGCAATTCAGGCTAGTGAATAAAGCAAGATTCAGAGTCCAATGTAACACTAATCTTTAGGTCTGTTCCTCCATGAAGAAAGATTTAAGTTCTTGCTAGCATGGTACTTCTGAGTATTCCGTGAAATTCAGTGCAGGATTCTTAAATGTTTTTTCTGCCTTACCCATTGTCAGCAGCACTGATAATACTGGCCTGATTATCCCAGCCATCAGTAGCTTTTGTAAGTGCTGTAACCTTTGCTGAATGGGCAAATATTAGGTTCCTTGGAATGATCTGTAGTATTATAATAATAATAACATACAATGAGACCAGCCATCATTATAGCTTAGCCTCTTTGCCATTTCAATAAATAATAGATAGGAGATATTGTGACTAAATGCTATTTTTGTGTGCAAATTTGACTCATTTCCAAAGAGTGTTTTGTTGTCAAACTGGCCAAAGTTCCCTACCTTGTCTCTCATGACAGGACGGAAAACTTGTGCACTGTAAGTACCTTCCGTTGTC
>CM042747.1:10340848-10355588 GCA_022496165.2 Catalaphyllia jardinei | reverse complement strand
CTGACTGACTGACTGGCTGACTGCCTGACTGACTGACTGACTGACTGACTGCCTGACTGCCTGACTGACTGACTGACTGACTGGCTGACTGCCTGACTGACTGACTGACTGACTGACCGACTGACTGACTGCCTGACTGACTGACTGACTGACTGACTGACTGTCTGACTGACTGACTGACTGGCTGCCTGCCTGACTGACCGACTGACTGGCTGAAAGACAGACAGACTGACTGACTGACTGACTGACTCAGTGACTGACTGGCTGATAGATTGATTGATTACTTGATTGAATGATTGTTTGTTTATTTTGTTTGTTTGTTTGTTTTTTTGTTTCGGAATCCAGTGTCATCTCTGGATTAAAATGACACCTATACTTATTAACTTACTTTTTTTCGAACTGATATTGAATTATCTATTTTCTTTATACCTCTTGTAGCTATTTATCGCCATTCAATAAAAACAAAATTGTTGCTTCTGTTGTTGTTGCTGTGGTGGTGGTACTGTTTTTCTTGTTGTATATTTGACGCGGTATTAAAACATGTATAGGTTTCTCTGTTTACCAAGCGAGACATTGTACATTTCACAGCTATTTACATCTTAAGTACTTTACCTCCAAAGCAAACAAGCAGGGAGTTAGCTTGTTTTCTTCAGCAGGAAAATTCACTTTCACTTGAAGTTCAAGGCTCATAGTGAACTCAACACCAAGTAGAAGATACCACACGGGAACCTCCTTGGTCTAAATAAGAACGAAAAATAAATAACACATCCAATTAAATTGACTGAGTTCATTCTTTAGTTATGCATATAAACTGATCAGCTTTTGTTCTTAGTTTTCGCACTTGTCAGTTAGAGCCGGGAAATCAGGATGAATCAGCGACACATTATAGTAGATGAAATAAGTTTATATCATCGACATTCAAGCATTTCCAAGGTAGATTTTGAAAGGAACTAAACCCTCTGGCTTGGGTGCGGACAGGAAGATCATGTTTGCATTTTGTCGGCTACACAAGTCGGGTTAACGGGATGATGTCGTAAAATGTTTTCGTATCAAACACGCCGAAAAAGCAAACAGCGCTAGCAATAAAAGCTTATAATTATTGTCTAAATGATCAACCAGAGCAAGCTATACTTACAAATTCTGTGGACCACACTTTCGTAGTTGGCGTTGTATCCCCTTCAGAGATCTGGTTCCCGTCGTACTTGATATTTATCAACGCCACCTCGGCAACTTTTCCAAATGCCACAGTCACATTTAATCCTATTTCTAGGGGATCGTCACCTTTCTTTTGCAGCCAAAGTTTGCTTTGTCCTTTCACATCCATTCCAAATAATTCTGTCGTGAACAGTTCGTAATCAAAGACAATTGGAGTCGACTTAAATATTGGCTTAAGAATGTTCCAAATATCCCTGAGGCTTCTTCGATTACGTCTTGCGGGAACATTTCGTTTTGTGAGATGAGCAGAGCTATTTGACGGGTTATCAGACGGAATTGGAATCAATTTTGGTTTTTCGTCCACTGTAAGGTTTCTTCTTTCCTTAGGCATCACTAATTTGGCAAATACCTGAACGTTAACAGTTTGAAGCTCTGCGTCGTCAAAGAAGAAAGAATCAGTTTCAATGAGTGATACATGGCTTGAGAAAAATATGTTCATCATGGTGACATCATGACCACTTTTAGTGTGAATTGGTGTTCCAAAATTTAGCTGCTCCGACAAGTGCGCGTGGCTTTCTGAAACCATCCCGTTGCTCTTATTAATGGATACATTGTCAGAATATTCTATGCCCAGATCAAGGTCAGACGACATGTTGACAAAGTCAGAGCGATTGAAATGGTTCTTGATAAAAACTTGATTTTTATCGGATGTCTTCGCTTCTCGGTGCATTTTGACAGCTCCAGGGAACAGGGATGATACTTCAGGTTTTAGTTCTGAAGTGGGACTTTTCTTCTCTCCATCTATGTCTTCGTAAAGATCGCGTTTCACGGCTGGAAGAAGCTGATCGATGATTCCGTGGACGTAACGAATAAGCTCCTTGTCGGTATGACGGTTTCCATAAACATCGAACGACTCCTCGGATACATTATTTGCCTGTGATGCTTCCGATGGTCTGGAAAGACACGAGGCTAGTTAATGCTTTATCTTAAATTTAAACCTTGAAGCGGTTAGACCATGAGTAGTACCTCGTTGCTCTCTGATTAGTTGAGCGAGCGACGCCACGCGCATGGCTGACTGAATGACTGAGTGACTGAATGACTGAGTGAGTGACTGAGTGACTAAGTGACTGAGTGACTGACTGACTGACTGACTGACTGACTGAGTCAGTGACTGACTGGCTGACTGGCTGGCTGCCTGGCTGGTTGACTGACTGACTGGCTGACTGACTGACTGACTGGCTGACTGGCTGACTGACTGACTGCCGGACTAACTGACTGGTCGGCTGGTTGACTGGCTGATTGATTGATTGATTTACCAAGTTTCATAAATCAGGTGTCACATGATAATGTATCTGATCCTGTATAGATTTTAGCTATCACAATTACTGACAGGTCTAATCGAGCTTAACTAAAAAGAAGAGGACAAGAAGTACCTGGGTGAAATCTGAAGGCGCACAAGAAAATAATCCGTCTTCATCGGCTCCATTCCTTTCATGTCCAGATCACCTTTGTTAACAGTGACTTTAATCTTCATTAGGAACCAGTACTCTTCTAAAGTCTTGTTAAGAACTCGGATTCCGACAAGTGCAGTGATTGTACCTGATAAACAAAACCGTGACAAAAAAAAAAACATATTAAAACGTATCATAAGATGTGATTGGTGCCGTACCCAGAACTCCGACATTTCAGAACACGCTAACAACACCGGACACAACCCTCTTTGGAAAGAAGTAAAGTTTATTGATCGGCATCCTCATTGGTACACACGCAAGGGTCAAAAAGCCGATTCACATAAGACTTCACCCTAACAACATCAACGGGGATAGTGGAGTATAGAAATTCTGTAGGCATGGATGCCCACGATCAAAAAACACAACAACAGGAGAGCCGTACGACAGCGGACCGCCGGGGGAACGACACGCCGAAACAGCGAGGATCGAAATGTACCATAAGTTGTTGCACGAAGAAGAAGTCCGAACACTGAACAATTGGCGAGTGTTTCAATGACCTTAAAACAAGAAATATCCTTCAATATAGCTTTTTATAAACACTCTTCTTCAGTGATTTTGACAACTTACCTGTGAGAACTTCGCCCTCATGTACTTCCAACCTTTGATCTACTCGATACGTGAAACTTTCTCCTTCTTCCATATTAACTTCTGTCAAACGAGTTGGGTTAGCTTTCTGGCTCATCTTGAAATACACTGCGACAGAAACCACCGCACCCAGTAAAAGGATTGCAGTTAACACACCAACGACCACGATCTTAGTTTTACGAGAAGACCGCTTCGAATCGGCTAAAGGTTTTTTGTCACTAAACTCCACGTCTGGTTCAGGATGCTTGTTGTCAGCCATAGCGAAGCTCGGAAATGTCTCTCTTCCACTTCTCCAGCAGATAAAGTTAGCGGGGTCTGAAAGCCACTTTAAGTAGCGTTTGTTCCACCAAAGGATTTGCCTCGAGGCTAGCTATTTCTAAAGAACAGCCACACCTTTCTCCAAGATTCCGCGATCTAAGGACCTCTTATACATTGAAGATCTTGAAGTTACAAGTAATTATTGTTCCTGCTTATCAAACAGTTATTAATTACATCTTCCCGTCGCCACTAAGTCTTCTGCTTTGATAACTTCCCTTTCTAGTTTCCGTTCACGAAGACCTAACAAATGAATTTCCCACGTCACACTTACAGTAGAAATGTGTAGTTACTTTTTCCTGTTAAACAAATGAGCCAGCAACACTGATTGTACACAATGTTAGTTAAGTCATCTGCGTCAAAAAAAGAAAGTTAGTTTTAAAGGACAATTATAATGATTTTTAATCTCTTCATCCACACTGCCTCATTAACTCCTATCTGTGTTTAAACACAGCAGGTTGCTGTTCACTCCTTCATGATTTCCTTCAATTATTCTCAATACCTGTCTACTTAATAGTGTCTTGAAAAGTCAAGGAACAATACTAGCGTGTAGTCTTGAAGACCAATTCATGAAAATACTTAAAAAAAACCCCTATATTCCACAGTTGTCTCAAAAATGAAGCGTATCAATGCACAGATTGACTTTCTGCACCTCTCTTGTTACTGTAGAATTACGAATAGAACCTGAAAGAAAAACTAATTGCCAGCGTGAGATCAGGGTGCTATCGACTTTTCTGACATCGATTCTGACAGGGTGGCCTAATGGTAGTACTCATCTCACAGTCTGGGTTTTCGAGTGCTGACCGGTGTTGTTGTGTTGTAGACACTCGTTTCGGCTAGCGCTGTTCGACAAGGCCTCTCTCAACCCGGAAGGCCTGAGAAAATGCTAGCAGGTATAACCTGCAATGGACTAGTATTCCATTCAGGGAGCCGAGTAGTCATGATACTCCAAGCCACTTTCTTGCTACAGAAACAGGAAAAAATTCCGACAGTGAGTAGCCCGAGTGTGACTCAACCTTTTATTTTGGTGGCCATCGAGCTCTAAACAGACAAGCTGTTAATATTTTTCCAATTAAAAGCTTTTGATAGCAGTTTTCTAAAGTTCCGTTGGCGAAAGGTTAGCGCTATTTCAGACATAAAGGACGTCAAAAGAAAACCTGTTTGAGTTTCCTCGCCCTGGTCAAACGTGCCTAGAATGATTAAAGCCAAAAAGCCCTTAAATTCAGTTGCAGTGAATTTATTCATGAGTCTGTTATATCTTCCTGTTTACGTACTTAAAGCTCGGTTTGATCAAACAACTTACTTGAAAACTTTAAGCAATTGGAAAGAAGAAGCCCGAAAAAAATCAGGGCTTCAACGCGATTCGAACCCACCCTTAAATTGGAAAATTTACTGCGAGGATCATACTTCACTTGCATCCATAACCGCAGTTCAAATATGAATTATTTCATATACACTTTACATCATTTCAGTCCTTACGGGAGATATGAACTCATTAAATTGACCTTGCTCCCAATGTGTGGCTTCATAGCTCAGTTGGTAGAGCATCGCACCGGTATCGCGGAGGTCATGGGTTCGAATCCCGCTGAAGCCCTGATTTTTTTTTTTCGGGCTTCTTCTTTACATTGGAAAATTTACTGCGAGGATCATACTTCACTTGCATGCATAACCGCAGTTCAAATATGAATTATTTCATATACAATTTACATCATTTCAGTCCTTACGGGAGACATGAACTCATTAAATTGACCTTGCCCCCAATGTGTGGCTTCACTTATTAACCCGTGCGGAACAACAACAGAAAACATGACACAGTATTTGCTATCGTGTGCTTTCTGCACCTTTCTTGTTACTTAGAATTACGAATACATCCTGAAAGAAAAACAAATTGTCAGCGTGAGATTAGGGTGCTATCGACTTTTCTGACATCGATTCTGACAGGGTGGCCTAATTGTAGTACTTAGCATCTCACAGTCTGGGTTTTCGAGTGCTGACCGGTGTTGTTGTGTTGTAGACACTCGTTTGAGCTAGCGCTGTTCCACAGGGCCTCTCTCAACCCGGAAGGCCTGAGAAAATGCTAGCAGGTATAACCTGCAATGGACTAGTATTCCATTCAGGGAGCCGAGTAGTCATGATACTCCAAGCCACTTTCTTGCTACAGAAACAGGAATAAATTCCGACAGTGAGTAGCCCGAGTGTGACTCAAGCCTTTTATTTTGGTGACCACTGAGCTCTAAACAGACAAGCTGTTAATATTTTTCTGATTAAAATCTCTTGATAGCAGTTTTCTCAAGTTCCGTTGGCGAGAGGTTAGCGCTATTTTAGACACAAAATACGTGAAAAGAAAAGCTATTTCAGATTCCTCCACCTGGTCAAGCGTGCCTAAAATGATTGAAAGCCAAAGGCCCTTAAATTAAATTGTATGGAATTTATTCATAGTCCGTTATATCTTCCTGTTTACGTACCTGAAGCTCGGTTTGATCAAACAACGTACTTCAAAACTACCTCAAAATGCACTTTAGTTGTAATCTGGGGCAATTCCCACAGAACAAGGTATATTTATTTTTCTCAACGTTCAGTGGTAAAGGGTTTAACCATTAAATTGAATTTGGGTTTCTTATGTTAACAACGTTTATAAAAGTGCCTCAGGGTCAAAATTATTATCGCTGAGTAAATGGCTAGTCTCGAGAATCTTTTTAGTAATTTCTACAATTTGCCGTGAAAACGGGTATTTGGTCGTATTTTTTCGGTCATTTACTAACACTCATTTTGGCACTGGCAGTTACATCGAACGCTTATTAAAGTTACGGTGGATGGTATAAGGCTTAGACGTTCCAAACAGGAAAAATGAATACTTAAATTATATTGTAACTATGCGAAGTTGTTTTGATATCTTCGCGGAAAGTCTACATACATACGGGGTCTGGAACCTAGACAGATTTATACAGTATAAATAGCTTTTCAAAAAACTTGTAACGGTTATTCTTTTGAAAATGTATGTTGACCAGCATACGAAACGTCAAGATTATAAAATGAAGTTTTTAATATGTTTATCATCGCTGTTTGTTTTATATTTTGTCACCAAAATACAAGTATTTTTTTGCACGAAAAGTATTGGGCAAACGTTTTACCTTTCCATAGGCCTTTTGCAAGAAACGAGCACATGGTACAAAATGCGCCGTGCTTGAGGGCAAGCTCTT
Organism: Catalaphyllia jardinei; assembly: GCA_022496165.2. Classification (NCBI taxonomy): domain Eukaryota; kingdom Metazoa; phylum Cnidaria; class Anthozoa; order Scleractinia; family Caryophylliidae; genus Catalaphyllia; species Catalaphyllia jardinei. The sequence continues at coordinate 10,348,822 of CM042747.1, read as the reverse complement.
TTATTATTCCTGAACCGGAACGTTAAAACAAAGAGACCCCAACCAGTCAAGTTCGACTGGCCTTTGTTTTAATGTCCCCGCCAGTGCGGGAATAATAATGAGCTTGACCTCCAGCATGGAGGATTTTGTACCATGTCATCGTTTGTTGCAAAAGACCTATTTGGGTTTCTTCCGTTGAAAGTTGAGTCTTTTGATACAGCATTCATTTGGCTGCCTAGTAATGGCTTAATAACTTTTCCGTTATTGTTCCTGCTTATCAAACAGTTATTAATTACATCTTCCCGTCGCCACTAAGTCTTCTGCTTTAATAACTTCCCTTTCTAGTTTCCGTTCACGAAGACCTAACAAGTGAATTTCCCACGTCACACTTACACTAGAAATGTGTAGTTACTTTTTCCTGTTAAACAAATGAGTCAACAACAGTGATTGTACAAAATGTTAGTCACTTTATTTGTGTCAAAAAAAATAGTTTTAATAGACAATTATAAGTATTTTTAATCTCTTCATCCACACTGCCTCATTAACTCCTATCTGTGTTTAAACACAGCAGGTTGCTGTTCACTCATTCATGATTTCCTTCAATTATTCTCAATACCTGTCTACTTAATAGTGTATTGATAAGGTAACGAGAAATAAGCTCTTGAAAAATCATAGAACAATACGAGCGTGTAGGCTTGAAGACCAATTAATGAAAATACTTTTAAAAAAACCTATATTCCACAGTTGTCTCAAAAATGAAGCGTATCAATGCACAGATTGGCTTTCTGTACCTCTCCTGTTAGTTAGAATTACGAATAAAACCTGAAAGAAAAACTAATTGCCAGTGTGAGATCAGGGTGCTATCGACTTTTCTGACATCGATTCTGACGAGGTGGCCTAGTGGTAGTACTTAGCATCTCACAGTCTGGGTTTTCGAGTGCCGACCGTGTCGTTGTATGCAGACAGTATATCTGCATCTCCAAATAAACAGCACTACCTAAAGCCATTAAGGGCAGTAGTACTGATCCCTTTCCAAACATCTCTGGCTTAACTCACAAAGATACAGCCATGAACAGGGAATGTAAATTAACTACTCTTGAATCCTGATGTTGATTTTTCAGTAGCCGAGTATTGAAGGAAATCAGGAGCCCATTACCCGGAGCTTCCATGTCAATTGTACCCTTGAGTCAACCCTGTCCCGTATCTTTTTATTTTTAGAACTGTGATATCTGCGAAAGTTCTGTAATTTCCCACGAAATCACGCTGACGTCCGCATAACATCCTAAAAAAAAAATAAAAACTTTTCTTGCTTTTCACCATTACTGAAATTTTTTCGTGTGGCCTGCATGTGCCGTATAACAATAGAGGGCCACAGCTCTCTTATGATTGGCTATTATAAAAACACCCACGAGAAATCCCCGTGAGAGGTGCTTCTAAAAATAAAAAGATACGGGAAAGGGTTGACTCAGAGGGTCAGTATGGAAGATGGAAGCTCCGGGTAATGGGCTCCTGAGGAAATGTAGAAACATGATCTTATTAGTACAAAACACCAACCTCCGCAATCTTGTCTTCGCATTATGTTGTTCTCGTCTTAATTCCCTAACAACACTTACTAACCCGTGCGGAACAACAACAGAAATTGCTATCGTGTGCTTTCTGCACCTTTCTTGTTACTTAGAATTACGAATAGATCCTGAAAGAAAAACAAATTGCCAGCGTGAGATTAGGGTGCTATCGACTTTTCTGACATCGATTCTGACAGGGTGGCCTAATGGTAGTACTTAGCATCTCACAGTCTGGGTTTTCGAGTGCCGACCGGTGCTGTTGTGTTGCAGACACTCGTTTCCGCTAGAGCTGTTCGACAGGGCCTCTCTCAACCCGGAAGGCCTGAGAAAATGCTAGCAGGTATAACCTGCAATGGACTAGTGTTTCATTCAGGGGGTCGAGTAGTCATGATACTCCTAGCCACTTTCTTGCCACGGAAGCAGGAATAAATTCCGACAGTCTGTAACCCGAGAGTGATTCAAGCCTTTTATTTTGGTGACCACCGAGTTCTAAACTGACAAGCTGTTAATATTTTTCTGATTAAAATCTCTTGATAGCAGTTTTCTCAAGTTCCGTTGGCGAGAGGTTAGCGCTATTTTAGACATAAAATACGTGAAAAGAAAAGCTATTTCAGTTTCCTGCACCTGGTCAAGCGTGTCTAAAATGATTGAAAGCCAAAGGCCCTTAAATTAAATTGTATGGAATTTATTCATAGTCCGTTATATCTTCCTGTTTACGTACCTGAAGCTCGGTTTGATCAAACAACTTACTTGAAAACTACCCCAAAATGCACTTTAGTTGTGATCTGGGGCAATGCCCACAGAACAAGGTATATTTATTTTTCTCAACATTCAGTGGTAAAGGGTTTAACCATTAAATTGAATTTGGGTTTCTTGTGTTAACAACGTTTATAAAAGTGCCTCAGGGTCAAAATTATTATCGTTGAGTAAATGGCTGGTGTCGAGAATCTTTTTAGTAATTTCTACAATTCGCCGTGCAAACGGGTATTTGGTCGTATTTTTTCGGTCATTTAGTAACACTCATTTTGGACTGGCAGTTACATCGAACGCTTATTAAAGTTACGCAACTTTTGGCGCTTTAACAACCTAAGTGGATGGTATAAGGCTTAGGCGTTCCAAACAGGAAAAATGAATACTTTAATTATATTGTAACTATGCGAAGTTGTTTTGATATCTTCGAGGAAAGTCTACATACATACGGGGTCTGGAACCTAGACAGATTTATACAGTATAAATAGCTTTTCAAAAAATTTGTAACGGTTATTCTTTTGAAAATGTATGTTGACTAGCATACGAAACGTCAAGATTATAAAATGAAAGTTTTTAATATGTTTATCATTACTGTTTGTTTTATATTTTGTAATCAAAATACAAGTATTTTTTTGCACGAAAAGTATTGGGCAAACGTTTTACCTTTCCATAGGCCTTTTGCAAGAAACGAGCACATGGTACAAAATGCGCCGTGCTTGAGGGCAAGCTCATTTATTATTCCTGAACCGGAACGTTAACCAGTCAAGTTCGACTGGCCTTTGTTTTAATGTCCCCGCCAGTGCGGGAATAATAATGAGCTTGACCTCCAGCATGGAGGATTTTGTACCATGTCGTCGTTTGTTGCAAAAGACCTATTTGGGTTTCTTCCGTTGAAAGTTGAATCTTTTGATACAGCATTCATTTGGCTGCCTAGTAATGGCTTAATAACTTTTCCGTTATTGTTCCTGCTTATCAAACAGTTATTAATTACATCTTCCCGTCGCCACTAAGTCTTCTGCTTTGATAACTTCCCTTTGTAGTTTTCGTTCACGAAGACCTAACAAATGAATTTTCCACGTCACACTTACACTAGAAATGTGTAGTTACTTTTTCCTGTTAAACAAATGAGCCAGCAACACTGATTGTACACAATGTTAGTTAAGTCATCTGCGTCAAAAAAAGAAAGTTAGTTTTAAACTGAGGACAATTATAAGTATTTTTAATCTCTTCATCCACACTGCCTCATTAACTCCTATCTGTGTTTAAACACAGCAGGTTGCTGTTCACTCATTCATGATGACCTTCAATTATTCTCAATATACATCCTTACGGGAGATACGAACTCATTAAATTGACCTTGCTCGCAATGTGTGGCTTCATAGCTCAGTTGGTAGAGCATCGCACCGGTATCGCGGAGGTCATGGGTTCGAATCCCGTTGAAGCCCTGATTTTTTTTTTTCGGGTTTCTTCTTTCCAATTGCTTAAATTGGAAAATTTACTGCGAGGATCATACTTCACTTGCATCCATAACCGCAGTTCAAATATGAATTATTTCATATACACTTTACATCAAACAGTTATTAATTACATCTTCCCGTCGCTACTAACGTTTTCTGCTTTAATAACTTCCCTTTCTAGTTTCCGTTCACGAAGACCTAACAAGTGAGTTTCCCACGTCACACTTACAGTAGAAATGTGTAGTTACTTTTTCCTGTTAAACAAATGAGTCAACAACAGTGATTGTACAAAATGTTAGTCACTTTATTTGTGTCAAAACAAAATAGTTTTAATAGACAATTATAAGTATTTTTAATCTCTTCATCCACACTGCCTCATTAACTCCTATCTGTGTTTAAACACAGCAGGTTGCTGTTCACTCATTCATGATTTCCTTCAATTCTCAATACCTGTCTACTTAATAGTGTATTGATAAGGTAACGAGAAATAAGCTCTTGAAAAATCATAGAACAATACGAGCGTGTAGGCTTGAAGACCAATTCATGAAAATACTTTAAAAAAAACCTATATTCCACAGTTGTCTCGAAAATGAAGCGTATCAATGCACAGATTGGCTTTCTGCACCTCTCTTGTTACTTAGAATTACGAATAAAACGTGAAAGAAAAACTAATTGCCAGTGTGTGATCAGGGTGCTATCGACTTTTCTGACATCGATCCTGACGAGGTGGCCTAGTGGTAGTACTTAGCATCTCACAGTCTGGGTTTTCGAGTGCCGACCGGTGTCGTTGCCTGCAAACAGAGTATCTGCGTCTCCAAATAAACAGCACTACCTAAAGCCATTAAGGGCAGTAGTACTGATCCCTTTCCAAACATCTCTGGCTTAACTCACAAAGATAAAGCCATGAACAGGGAATGTAAATTAACTACTCTTGAATCCTGATGTTGATTTTTCAGTAGCCGAGTATTGAAGGAAATGTAGAAACATGATCTTATTAGTAAAAAACACCAACCTCCGCGATCTTGTCTTGGCATTATGTTGTTCTTGTCTTAATTCCCTAACAGCACTTACTAACCCGTGCGGAACAACAACAGAAAACATGACACAGTATTTGCTATCGTGTGCTTTCTGCACCTTTCTTGTTACTTAGAATTACGAATAGACCCTGAAAGAAAAACTAATTGCCAGCGTGAGATTAGGGTGCTATCGACTTTTCTGACATCGATTCTGACAGGGTGGCCTAATGGTAGTACTTAGCATCTCACAGTCTGGGTTTTCGAGTGCCGACCGGTGTTGTTGTGTTGTAGACACTCGTTTCGGCTAGCGCTGTTCGACAGGGCCTCTCTCAACCCGGAAGGCCTGAGAAACTGCTAGCAGGTATAACCTGCAATGGACTAGTGTTTCATTCAGGGGTCGAGTAGTCATGATACTCCAAGCCACTTTCTAGCCACGGAAGCAGGAATAAATTCCGACAGTCTGTAGCCCGAGAGTGATTCAAGCCTTTTATTTTGGTGACCACCGAGTTCTAAACTGACAAGCTGTTAATATTTGTCTGATTAAAAGCTCTTGATAGCAGTTTTGTTAAGTTCCGTTGGCGAGAGGTTAGCGCTATTTTAGACATATAACCTGCAATGGACTAGTATTCCATTCAGAGAGCCGAGCAGTCATTATACTCCAAGCCAGCTTTCTTGCTACAGAAACAGGAATAAATTCCGACAGTGAGTAGCCCGAGTGTTAATCAAGCCTTTTATTTTGGTGGCCACCGAGCTCTAAACAGACAAGCTGTTAATATATTTCTGATTAAAAGCTTTTGATAGCAGTTTTCTTAAGCTCTGTTGGCGAAAGGTTAGCCCTATTTTAGACACAAAACACGTCAAAAGAAAAGCTGTTTTAGTTTCCTTCCCTTGGTCAAGTGTGCCTAAAATGATTGAAAGCCAAAGGCCCTTAAATTCAGTTGCACTGAATTTATTCATGAGTCTGTTATATCTTCCTGTTTACGTACTTAGAGCTCGGTTTGATCAAACAACTTACTTCAAAACGAATCACTCGTATAAGCTTTATTGTAAACTATCTAGATTAAATTGTTTTAAATATTCTTTTTTTAACAATGTAATTAGTCATTGGAATGATTTACCTAGCAATGTTGTTGAAGCCGGTAGCCTTGAACTTTTTAAATGTAAACTTAAATCCTTTTTAAAGTTGTAATTTTTGTCGTTTGTTCGTTGTTTTTAGGAGAGTTTTATTCCGCATAGGGTTAACCTCTAGACTCTCCCTTTCAAATTTATGTAGCTATATATGAGTTTGAATAAACATGTATGTATGTATGTATGTATGTATGTATGTATGTATGTATGTAACGACCTGAAAAATGCGCTTTAGTTGTAATCTGGGACAGTGCGCACAGAAAAAGGTTTATTTATTTGTTTCAGCATTTAGTGGTAAAGTGTTTAAACATTAAATTTGGTTTTCTTGTGTTATTAACGTTTCTAAAAGTACCTCAGGGACAAAGTTATCATCGTTGAGTAACTGGCTGGTCTGCATGGGGAATCTTTTCAGTAACTCATTTTGGCACTGGCATTTACATCGAACGCTTCATATTAAAGTTAAGCAACTTTTGGTGCTTAAACAACCTAAATGGATGGTATAAGGCTTACATTAAACGTTCCGAACAGGAAAGAATGAATACTAAAATTGAAATGTGATCAACCCTTCTCTAACTACAAAATAGGCATCTGCATGGACATGGAATAAACCCTTATCAGTAAGTTTTAACCATTCTTTATCCAAGTTTATGCACTTACTTAATGTGATCAGTCATTTCAAACACACAAACAAACCTAACAATGACTAACAAAGACGAATAATTTTTGAATCCTTAGGTAGGTTTTAATTGATAGCAAAGAACTATTTTAGTTTGTCTTAAGACGACTGAAATCCCACAAAGTTAGACATATCAGGCAAAAGTGTTTTTGTACAAGAAAAGTCCATGCAAAAAGCACGATCTTAAAATTAAAACAACAAAATTTTAGAGAATAAGGGGGATTTAAACTTAGAGTCAAAGACGAAGAACGAATGGCGACATGGTTACAACATAATTCGAAGTTGTTTTGATACCTTCAGGTAACTCTACCGTAACACCCAGCAACTGTCTCTTCCCGAAGAACAACCGGGTTACCCGAATGCCGAAACAAAAAGATTTATACTTACCTTACCTTAGCTAAAATTAAGAAAAGATCGGTGTCTGACATTTACAGACTGCAGACTGCAGATTGTAGACTACAGACTGCAGACTACAGATTTCAGACTGGATACAGTCGGCCTCTGACGTAATATATCAAACACGAGAGACAGTGAGAGAGTTGAAAATACGACGCGCAGCGCAGTATATTTTTTACGACATTCGAGGTGTTTGAATAGCCGATGAAACCCTGTCTCGGGTGTTTGATATATCTTCCCAAATAAAACAAAACTGAGGAGGAAACGGAGAAGTAAAAATCGTGAAAATATATGATAATCACGACCGGGAATCCAAACCTCCTTCACGGTTGTGATTTTCATTGTTCAAACTTGAGGAATTATTAATGAGATTTGCGGCCAGTAGTCCTCAGTCAACGTCTTGTAATCTACGGTCCGAGTTCCACTGTATGCAGTCTGTAATCTGTAGTCTGCGGTCTCAGTCTAGAGTCTGCAGTCTGCAAATATCAGACAGCGGAGTGGTAGCACGCAGCGTCTTTCTTCAATGCTTCGTTGAAGGAGCAAGGTCGATATACCGTCAACTCCCGATACTAAACTCGAATCTTCAAGGCAAATTGAAAAAGGAGAAAAAAAGGAGTTATCGGTAGTTGAGAACAAATGATCGGAAATAGGGAAAAAGTTTCAAATTTCTTAGTGAATCAACTTTTATTAGCGAAGTCGAGTGAAAATGGAACAATACATTTCTGAACTACTGTTGTCAGAACGTACAGAACGTACGGGAAACAAAAGAAAGCAAAGCAAAGGAGAAGGATCGAGACGTCCAAGTACTGCAGACTTTGCAGATTTCAAAGAGAAAATGTCGGGCTACTGCAACTGCGTTCAGGTGATTTCATACCTGCCAACCTCCAGAGTACAAAAATCTGGGGATGTCTAGAAATCTCAGGAAACTCTCCGAAAATCACCCGAAAGACCTTTCGAATGTTCCCGACGTCTCCCGGTTAGAACAACATTTACCACCCGTATTGCTA
>CM042747.1:10330848-10335848 GCA_022496165.2 Catalaphyllia jardinei | reverse complement strand
CATGCTTTTGATCGCGTATTTTCCAAGATGGCGGCATGAACGCATGTGTAGTTCCAATAAGTTGTTAGCTGACACAGTCCTTTGCGCCCGCAGGAAAAAGGCGCGGTTCGTTCATCAAAAATGTCTTCCTCTGTTGAGCTACAACCGGCACCGTCATCGTTTAAATCAAAGGTGTGGAAAGACTTTGGATTAATGTACTTTACGATGCCCAAGGGGTAAGGAACGTTATAAAAGAGAACAAGTGAAATGTAGTTATTTGATGTTTGAATTTTCCTTCATTTGAAAAGATTTAGAAAAAGTCTGTGTCAGGTTGACTCTTCTTATTTTCCAGTTTTGGTTCCAGTTATATTATTGTGTTATTTTTACCATTTGTTAATTGTTTATTTGTTATCAATGGAAATTAAAGATTCCAACACAGTTTAGTAAGATTACATCACTTGTCAGTTTTATGTAATGATGTATCGTATCGTGGCACTTGTATCGAGATATGTATCGTATCCTAAGAAAATGTATCGTTGCATTCCATTCTTTTAGAAGGAGGAGTAACGGTTTCAAAAAACTTCACTAAACGGCGTCAGAATGGCTCTAAAATCGGCACGGGAGACAAGTTCGCCACACATTTGAGGTAGGAAAACTTTATTTCAGATGAGAGTTATTTACACAATTTTTTTACGATCGGCGATTTTCCCATACAATTCTATGTAGACACAAGCTGTCCCATACTCGTCCCAGTCCTCTCACGTTTCTGCAATGGGCTATTTTATCAGCGGTTTTAACATGATGGTAATGCACTTGATCTCAGTCTCTCGCGGCTACAATACTTTTCCTTCCACAATATGGCGTCCGCTACAGGGAATGTCATAGTAATAGAAAATGACGGGCATTTCCAGTCAGAAATGGCCAAAGCTGGAACTAAACTGGTAATTGTTGACTTCATGGCAGTTTGGTGAGTGAAGAAGATTTCTCTTCAAACATTGGTGTGAAACTTAAATAGAGTGATCAGTCAAGGCCCTACTACCCTAGCCTATTTATCGGCAGAAATAGCTATATGTAGCACGTAGTGATACTCTAGCAGCACTTGATATAGCAATTTATTTACAGAAATTTGCTATTACACAGCCAGATTAATCATTAGAAAAACAGATGCCATATTATTATTTTTTGCGTGATAACACTCAAAACGAGGGCACTTAGATGTACAAGTACGTACATTCGATAATTTGGGAATGTTAATGACTCAGCAAAAGTAAAGCTCATAGCTGAATTTGGTCAATGCCCCTGTAAGCTAAAATGTCGTTCTACATTTAAGCTAATCGTGGCCACAGGACACGGATCGTAAGACACTGTGACATAAGTTAAGACTGAATACCATAGCCATGGTATGAAAAAGCCTTCTAAAACTGTTATGGGTAAAAATTAATGTTATGGGCACATCGAGTCTGATGATGAGAATAATTAAGTTAAGCTGATCTCAAATTTGGATATAAACAACAGTTTTTATGTTGACCCTCAGTTACTGATTATTGAGAGTATTGTCTAAAAGCAAGTTTTGTATTATATTGGCTTTATTTCCATTGCTGAAAACAACTGGGTCATGTATAAAAATGGTAAGAAAATAAAAATACATGTGATAGTTATTGGATTGAGTGGAGCTTAATTCAGGGAGTAAACACATGAGTAATTTCAAAATTGGACAAGCGTGAAGTCGATTTGAAATTACAAGTAAGATTACTCCCTGATTAGTACAATTCGAGGTCCAATTTCTGATTAATCATTTCTATAACAAATTTCGGAACTAATGATATCTCTAGAGACCTTATTTTGTGCAAAACTGTCTCTAGCACTTTTCATAAGTTTTGAAAACTGTGAGAAACATTGCTAATGAAGCCATTAAAGCACACATAATTGGTGTGCAAGTCATGTTGGTATTAAATTACAGGTATCCAGTTGCGAAACTTTCAAATTGAATATCTATAATTGAACACCCATGTGAGTGTGTGTCAATTTACATGATGAATAGGCACTTGGAGAACCAATCATGGACAAGAATTTTTTTATAGATACTATATAATGAAAAGTACACTTAAAGACACTGCCTACTAAATACAAAGGTTTTTGTGGCAGGTTAGGACCATGTGGAAAATGTAGATCCTTGTAAGAGCTGTTAAAATCTCCGAAAAAAACTGGGATAACCATTCTTTTTTCTGAGATAATTAGCCTTCAATGATTCTCAAAAAAATACTGACATCAGCATTTATCTGGAAATGGCATTTCTGCAGCCCTAAGTTTTAAAATTTTCTGGGGGACATGCTCCCAGACCCCTAGTAACTCGGGCCTCCAGCACTTGCTTGCATTGCCGCATACTACACTGTATTTCTTATTGGCCTTCTACTTTCCAAAGTATTGCCAGCCCTGATATTTCTTCACAGATTTTCTTAGAATTATCCACCTTTACAAACAGAAAAAGCAAACATTTATAAAGATCTTAAAACTACCGGTACATGGTAAATGGTAACATAAAAACCATTTTTGGTATGTTTTAATAACACAATCGTTGTAACAGGGCTTTTAGCATCTCTGACAGCCTTCCTCTGGTTCAGCTAAAAGTTTAATACAAATTAACACCCAATTTGGTACTGGAGGGGAGATGCCTAAGAAGCCCAGGGGCTACAACCGCAATCACAACCCCAAGGCACTGGAGCACCCGACTGGCCTGCCCAACCCGCAACAAAGCCATGAGCCCCCCGTGCCAAGGCCCCCTCTGTACCCGTCACTCTCAAGCCAGATAGCTCAGTGAAAAGAACACTTATTTAAGGGGGGGGGGGGGGGATAGGGAGGGAACACTGAGAACCGCTAAACTACTAAAATTGGACCCACAACGCCCATTCTAGCATACATGAATATAATACAGATTTATACTATGCTACATGTATAGAAGTACATCTAATAAGAATACAGGAAAGCTGTTGTTATTTCCCTGTATAACATCCACCCTTTTCTCATGCATTGCCCTTATGGTGCATTTTTGCTTTGGCCACTGTACTTCTATATGCCATTTTATAAACCAGTTAAAATGCAACATTTTTGAGTGGTGTAACATATTTTATCATTCAACTTTCATACACTGTACAAATTCTGGTTTTCTGATTGGTTGATTTCCACCACGTGACACTGGATTGTGGTGAAACAATCTCCTTGACATCATTATTGTGGTGTAAATTAAACACACCACTGTCATTACACAATGGCTTTGTCTGACTCAAAGTTTGACAATGTTTGTTTGCAGTGTATTCAATTTAAATGATAAGAAATTAATGTTAACGCACTCATTGCTCATGAATTATCAGGATTTACCTGCACTCATTCACTAACAATGAACTCAAAATTTTCAATATCACACACGGTGGCCTTGAGCGGTATTGAAATTCGTCATTTATTGTTAGTGATCTTGTGCGGGTTAACACCGATAATTCACTTGCTGAACTAAGTTGCATTAACCTGTAAATATCCCATGAGTCATACACAAGCCTTTATATACTGGGAATATACGTGATTGTATCACTGTCATGTTTAAATGGTGTCATTGATCTAAATGCTCAAATTATTCTGACTTTTGTGCTCAACACACAGGTGCGGACCTTGCAAAAATATAGCTCCCACTTTTTCTAAACTTAGTACAGAGTATTCAGCAGGAGCAGTTTTCCTGAAAGTTGATGTGGACAAATGTAAGGTTAGTAACTAATGTATGTTTAAATTAACACTGATCAGGAATGGAAAAAAAAACTACAGATGGTTTTCTGTGTGATCTAAAGACTTAGCAACCCTCTTTACTTGACTGGATTCTGCGACCATTTTCTACACACTACTGAATCTTTTAATTAATTATTTTATTCCTAATTTTACTTTTATAGGATATAGCAGAGAGGTATGGTGTGTCCTCGATGCCAACATTTCTTTTCTTTAAGGGGAAAGTCAAGGTGGATGAAATGAGTGGAGCTGATCCAAAGAAACTGAAAGAAAAAATCACCAAATGGATTGGCGACAGTGATAGTGACGTTGGTGTCAAGGGGCATGTAAGTTACATGACAGTCTGCATCTACAGTGGTATTATCAGATTATGACAATCTCTTCATCATTCAAGACTCTGGAAGAGTTGAAGAAATACAAATTTTTCAAGACATGAAGTTTTTTCAGAGATAAATGATATATATTTTAATTCATGTAAGTGTGGCAATCTGCATAGTTCAGTTGCCAATGAAGATATTCTAGGAAGTACATCTTTTAATTCAAAGTGACAACATTGAAACTTATAATAATAACAATTACAACTTATGATGGATTATTTTTTGTTTTTTCTCAATCGATATTTATCACAGATGGACTTAGGTACTTTTATAAACAAGAGTGGATGCGAATGTCTAAATGAAAGTGATGATTATCATCTACCAGCTGCATTAGCCAAGGGTCCAGATTATTTAGAAAGTGACTGTGATGAACAGGTACAGCAAAACAAATTGAGCTGAGCATTTTCCCAAAATTTTTTTATGCCTTAATTCCCAGGGAAGAATGGGCCGAAAATGTTTCTCTGTTATGCCACTTGGTCGTGTGCAACCATTGCCACCTCTCTCCATGATGTGCAACTCAAGGCTGTCCTTTTTCTTCTCTGTGGTTCTGCACTATTTTAGAATTCACATGTATATATATTTGGAGGTCCGCCCTGTCAAAATGTTGTGTGTAATTTGTGACAAGTAGATCCCTGAGATTTGCAATCTGTTCTTTATTAACAGTCAGGATACATGTACAATGTACGTGGACTCAAATGTGAAGTGGGCAACAAATAATTTTATTAAATGTACATTAAAGGCTTTTTTTTCCACTTGTGATGGAGTCGTAGTTGGTGTCGTAATCAGAAGCGTAGAGCAATACGATTTGGTGAAAATCAAACCAATGGAGTTGGAAGCAGAACACAGATTCTGCTTATGACTTTGTCACTCATGATC
>CM042747.1:10325504-10330748 GCA_022496165.2 Catalaphyllia jardinei | reverse complement strand
CAAGAATCAACAGGGAATGACTAACTTTTACAAGGCTTGTACAATGTATTTCTGAGCCTTGAAACACACACACACACACACTCACAGATCTACAATACTGTTGTTTTTTTTCTTACTCTATAGTTACTGGTTACAATAGCCTTCAATCAAGCTGTAAAGCTTCACTCCCTTAAGATACAAGGTCCAGATGATGGTAAGTAAATCAAAACAAGAGGTTTACAGCCATTGTAAAAAAACAATTTTTTTGGTGGCATTCCCATTGCTTTTGCCACTGATCCCATAAGAGGTGCAACAGTTGATGTCTCCAATCTTCCAGTCTGATTGAGGGGATGTCCTCAGTCCCACGAACCAAACAAAGTCCAGTCAAGCTTTAACTCTCACAGGAACAGCTTTCATTTTACAGAACTCATGTTTGAATTAACTCTTAAACTTTGCAAATTCATAACATAATAGTTTTCAATCGACTAATACCCCCAGAGGGTTATGACTAATAAATTTAATGATGATGACGACAATGATGATGGTGATGATGATGATGATGATGATGATGATAATGATCATGATCATAAACATGACGAAAGCATACAGTCATTTGCTATTTCAGTGCTGCATCCTTCATGGATGTCTCTTGATTTATTTAGGAATATGTTTGGTGGGAAGTCAACATTGATGGGGGAGAGGGTAGACTTAAGAAGTACAGATTGGAAAGAATGTGTGAAACTAAATCTGAAAAATTGTGGGCAAGTTTTACTAACATTTCTGGTTACTGTTTTCCAGGTAGAGGACCAAAGACAGTGAAACTGTTCACAAACCAGCCAAAGAGCATGGATTTTGACTCTGCTGAAAACTATCAAGCAGTACAGACTCTTGAGTATGTCACTCGATCATGTGTTAGATTAACTATATACTCTCAACAATTCTAGAGGATCTTATCAAGGTCAAAATCCCCAAAGAATTGTTTTTACAATTGATTTTGTTTTCAGTTCAGCACCTTACATCAATTTGTAAGCCTAAAGATATCTTGATATATTATGGCTTGAAGTTTACATCAGTAGCTTATGTTACATTACATTACAAGTCAAATACAGAAGAAAGAGGACAACAAGAACAAAGGACAAAAGTATATATAAATGTTGAATAACTTCATAATTAGTAATTACAAGAGGTCATTACTCATGTATTTACTGTTACTGTTTACTTAATATTGATTTGATTCATTTCTTACCAGGGCCAAAATATCCATTTCTTTTCAAAATCTTTATTTGAGGTTTACATTTAGTTTAATATTTTGTAGCTATTTTTTTCAGATAACGTTGAATTTTATGGTGTATTTGGTTTCTTCTGCAGTTTCACAATAGCAGCTTTCCATCAAAAATAAAGGATCCTCAAAGATCCTCTTCTGAGAAATTTTACTTGCTATATTTCTAAAGATTCTTGCCAAGTCAACAGATAAGATTGTGTTTCTACAGCTTTTTGGAGTTCTCCCAAACTTTCACACGTGTTTCAGTCCGTAGCTCGTTACAATAGTAACACAAAGGAAACTTTTTTTTATCTTTTGTAGAAAACAGTCCAAAGATAATAATAACAGAGTCACGACTACCACTGACAACTTTGTTGTTTTTTATGGAGTTATATATAATATGTGCATATTTTCTTAGGGCTATTTTCCCTACAAATGTTGTGCAATTATAAAACCTAGTAAGAGCTTTTAAGCAAACACTGGGAGTTGAGGTCCTGTGTTTTATTGTACTGTGCCAAAATTTTAATGTATGTCCAAGCTGCTGGAAACAAATATTTGAGTTGATGCACATTTTCAGCAGTAATTTTCTCATTCGACAGGCTGTGTTAATTAATACACATACATGTATATAGCAAGGGAAATCTGAGCATTCTGATTGGTTTTTTCTTGGTCACGATTTCACCATATGGACTGTCTCCATGGTATTTTTGCTTTCGAAAGCCGGCAAATTCAAAACAAGAATGGCCTGAGTGCCATATTATAATAAACTACTTACTAACCTAGCTAGCTCGAGCCGTACTGGAGAATATTAGCCCTCGCTCGTTTTTGTACAGACCTCACTTCACCTGGTGCGTACTGCCACAGCCTTGGGCCAATATTCCCCAGTACGGCCTTCGTGCTTGGTTAGTAAGAGGTTAATGTTATTTAATTGTGCAGATTGACACCAGATGATATAAAGGAGGATGTCATAAGTCCACTGAAATTTGTCAAATTTCAAAATGTTCTTAGTTTAACAGTAAGTAGACCTTGGTGCATATTATATTTTACTACTCAATGAATTTAATACAATGATCATAAAATTTTGTACTTAATATTACTAGAAATGTTTGTTACTTTCTCTCTTGATACACTTGACTACAAATGAATACAATGTACTTGTAAATCCAATAAAATCCTTCCTTTCTAATGTTCTGTTCTGCAGTTATTTTTTCAAAACAATCAAGGAGGTGCAGACACTACTGTGTTGGAATATATTGGATTCATTGGGAGCCCTCTAGATTCAACTAATATGGAGGAATTTAAAAGGGTAAGACTGTCCATTATTTTGAAACAAACTACAAACTCTAAGAGGCCATAATGGAATACAGTTTCATCAGTTGCACAAGTTGTCATATGAGTTGTCTTAGGCCCCCTCTGTTTAATTTGATTGCACTGAAGAACTTTCAACTGCTCATAATGAAATACAGTTTTACTCTATTGAAAACTGCTCTAAAATGACTTTAATACCTCTGCTAGTACTTGCCTGACAAGATTTAGCCTTGTGCATTGTGTACAATGAGTTTTCACTATTCTTTTTTTTAATATTATTTCTTTTGCTTTATTCAGGTGGCTGGAAAGAAAGGGGACAGGCACTGAGACCAAAACCATGCTGCTTGATTTGCCTGCCAGATGCAATAGTTTTGATAAGATTCTTTTCACACAGTTGTCAAAATTAAAAATGATACAATCAGCTGTAATGCTTGGTACAGATTGCTCAAAATATCTTAGCTCCACTTCCAAAATGCATCACTCAAGAGAGACTCACCATCATTAGCTGGAATGGAAGGCAAAAGGCAACTTTCCTGAAGAACTAATTGTAATTGCTTTTGCAAAGATTTTACCTGCAATCTCAAATTTTTCTTAATTTTTTGAGTTATCACTATATCTTTAGAGACCAAGTGTACATTTATGAAGCAAATCACGATCTAAATGCTGTCAATAAAAGCAATAATTACTTTGCAAGAAGCTTCCCTGTTATCACCCGTATATTGATTAAATAGCTGGTGTCAATACTAGTCCTACAAATTCAAACCAGTTTGAAATTTTGAACAAGTCCCTGCAACTTGTTCCTCAAAATGTGTCACGTGAATTGTTTGTAGGACAAGTTCCCTCCAACAGTCCCTTCATGTAAGTTCTTCAGGGGACCAGTTGTAGGGACTAGTTGCAGGGACTATTTATTCCCCTTGTGTGTGCCGACCTTAACACTAACATGAAATCTGTCCTCTGGTATGGGTCAAAGACATGGAGAGTAACAAAAGCAATCTCCAGTCTTGTCCATCATGGGCATACACTGGCTGGTTATAAGATTTGTGGGAAAAAAAAGATTTGTGGGAAAGAACTGAACAGGAATGAATCAACATGCAGATTCGAAGGCATAAGTGGGGTTGGATTGGGCCACCCTCAGAAAACTGATCAGTAATGTTACCAAGCATGTACTGAGGTGGAACCCCACAGGGAAAGATAAATCTAGGTCATCCTAGAAAAAGCTGGAGGAGAAAAAAAATTTTCCAGTCGATAGAATTTTTTTTAATTTTTACTGCAAGCAGACAATGAGTTACTTGTGCCAGAAATGCACCAAAAATTGGGGGTTACCGTCTTCGTTTCAGGGATAAAGCCTGTGGTAAACTGTACTGATTTCGAAAATTGTCCCACATAATTGAGCACAGTCTACAGGGGTTTATAGTTAACAATATCGAAGGCGAGTCAACGGAGGCAAAAGATCTTAGTCATTTTGTAGAAGTGGGTCTCTTGCATAAATTATTCCAAGTGTTACTAAATAATGTTTTCACAAAATTTAACCCTTTAAAAGGCATTTGAAACTGCCGCACAGATGCACAAAGAGCTAATAAGAACGGACTTCGATGGTGTATTTTGCCAAAAATTCAAACGTCTAGTCGATAGATTTTCTTCATTTTTCCCTAAACGTAGAAAATCAGTAGAGAAAATTATCCATGGAATAAAAAAATTGGGGTCACCAAACATCCAAGATCGTTAAATCCAGGCAAAGCTCTAGCAATGGCCATCTGCCCTATCATTTGTTTATTTTATGACTTAGCACTCATGCTCATGCATGATGTGGCATGTGAATTTGCGTGCGCAACAAGGATGCGTAGAAACAATTAGCGCAAACGTCCTTAATTACAAATAAACAAATGAAAAATACCTTCAGTTGCTGGTCACCCAATATAACTAAAGAGCTAAACTAGTTAGGTGACCACCATTTAATAACTGAAAATAAATAATTTGTAAGGTCAGAAAAGAGGGATGTTACATTTTACATTTTGCATAATTAAGTAAATGGATTACAGATCAAAACATTCTTGAAAATGTATACAATTAAAAAAATAGATAGAAGAAATAAATAAATCAATAATTATTACTGTCAGTAACAAATAACAGAAACACCAAAATATAGCAATTAGCAGTAAAACTAAATGGAAATTACCACACTACTAACAGTGGGAATCTACTTTCAGGAGAAGACTGCAATATTTTCAAAATTAATTTGCAACCAACCATTCATTGATGTCTTTGGTGTGCTTTGCAGTTAGTTCTTTCTGCATACTGAATAGGCTTCCCTTTAGTTTAACCCCCTCACTGCCTGTATGGTATACTGAGTACATCATGCGTCTTTCACATTCCTTCTTATTGTGCTGAGTACATCAACATTTTAAAGGCTAAAATCAAATCATTGGCACACCAAATGAAGAAACCTTTTGGTCTTTGGGATCTTTGTTACTTGCAAGAACGTTCTTGAGAGATTTCAGGGTAGTCCCTTTAGGGAGCTTACAAAGTTTCTCTGCTGTCTCTGGGAGCTTACAAAGCGTCTTTACTGTCAACAGGAGCCCTGGAGCTAATACTAAGTATAGAATACACAGTAATAGTAAATTAATTTATTTACATTTACGGTTTTTATTAAAAACTATACTTCCATGATAATAAAAAGACCTCCTGGCAGGCAGATG
>CM042747.1:10229464-10289007 GCA_022496165.2 Catalaphyllia jardinei | reverse complement strand
TTTACCAATTTCGCTTCCAGGTGAGCCTCTTCGTATTAGCTGAGGAAGCTTAAACTTTCGAAAAACCGACATAGTTGATTTTTTTACCGCTCCATCGAAACATGTGGCTTAAGTTTCGCGCCAAAATGTGTACATCTGCCTCACGTGCGATAGGCGACCTTAGACCTCCATTGCTGTTTTGTCACACCAACAACAACAAGATCGTGTTCTCTCACTATACACTTCCGTCACGCAATGCGCGCTAGGCTAACAAAGAGAGTAGGCGCCTGATTAACGCCTGCTGAACAGATCAAAAGCTAAAATAATAATTAGTAGTGCTCAGTGTACATTTACAATCGAACTTTCAATGGTTTTACTGCTCTTAATATAGGGTCTTCGTTTTCGTAGTACGAAAACGAAGACCCGAGGTCTTCGTTTTCGTAGTACGAAAACGAAGACCCTATGTTAGCAAAAAGAACTGCTTACTTTTTAACGAGAATTTTCCAGCAGACTAGCCTTCTCGACTGTTAGAATCTATTTTATCTACAACATACAGTAGACATTAATTATTTATTGACAGAACCCCCGAGTCATTTCCTGTGCAGAACGCGTTCTTTACAATTCCGTCACGCTAATGTCTTATAAACTGTAAATCAAAGGGCCGGCTAGCGTTGGAATTCTGCCTGCTGATCCAGAATAGTATGCGTGGCAAGTTTACCCGAGGAAACCATCAAGAATTTCACTAACAAAATTAGGTCGCATAGCGAAACAGAGCGGATGAGACGGGTCAGTAGTACTAGACATCTTACTAGCACAGTATAAAACACGTCAAGTAAAATGTCGTATTATATTACCAAGCCTTGCTGCTGCTTAATGTGTGTTGAACTTCTCATTTGCACGGTTTTCTGTTTTACAGGGTCTTCGTTTTCGTACTACGAAAACGAAGACCGGGTCTTAGGTCTTAGGTCTTCGTTTTCGAGGGTCTTCGTTTTCGTAACACCCCTCCTCAAGCCGATCTAACGCGATTTCGGCGATTTCCACTGCTAAAAGTGGAAACCCACCGAACGATAAGGCGCCGAAATCGCGTTTGATCGGCTTGAGGAGCTGGCAAACGACAAAAAATGCAACACAGCAACAGGGTAA
The DNA here is from genome assembly GCA_022496165.2 of Catalaphyllia jardinei. Classification (NCBI taxonomy): domain Eukaryota; kingdom Metazoa; phylum Cnidaria; class Anthozoa; order Scleractinia; family Caryophylliidae; genus Catalaphyllia; species Catalaphyllia jardinei. The sequence goes on along the minus strand of CM042747.1, from coordinate 10,287,885 downwards.
GTAGGTTTCATTCACAAAATATAAGCAGAATTGACTTTTCCAGCAAAACCGTTTTGTTCCCATACAAACCTTTATAAATTCAAACCTTCCAACCGTTGTAACACAACACCCTCATATGCTGCAAGGCGAGAGTCACGTTTAGCGTGGTCCAATTCTATTGTTAGGTAATAGTATATGTCACAGGTCATGTTTCGCTGAACGTTCGCCTAAAAGTAAAAAAAAAAAAAACCAAAGAAAAAACAACACTGACAAAAAAAATATAACTCCTCGTATTGTGAGCTTGGGCCGCCTGTGTTTGAGTTGGTGCTTCCATGCATCTTTAGTGTTGCATGGTTAGAAGACGTTAAATTAATGATGTTGTGTGGTCTTGCCTAGTTGCGCCTTTCCCCCTTGGGCAGAATTGTCCCAAGGAAAAATTGCAATGTCCATGTCTATTTTTGCGATGCTCATGACCATATCTAAACTCGTACATCCATCATCGTAAACGACTGATGGAATTTAGTAGTTCCTTCACAACTTTGGTTTACGGGGTTATGAACATTTAAAAATATTAAATTCTTAGCTATAGTTGAGAGCCGGTATTGACCTATGTGCCAGGTTGCATTTCAATTATTGGCCGTGTTTAGTAGGCATGCATTATGCCTGATATCTTGCCTATCGAAAAAACTGAGAATTGGTCAAACATACTTCACAGAATGAAGTCATGTCATGCCATGTTCTTACTCACCTAAATGCAGTGGTACTTGACCCTTAGATATTTGAACGTTCCCCAACATGGATCACCAAACACTGAGTTGCTGGCAAACAGACTGCAGCTAGATTTGTTGTTGCATTTGCTCCTCAGAATCGAAATAGAATAGGCCATTTTACAGTTGTGTGCTTAGTTACCTGGTCATGAATGCGAGCGAGGCTGGAGGTGACTTTGCTTTGATACAGACCTCTCTGCTTTTCTCATGTAAATGCAAACTACTTAGGATGAGAACAACTTGATTTACACGATAAAAGTAAGGTCTGTATCAAAACAAGGTCAACTCCAGCCTCGTTGCCATTCAGAGGCCAGGTCACTAAGCCGACAACTGTAAAATGCTCGGATGCTTGCACGTATGACGGTCATGTCTGCCATAAGACGCCTCCAACACGTCGATTTGTCCTCCACATGGGCAACTTAAGGTTTTCTTGTAGTGCTCACAAATGGTTTCTTGAATCACCTGAATGCACTGGAATTTGACCTCAAGATATTTGAAGGTTCCGTTGCTTGCATGCAGCTCGCAGCTGGTTTTGTCGTCGCATCTGTTCTTCACAATCGCCAAAGAATTTGATGCATGACAACTAGTAGTACTAAAATGACCACAGGTAGCACGTTCATGCCTGCCATATGACGCTGCCACTACCCTGATGCGTCCTCCAATCACGCAGCGGAGAATGACTTTGGCGTGTTCACAAACGGTCGCGGACACTAGGTCCTCTACAGCGAAGAAACAAACCACAAATTTCATGTTTAGAGTAAAAGCTGTTTTGGTCTTAAATACTCGGGTTAGAACGAAAAAAAAAACACAGAGAGAATAAAACAGAGTCAGCAGAATATTCGAGATTGCTCAAAGCTAAGCGTGTGGTCTTCTTTTAAAACCGCGACAAGAGCTTGTGATATAAAGTTTTCGCTTTAAAATCGCACCTATTAAGACTGGAAACCGATGTTTTACTTCTTGAAATAATAATAATAATAATAATAATAATAATAATAATAATAATTCCATAAAAGCAACCAATACTTGTAAAGTAGTAGAATAGCTTCTAAATGACGTACTTAAAGATCTATTTCTTTCTTCTGTTGTGACAGGCTTGACCGTAAAACTAAAAATACAGTGCTATGGTACAAAATTCTTAGAAATTGTGTTACTTGCATGAAAATTTTAATCGATCCTCTAGAATCAACGTTGATATGACGAAACTAAGATAACAAGATCTACGATATTACGTTTAAATATTGGAAATCTACTAGTAAAGATAATAAAAAGTAAGAAATAAAATATCGCGGGTTTCTGAGAACAAGAAGGCTGTTCTGATGTTCGACAGGAGCCCATTACCCGGAGCTTCCATGTCAATTGTACCCTTGAGTCAACCCTGTCCCGTATCTTTTTATTTTTAGAACTGTGATATCTGCGAAAGTTCTGTAATTTCCCACGAAATCACGCTGACGTCCGCATAACATCCTAACAATAACAATAGAGGGCCACAGCTCTCTTATGATTGGCTGTTATAAAAACACCCACGAGAACCCCCGTGAGAGGTGCTTCTAAAAATAAAAAGATACGGGACAGGGTTGACTCAGAGGGTCAGTATGGAAGATGGAAGCTCCGGGTAATGGGCTCCTGTGTTCGACCATCACTCCAAACTTGCGTGCCAAGTTCACGAGCATCACCATCATATGGATTTTGAAAACGTTGAAGTCGTCGGACATGAGGCACATTACCATCAGCGGCTTTTTCTGGAGGCTTGGATGTCCGTAAAAGACCCGGACGCTGGGAATGATCACATGGTCATCCCAGAAGTCTACAAGTGCCTTGCACACACTTAAATTCTCTCGAGTCACGCGCAAACAGCACGCGCAACGTTTCAATTTAAAAGTTTTTAAATCGCGCGTAACATCAAGCGGTTTTTTCAACCGATGAAGGCTTAAGAGTTAGCCGAGACGTCTTACCACAACATACAAGTCAGTGACAAAAACAACACTTTTGTCAAGTATGTCATCTCCTGACTACAATTACTCCATTTTTGTGCCTAGTGCTCGTAGAGCTCAAGGCACTATGTTATCGTGCATACGTGTGCGTCCGTAACACATGCTATTCGTGTATTATGTCATGAAGTGTCCTCCCTTTAAGGTTTTTTTTTGGCGACGTGTAAAATACCATGAAGTGTCCCCCTTCACTTCATAGAGGCCTTTTGCTCATAGAGCTCAAGGCACCATGCCATCGTGCTTACGGTTGTGTGCGTAACTCGGGATTTTGTGCCTAGTGCTCGTAGAGTTCAAGGCACCATGATATCGTGCATATATGTGTGTCCGTAACTCGTGTTTCTCTCGTATTCTTTCGCCAACAACTCGAGACCACTTTCGAGCTGTGTTCGTTTGATTTTCGTATCCCGAGAAGACATGGCGTAGATGGCAACTTTTTGCTACGATCGCCCCATGTGCTTATGTTGTGCGTTTGTTCAACGACGTTGGTAAGTTTTCTTTGTTTTGATTTAGGCAAGATGTAACTCAGCTGTCGTCGAAATGACCTTTTTCGAATAGTTTTTGCCTCTGAGTAAATAAAAATATCTGATTACCATCACGCCAAACGCATCCTATGCAAACAATGTAATCTGATTCGCTGACTTCGCAGGGATATATAACTTCTCCGGTGAACAAAATCCAGAATTATGACCTAGATTGTTGTATCATGTAGTCAATGCGCATGATACTAGTTTTCATATCACTAGGCACATGTAGTCAACGACTGCCTATTTTTAAATAGAGCTGATAACCTTTGCGTTAACTCGGTGACCCCCACTGTTTTTTCGGCAGATCACTTCCTTTTCTGATTCTTTTCATTATACTAAAAAACCAAAAATATAATACTATTCAAATAGGGTCGCCGAATTGGTACATGAATTCAGGTGTGCGTGACTTAGAAGTTGCATTTTTTAAGGCTAATTCTACCTGATTTAATGACAAATGTAGCAAAGATCTCAGTATCAAATAGGCCTATATATGCTGTGTTAAACACAAATAACTTACATATGATTCTTCAACTTAAATATATGCCGATAGTAATGAATCCAGCCAGAACCGCCTCGTGTGACTGGAAATCCAAGAAATGCTATGGTCTGTGATGCGCCTTATCTTCAAAACAAGTTCGGTTACCCCCGATGTTTTTACGTTTTTAATTTAATCTTATAATTTTCTACCTACAGTGAAAGTTTTAAATCTGTGCGTGGGAACTTTTGGGCACGAACGACCTTAAGCCACTAGCGCACTCCCATCATCAATCCAACAAAAAAAAAATTAAATGTTACTGGTGTGCTAGAAAAAAAATCATGGAAAGTTTCAAATGGGGTAACTTTCACCAGGTTTTGAATTGAAGCATAGCAACGAAAAGATGCCATGCCCCATTTTACATAAGACTGAACTTGAACTTCCAGCGTCGATTCAGGAAAATATTGAGCTGATGCACTTATGTTGCTTGTTGTCTTTATTATAATTTTCTTTTGTCTCGAGTCACCATGCTATTGTGAATTTCTGTACATCATGAATTCATAAAACGCGCGATTGCTTTCCAGCGATTTTCCCGAAGCATGCTAAAATTTGCCGAACTAACACTACAATAACAAGAAAATATGTGTCACAGTTTCACTCGTCTCACGTTAACGCGACCACGGAGAGGGTAACCGTGAGCGCAGGCTGAAAATCACTTATTAATCAAACGGAGCGATTTCTCTGAGATTTTCACTCCAGTTAATAAGATGTTGTAAGATTCATTTAAGACCAGTATACCATTTGTCTTGTGGACATACTTTGCAATGACATTTAAAACAGCTCAATTTGTTTATGGTGAATTTTGACACCTTAGAAAGTTCACTCTTAATTTTCTCGCACACGATCTTATGGACTGTTTTCTTGTCTTCAATAACTCCGCAAAAAGTGTTTTCTTTCCACACACTTTAACCGCTGGGTGATGAATTTTCGGCAAACGCAGATTTGTAATGGTGCTCCTATGGCTAATATGTGATTGTTTCCATAGCTTTATTTTCTTTTTCTTATCGACGTTCAACTTTTTCTGGCTGTTTGAACATGTAAAAGGCTACTTAACGGGTGTTTAAACAACTAAATTAAAATTAAAGCACGTGCCCTCGATGGCGTTTACAAGTTCGGCACAAGCCTTAAGATAGATTTTTGATCATTTCTATCTTGCTTTTAGCCCGTGTTTGAAAATACTCATCATAGTCATAGTAATTTTTCTTGGACAGTTTTTCATCGTCCAAACCCATCCCGGTTCTGACTGTTTTTGTTGATGAAGCGCTTCTTAACAGTAGTCGACATCAACTGAGCCATTATTTGTTATCTCTAATGCAATTATTGACAGAATCAAAACCAATTACTTCAGTGTGTATAGCGACTCATTTTGCAAATTTGAGATATATTTCGCTGGGAACATCGACGTCTCTTACAGACACCCAAAGGGTTCATTCAGGACATTCAGCTCAAAGAGAATATTTGCAGGTATAATGTTGCAATTTTTGCGGTTAACTTTTTTTCTGAAGGTTTCTTGCAAATGCGTTTTACTTCGTGTTCTTCATCAAGACACGATTCCAGTGTGCTTTTGTCAAAAAAATCCTTGGGTTAAACAAATTTGAAACGATTTACTCGCAAAACACTCTAATCCAACTTCAAAAGTTAAATGAAAAATTCACACAATTTATAGAGAAAGCTAAACGGAATGATGGTATAGATTTGCAATTTTGAACAAAAACCTCGGTATTAAAAGAAGCACTGAGCAGGTGACTGATCCCAATTAGACCGCATGCAAGAACTTCAGAATTCAACTTTAAACTTCCGACAGACATAAGAAGGTTCTGCTTTCATGCATCAAAAAAATATCTACATGCTAGGACCCTTTATTTTTCCCTGTAATGAAACAACAGACCGTGCGTAGTTAAATTGTCTAGAATGGATTTTACATTTGCGATCTTTTTGCATTTTTGCGTCTTATATTTCTCTCTTACTAACTCATTAATGTGGTGTCCCTGATTAATAGTAGGCCTGATGGCTTGCTAGCAGGCAAGAAACAGTAATGAAGTTTTGGATTGATAATAATTAATGATGTTTTTTGAGGAAGCTCCCATCGCACTTCGTGGTTTTCAGGAAGGTCCTTAGTAAGTAAGGTAAAATAGAGTAAAAAGAAAAAGAGAAGTAAAAGCTAACCACAATCAAATCCAAGAACTCTGGAAGTAAAAATTGAAAAGCACTTTTACAATTTATACAAAGCAATTACATTCTAGAAGCATTGATTGCTTGGATAAACTATGCAGTCTGTACACCTCACTTTTCCTCCATTATTGAAATAATTTCGCTATCATAACAATACCCGCGAAAACCCCTGTGGGAATTGCTTCTGAAAATAAAAAGATACGGGACAAGTTTGACAGCAGAGCATCCACATCGTGAACAATTTTCCTGAAGGTGTTTTGATTCCCATTCTCGTCTTCCGTCAACTTGAACTGGAATATTGTATATTTCGAAAAAATAACTACTAACTCGAGTACCAACCAATGGTATTAAGTCAAAATCGAGAATTGGGGATTAAGATACCATCACTCGTTGGCGCCGCTTTACGGTCGGACATTTGACGCAAACTCCAGTAAGGTATTTTTTCTGAAAGCTTAAGAATTGCAGTTCATGAAGGTATATTTATCGAATAAAGAAAATTAAGGTTTCCCGAATATAGCGCCCTATTTCCCAAAGTACTGGGGTTCACTAATCAAAATCGTTTCCGATCGATTTGTGACACATTTCTCTAAATAAAGGTGTCTGGAAATCTTTTAATACTTATCTGGTTTATTTTTGACCCGCAGTCAAACTTTGAGAGTTGATAAAACATGCATTCTCTTCACTAAAGTAGTCATAACTTTTGAAAGAAGGAAATATTCAAAAAGATACTCTGACATCCTTTTTTGGTCTGATTATCGGGCAACATTTTCTCCAACGTTAAAAACCCGCCGGGATCGAACTCAAAATGTGTGCTTTACCGCCGAAATTTTCGTTTTCAGCTGCAAAGGAAATATATTTTGGGGCGTTCTTCCAGTGTAATGAGATAAGTACACAAAACGTGTCAGTGAAAAATAATGACGCATTGATCGATAAAGTGAAGGCTCATTTTAATTACACAATAGAGCTCGTATCAATCACAAAGAAGTCTGAAATGCTGACGCCGGAGGGAAATATCCTTTGCAACACTAACGTTTGACAATCGTACCTTTCGCGGCAATCTGTCACGCAAGATTTTTGAAAGGCAAGTTTTAATACTGCTCGTGGCCACCCGTTGACAGCTACAATTAGAGCTAATTAACACAAAGAATTGTATTTTGTGTATAGCTCTGCTTAGAATCAATCTTTTTCATAGAATGTTTTTAAATATAATATCGCAATAAGATCTATCTGAAAAAGTGAAAGACATTTTTTTAATATGGTCAATTTTGAGTATACTGATACCTTAACAGAAAGATGATCCTCCTCCTAGGCCTTCGACGCTTGCAAAACTGCAGGCTGTTGGAACGTAACTCCAAATTGTCGTGAATCCTGCAAAAAGGCCAAACGATATGCTTAAGCAACGATTCCTATTAAATCAATAAGAAAACGCTTGTTTGAAATGCTGACTTCGTAAACCTAAAAGTGACATGTGTTCCTACGTGTACTTCAAATACTCTCTTGCGCATCAAGCCTTAGAACATGAATAAATAGAGTATACCAAAAGACTTAGAGAGCATTTATGGAGAAATTTCTGTTTTCTAACCAGCTTTACCCGATTGCTCAAAAGATGTTCATGGTTACGTTTTTTCATGTTAATCATCAAGCTACGTTTTCGACCTGCGTTATACACCCTTTAGATAACGGGCGCTGACATAGTTCCTCATGTAACTTGTAGGTGCTCCCAAAATATATTTTTGTCGATTCGTATGTCTAATATTTCAGCTTGTATAACTCCCTCGCAGCTAGAGACGCATGATTTGAAATGTTCATCACCAGCTAGGTATTATATTTTCCCCTTAGCAACCATAATTCTGAAAGCTGCTGCTTCGTATTCTTGAGTCCCCGTATCAACACACACTTCAACCCACACACACTCAGGTAATATTTTTATAACTCAGTATATGCTCTTTATTGCTCCAGTTTCTTTTCTCAGAAATGGCTTCTCAAAAGTGGATCGTGTTTTTCGCATTCCTCGCGCTGTTTATTTTCGTGGAGGAGGCAACAATTTTTCCAGCCTGTAAAGGAAAAATCATTAAACAATTAAAGGAAAGTATCACCGCTCTTGAGAATTGTAATTGTAGCGGTAAGTGTCTCCTGTAAACAGGTACAAGTGAAACTGAAATGAGACGACCAACGGTGTTTTCAACTGATATGCATAGAAATGGTCTTCTTATTCAAATATTCATTGGTTAAAATAGGCTATGTGAGACGCACAAGCTGGCGGACAAATACCAGGTATGGCATCCCAAATTAATACCAGCGGCTCCGAATAGAATCTATTACAAAAGAAACTGCTACGAGTTTGGCTTGACGTTTAATATTGCTTTAAATTCGGAAACACTTTGAAGAGTAAAAAAGTTATTTTAAGGATGTACGTCTGACAAAAAACTAGGTTTTGGCTATAATGGATGCGTTTTCACTTGTCTGTGACAAACTGAAAGACGGTTACTGCTGTGAAACGCTGAGAATAACATCAGTTAAAAAAGACAAATAAAATCAATTTTTAATAGGACCTTGCTTCTACATAAGTTCAAAGTTTTTCAAATTTAAATTTCAGTTACAGCTTCAAGCTGCGCTGATCTTTATAAGTCCGGTCATACAACCAGCGGTGTTTACACAATCGACCCTGATGGTTCAGGAACCTTTGATGTGTTCTGTGACCAAAGTACAGACGGTGGAGGGTGGACAGTATTGCAGAAGAGACTAGACGGCTCCGTTGATTTCTACCGCGACTGGGCCAACTATAAGAATGGCTTCGGTAACCTGAATGGCGAGTTTTGGCTGGGACTGGACAAGGTACATCGCCTGACCTGCAGTGATACTTTCAAGCTTCGAGTGGATCTAGAAGACTGGCAAGGAGAGACCAGATTTGCCAAGTACATCTCGTTTGCCATTTCGAATGAGGCAAATAAATACAAACTCAGTCTTGGATCATATTCAAGTGACTGAGATAATATACACGTTGTCATATTACATTAAGAAACTGGGATAGTTAAGCTTCGCCAGAACCGACGACTTGGACAAACTCAAACTTTGCCTTTATTCACCAGCAGACAAATGCTATTACATCTCGTTATTTGGTAGAAGTTGCCTATTTTTACTTGGAAAAGGATTCGTTACGTTACTGACCGATGGATCCACTCGTACTAATGATATTACTAATTATTTTTATTTTATTTTTAATTTTTTTTATTTAGGAACTGCTGGAGATGCTCTTTCTCATCGCAACGGTGCATCGTTTTCAACCAAGGATCAGGATAATGACAGCTGGAGCAAAGGTGAGTGTGCTGTGAGGTATAAAGGAGCCTGGTGGTACAAGGGCTGTCACTACGCCAACCTGAATGGTCTGTATCATCAAGGTGGAAAACACTCATCTTATGCTGATGGTGTCAACTGGTATCAGTGGAAAGGATATCACTACTCCATGAAAAGAGCTGAGATGAAAATTAGACCCTGAAAACACTCATAAAACCGTGGTGTTGCTGGTCTGTCTTGCAACATAGGGTACATTTTGTTTACTTGTTTCTTGTGTAGTCTATGTGACTGATTATCGTACCTCAGCTAAATTTTGTCTTCAGTTAAACTAATTGAAACTGACCTTTCATTGACTACGGTGACAACAAAATAGAAAGTATGTAACTCGATTACATCAAACTAGTTGAACCACGAATGTCGTATTATGACGCATGTTTTAGCATCTACGGATTTTCATTAAAGGTAACTCAAGTTAACTCCAGTGCGTAGTGCAAGTGGTGTGCAACATGTACCCTTACCTTGGCTGCAGTGCAGGCGTACTATTGGCGTACGAGTGAACATTTTCGTATTGGCCGCCATCTTAGAATTGGTTACTGTAGAAGGTTGGGGCCAGGAATAATTTAGTTGCAGAGGGAGTAGACGTGAGGTGGAAAAATGGGCTCGGGGGAAGAAGAGGGGAAGGAAACTTCCCCGCCCCGCAATCTGGACCCACCGTCAGGTATCCAGTTACAATCCAAGATGACGGCATCGGAAACCTTGTCTATCGAGCATTCTGTTCCAAAATAACGCCTGCATGCCCTCGAGGCTAACCCCCTCCCAGTCCCCAATTGAAAGAAGTTGATAAGTATAATCGAATTATCCCATTGAAGCTGGCCTTTGTTACTTAAGCTTTTTGGAACAAGAAAGTTGGTTTTCTCCCCTGCAGGTATCAAATTTACTGGACACACTGACTGCGAAACCTGCAAGTGCTTTGAAGTCCGACTTTTGTGCATTTGATGCCGATATTGGTATAGACTGTTTCCTTTCAATTTTCTTTTTAGTTTCTAGCGTTAGCTATTAAGGTGAGCTAAAACGATATAACTCAGCGTCCTTTTAACAAATGTCAAGTCTTCTCTAAGGCAAAAGCGGTCTACAGAAAAAGTTTGACTCGGTGTAGCTCGATCAGAATACCATGGAATCATACAAATCGAATATTGTCCTTTTTTATAAAAGAAACCGGCCCAAGATGAAAAGGAGAGTTGATAACTCTTCTAGTACACAAGTAACTAGACAAATAAGAGCATAAAACGTTCTAGGAATCTTTAGAAAAGAGGTTTATGCTATGCGTATACTACATCTAAATGGTTTAAGATGGTTTAAATGGTTTAAGAGATATATGTTACTGGCCGGCTCAGCGTCGGTCCGTATAGGGAAACACTGTGACCGAGGAGCATTTTCAAGCCTGAGGTCACAGTTTTCCCTATACGGACGACCCTAAGCGGGCCAATAACATTTTTATCTTTTTCTTCTTGCCGTAACCTGGCTTACAAGTGGGTTTGTTTACGTAACTTTGACATAAATCGGCTTACGCGCCGTCTACAAACCATTCGCAAAAAATCTAACAAGCGAACGAGCGAGTAAATCAGATACTATACGAAGAAAGATGTATTAAAGGACAAAACTGTTTCCCGGTGTGAAATTTCGTGCCAAGATTGAAGTTGTACTACAAAAACAGTTTTTGTTGATCACTGCCAATCACTCGACTGAATTAGACTTTTCTACCGTAAACTGAGTAGCAGATAGCGTGGAAAGTCGTTAAGTGTACTCCACAGCAATTCTTTCAAATACAGCAACGATTAGAGAGGGAAACTCGACCAAAATTGATTCCGTTTTTGCTTAAAATTGTACAGAGACGCACAGGATTACGCGCCATTTCAGCGCCTAACAACAAACAAACTCTCACAAATTCAATTGAATTTACTTTCCTTGACTTTCCTTGCCATCTAAAGGTGAATACTTGCGTTGATTAATCGTCTGTGGAAATGTAATAGGCGCGAAAGATTGACGATAAACCACTGATTCATTCACGAAAATAGATCAACTCGATGGATTCCGCTCTCTGTAGCGGTCCGTATGAGAAAATTCCGTCCACTCCAGGAACCAATCAGATTGCAGGATTTGTTGAATTCCGCCGCTCAAGAGCTGAAAAAAAAAGATAATTAGAGGATATCTTGCCACTCGAACATAAAATTCATATCTTTGAGCTAACGTGTAATGTTCTTTCATTATATAAACATACTGATGACGGCATTTTTGATGATTTTCCGAAGATTTCTGATCACTCTCCGAAGATTTTCCAAAATTGTTCCAAAGATATTTCGATGATACACCAACGAATTTAAGTACAATTTTAAAAGAGACAAACTTGTTATCAGTAAAATCATCGATATCTTCACATGTGAGGTGATCGTATCGTTTTTATCAATTTGTTACCACTCGTTATATTTCTGACTTTTATATAAGATCAACTTTATTTAATCACGCTAGCCTATTCAACAATGTAAAACACAATAGCTGGTTTCCAGTAGGGCCGTGAGTTAACCATGAAAATTAAAAATATACTAAAAGTACTAACAAGGATGATTAAAACTATTCATACATTAAATATAACCCTAAGTATAATAATTAAGACTTACTAAATATACTAACAACATGAATAAAACTACCCGTGCATTTAATATAACCCTAAGAAACAGATTATTAAACAATTATTGGATGAGATTTTTGTGATATCCAGAATAGTATATCGAGGTCGAGGAAAGGGTTATCAGCCGAAGCCGAAGGCTGAGGCTGATAACCCTTACCGAGACCTTGATTATTCTAGATATCACAAAAACCGAATCTAATAATCAGTGTTTTATTATACATTGAACGAAAGAAAATGGAAGTCATGTTTTTGCTTCTTCACTGACGGCAAGCAACACAAAGCGCGCGAACTTGACACAAGTGACCTAATGTGAACTAGTCATGCAGAGAAATAGCAAGGCTAATTTCCGAAGCAAAAATCAGGATAAACATTTACAGATAATTTTCCTGCCCAGAACTTTCAAAAGGCCTTCCAGGTAAGTCTCTCTCGATTTTGCGGAAATACAACTTAATCATACACAGCAATTTCAAATTAAAATATGCAAACATTTGCACCGGGATTTTCGGACCGAAAGTTCTAACAAACGGGAAACAAGTGAAGTATGATCCTCGCAGTAAATTTTCCAATTTAAGCAACTGGAAAGAAGAAGCCTGAAAAAATTCAGGGCTTCAACGGGATTCGAACACATGACCTCCGCGATACCGGTGCGATGCTCTACCAACTGAGCTATGAAGCCACACATTGGGAGCAAGGTCAAATTATTGAGTTCATATTTTCCCGTGCAGTGAAGTTATGTGATGTATATATGAAATAATTCATATTTGAACTGCGGTTATAGATGCAAGTGAAGTATGATCCTCGCAGTAAATTTTCCAATTTAAGCAACTGGAATGAAGAAGCCTGAAAAAAAAAAAATTTACGGCGAGGATCAAACTTTATTCATACCGTTGAAGCCCTGATTTTTTTCAGGCTTCTTCTTTCCAGTTGCTTAAATTGGAAAATTTACTGCGAGGATCATACTTCACTTGCATCTATAAGCGCAGTTCAAATATGAATTATTTCATATATACATCACAAACGGGAAACAAGTATTCAGCTGCCCTGCGACTTTCGTGCGCCTTTATTGGAATGCAATTCGAGTCAGTAGCCACGGCATGGCGCCTCTTAGGAATAAGTCATGCAGAGAAATCGAAGTAAACTTAGGTTAAACACATAGAAGATAATCTTCGCGCCTAGCCCTTTGAAAATGTTCTTTAAAGAAACTTCTCTTGATCCCAAAACGTTGCAGTAAGTCCGGAGAAGCACTTTTTCTCGACGTGGACATGCAAATAAATATTACACAGCACTTCCGCTTTCTTTTTCTTTTTTGGGGGGGGGGGGGGGGCGAAATTTCTAACAAACGCGAAACAAATATTTTAGCTGCCTTGCGCTTTAAAATACCTTTCAAAAGAGATGCTTTTTGCTTTAATCCTTTCGGCACTTTCCGAGAGACGACTTTCAAGCAGGTTAGAAATTCGAGTCTTGGCACTTTGTGTTAATCATTCATAATTCATGCTAGGGAATGGTGCGACTTCTATTTTACGGCTTCGGAGAAGCACGTATAATTTTCCTACCCAGCTCTGAAAATGATTTGCAACGCTAATAGTGCGACAAATTGATTTTTTTCCCTTTCAGCCTGCTAATTTTTTAATTTCTTATTAAGATGGACACAACCTGATGACTGTTGACCATTGCCTGCGCGATCATGGGACCTAGACTAAAAATAACTTTGACAGCGTGACGCGAAGCTTAAAATAGATTAAGAAAAGATTATCATAGTGCACGGGGATGTGTTCTTTCACCTCATTTTCTCTTACTTGACATGATTACCCTTAGAAATCATGCACCGCGGTCATGCATGACATGATTACCCGTGACCTTGAGTGTCCTTGGCATGATAATTGTATAATCTGCAGTTATGACGTCAGAGGCGCTGATTTCGAAAATTCACTGTACGCTTTCGGCGAATCAGAAAAAAGTCAGAGAGTTCAATGTACAATAATATATGATATTAGGTCTATAGGTTGAAATAAGTTTATCAAGCATAGGCAAAACTTCACAATTACGTATTTCATTCGGTAAGGAATTCCAGACCCTGGCACCATTGTAGCTGAAATTATTCTTTAAAACTTGAAGGACCAACGTATTATCAGCGTTCCTTAGATGATAACTGTTAGCTGAGCACAATTTCCTAAAAATATAAGAGAGCCTCACAGTTGCCAAGTCATGGAGAACCTTAAACATTTGCCTAGCCTTAAGGACGTTCGAGCCAATTGTTTCTGCGCATCCTTACTACGCACGCAAATTCAAATGCCACGTCATGCATGAGCGCGTGCGCTAAGTCGTAAAATAAACAAATGATAGAGCAGATGGTCATTGCTAGAGCTTTGCCTGGATTTAACGATCTTGGACGTACGGTGACCCCAATTTTTTTTTTCGATGGATCATTTTCTCTACTGATTTTATACGTTTAGGGAGAAAATGAAAAAAAACTATCGACTAGAAGTTTGAATATTTGGCAAAATGCACCATCGAATTCCGTTCTTATTAGCTCTTCGTGCACCTTTGCGGTGATTTCAAATGGCTCTTAAAGGGTTAAATTTTGAGAAAACGTTAGTAAAATTTCGAATTATTTACGCAACGGACCCACCTCTACAAAATATGACTAAGATCGTTTGCCTCTGTTGGCTCACCTTCGATATTTTAAACTATAAACCCCAGTGGACCGTGCTCAATTATATGGGGCAATTTTTCGAAATCAGTAGAGTTTACCACACGCTTTATCTCTGAAACGAAGACGGTGACCCCCAATTTTTTTTTGCATTTCTGGCACAAGTAACTCGTCATATGCCAGCAGTAAAAATTTTAAAAAAATCTATCGACTGGAATATTTTCGCGCGAACGTCCTTAATATGAAATCTGTGTTCGCTTAGTAAACTCCAGCCAATTTGCAAGCTGACGTAGGACTATTTAAATTCAGAGTATCCAGGTTCGTGTTTGTAACGCATGATTACCCTAGCGCATATGCTATGGAGTTTCTGAAGCCTTTGTTTGGAAAATGTAAATTAAGTTAATTCCCTTGAAATTGTTCTCCTATCAAACTCTTTTTGAAACTTGGCGTAATTAACATTCATGATATGAACATGAAAAAAATGCATTGAAAAAGTGGGGTCACCGTGCTTGTTTACGCTTCAGCGGGCCCTTAAAATGGGGCATTTTTACTGGTTGCGCGTTAAAAATCCGAATTAATCACCTTCATAGAGGATTAAGACTTGGTTACTTAATTGGAAGACGCAAAGTTTTATCTTGAAAGCAAAGCTTTATATACTGACAGAAGCATTGCTTCATTTAAGCTGCTTTTGATTGCTTGGTTGCGGGAATATTGCACTTTTTCGGACAGTTCCGTGGTTAGCTTGAAGTCCTCGCCTCGGCCAAGATACACCCAGTTGGGAACTATTTTGCAAAAACAAATCGTGTTTTACTATCAAACTTTTTTCCTTCTTCAAATATATTCTTTATTAGACCGTTCATAGCAAATACCTGAAAAAAGAATCGGGGGTCACCGTGCTCGTTTAACAGAAGAGGAGAATTTTTTTCGCAATCGAGCTTAGTTTGAGGGAAATCTCTCACGTTTTGCACGTGCACGCGCTCATGTGCAGCTCTAATGACGCGAAAATCGTGCGCAGTAGGGACGCGCAATGCAATACTAAGGAATTACCTTGAGCGCGCTATAAGAAAACTATGAAGGCCACTTGGACAAATTGAGTCACTTGTAGATGATCAGAATTAGCGAAACTTTTATTCGATATTCCCGTCTGGGTTATACGCTACGTGTATACCTGATATGTAAATGCATGGTTAGTTTGAGCCGTGAAAATTAAGCACGCAGGACGAAAAATATGAAGGGTATTTTGACAAATCGCTTCATTGATAGACGATCAGAAGCGAAACTTTGATCCTGCAATCCCGCATATAAATATAGTTAAACATAACAATTATTCTTGGGTATTGTATTCCATACATATAAGCAATGATCATACCTGGCTTTGGTTATATATTGGCAAAGTGCTTTAGAAATCTGCGCGAGAAGACCCCTTTTACTTATGACGGGCCAGTGGAAATTTATAGCCCGCATGCACCTTCTCATACAATGTGGTACAATCAAAGGCAAAGCTGCGACAAAGGAGTCGACAAGCGAATTAAGCCTGTGAAAGACACGCCCCTCATTTGCTCGTGCCGCAACACATGAGAGCCTGGGCATGCTCGCAAGCTATCAAGTCATGAACAGTAGTTTTGCAATCCAAAATAGCCCTTCATTTCACTGATATGCCAGTGAAAGTTCTGCTTGTCCTTTTTCGCCATTTTCCTTACTCTGCATCTTTGTTTAGTTACCACGCGAGCACAAAGGTTCAGTCTGATACTGTAGGATGACGCGCGCAAGGCAGTAGAAATATAGGTGTCCTTTACAAAAGGTAGTTTGTCATCAATTGTGGCAGTATATTTTCAGGACAAAGAAAAGATTTGCTGGTAAATAATTTTGATCAGTGCAATCCTTCATTTGTAGACTTCTGGCAAATGTGTTTTACTTCTTTGGCTTTACCAAGAGACGATGCTAGTGTGTCGTTGTCAAACAGAATCCTTCTGTAAATAACTAATTTACAAAGTTTTCCCACTGTACATACATACATGACTTTATTTAATCTCGAATTTACAGTGTAGCTGAAAAGCTAATATCTTCGAGGAAAAATACAAAAAAAATAAAAAATAAAACTACTATGAACTATTAACCAATTAACTATATAGTGTATAATAATGAGCCTAAAAATGAGCCTAATGCATTGCCTAAAACGAGACGGTTTTCAAAAGGCGTTTAAAATTAGTTGAAATAAGCTCAGTTCTAACTTTCTCAGGCAGAAAGTTCCAAATTGCAAAGTACTTAAAAGAGTGAAGGCCATAAGAAGTGGAAGCAGGTTTACACAATGAAAATATATCAGTTCCTCTAGAGAGTAAGTCGTAGGACGTAAAGTTAATAAATCCTTGAGATACTTGGGATAAAACTGGAGATGTAAACATTTATAAATAATAATTAGCATGTTATGTCTCTTAAATTATACAGTGTAGAAGTTATTGCTCTTTCTAGTAACTGGAAATAAGTTGAATCCCTGTCATTAAAAACAACGCGAAATGTACGTTTGTTCAGTGACAAAGTACCATAGTGCAGAGCAATATTAAAAATGTGGTAGAACAAAGGCCTTATACAGTTTTAACATAGTTGGGGTGTTTACAAGCTTACGAAATCTTATCATTACACTTAGCTGATTGTTGACTTAGAGAGACTGTGCAGCGTAAATCGTTGAGTTATGCCACACGCAGGAACTTCGGATTTCAACTTGCAAGAATCTCTAAAGCTTGATTATATTCGGGTTTTAAAGGGACACAGCCAGCTTTGGGACCGCGCTGCTCTGGCCCCGGTTGTTCGAAGGTTGGATAACGCTATCCAGTGGATAAGTGTTAACAAAACAAACCACACTATCCGCTGGATAGTGATTTATCCGGTGGATAGTGTTATCCAGCCTTTGAACAACCGGGGCCTGGACACTAGTTTTTTCACTTTGAAAACAGTTCATACCAACCTGAAATCAAAGTACATCTAGAATTCTGCTTCAATTTTCCCAGTGTTTCGCTTGATTTTCAATCGTTTACTGAAAAACCAGTTTTTGTGTGGCTTACACGAAGTGTAATGCCACATTAGGACATTATCGGTCAAGGATTAGCTGTCATGACAATTTCGTGAAAACAAAGGATATTTTGTCACGTTTTAAGGATCATTTTTGGAGTGTAATGCTTATGATGTTGCATTTAAATGTATTTTACTTGCCCGTACTAAAACAAGTTGTTGGACAATACAAAATGTGGAATGATGTGATGTTTTGGTTTTTACAAATGATTTTCTACAAGCAACAAGAACAATATGTGCTAACTACAATCAAGGAAATCAAGTACTCTTTGGTGAAAATGTTGGTAAGCAATGTGTACTGAAAAATGTTACTTACTTTTGTTATTTATCATCACACAGAAGATATCAATTTTTGATCTTCTTCCACCTTGAATAATATTCTCATCATTGCAAATAATCACTACATGTACATTTCTATAAGATGTTCTGTCCTGACATTTGCATTTACAGATATTTGCTTTTAACTGATGTTCCATGCATCATTTCAATTTCCAATAAATTTTACACATAAGAATAGACATTAGCAGGAAGTTTGACAAGTTCATGTCACCAAATAATCATATAATGGGCCATACATGTCTATTCAAAATTCTCTGACAGAAGTGTTTTCAAATTTTCTACTTAACTACAATTGCTGTTTGATAATCATTGGAATTAATACAGTTGCAGTGATTAAAAATCCAGAACAAAGCTTTAACATTTTTGATGCTCATTCCAGTGATTTGCACGGGATGCCCTATTCATTTGGGAAATTCACTTGCTTACCATTGAAGGAAGTGAAACTTTGTATCATTAGTCTGCTTATAAATAGGGGTTGTGTTCCTTTGAATTTAATGGTGTCTTTGTCAGAGATAATGAACTTGTTTTGAAATATGTCCACGAGAGTCCAAAAATGAAACATTTGCCTTTCAGTGATAAAAGAAACATAAACACAACCTATTAAAAGGAAGCGATAGTCTTTAACTGAACTTTATAAGAAAAAGAAAAACTATTGATTGCTAGATGTGAGTATGAGAAAAGGAAAAGGGCAAATGAAAGTGAAGAATCATTTAAGGAAAAGAAAAAAATGTGCAAACGAATCTTCTGAATCTAGAACAAAGAAACTGGCAACCCAATCTCAGTATCAAAGACAAAAAAATACAAATGAATTAGCATAATGTAGGGAAAAGAGACTGTTCAACCAACATCAATAACAGACAGCAAAAAATTATATATGAATCAGCAGACCATATTAGACAAGAGAGACTGGCAAACCACCCTCAATATCAGAATAACAAAATGCATATAGCTCAACCATTACTGATGAAATCAGAAAATTTCATGCTACTGCCCAGAGTACATTTGCTCTTTTTTATTAACCAGTTGTGATATAAACACAGTGTCATTACTGCTGAAGACCTTAGACTTTCTAACCCTACTGTAGAAAAATAATTACTGTGTTAACTGCTACAAATGAAAACAAATGTTCAAGTATACGGAGAAAAAATTATCGAAATTCTTACAAAATGTGTGAAAACACTTGTTTTTTTCCCCCATAGCTCTCTGGTTTTTTTTTTCGTGCAGGCCCATTGAGCCAGTAATACACAGTGAATGTCTGGTTTGGAGGTGTTTTCAAGCTCTCCTTGTCTGGCATTTCTACATGTGCATGTGTTTATACCCAAAACATAGCTTTCAACACAAACAATTTGCTTGGTTGAAGGTATACAAATATAAATGAAAGTAGGGTCCTGGAAAAACCTTAACCATATGTACAACTGTCAATAGAGGCAATTCATGAGAATCTCAATTCTGATTTTTTTATTGACCATCATATGAAAAAGTGTTACAGTCTCTGGAGAGATACTGTCAACCATACTTTCCCTCTGACTGAAACATCCAGAAAGTTACTTCTTCTATTGTCCAGTGTTAAATTTTCAATGTAGGTTATGGTCAAATTAATCCAAATGTTAAAAACTGACTTATTACCACCTAATTCCAGCTTATAATCTTCCCGTCAGTATTACTTCAATTACATGTTACAAGCAAGCCGACTCGTAAGCCACACATGTACGCATTGCGGACCTATTTTTGAGTGTGCTTTTGCTCGTCTTATACTATTGTTTTTATCATATGTGGTTAAAAACAGTAAGGATCGTGTCTCTGTGATCTGCAAATTAGTTATGTAATGGTATCTAAAGCGCATGTGCACCAGCTGACTGCATCCCAGTTTAAGACCTGGCCGACTAACGTGTTCGTGTATATAAATGGTAAAGGATAATTTCATGCAGGGTTAACCCTGGAGGGATTAGACTAGGGAATGGTGGAGTGGAAGTAGGTGGAATTACTGTTTAGTCCCCTATTTCTACGGAACCTGTATAGATAAGCGCCAACCTGAAGTGATGAGCCACTGGGCTCGAAGGCAGTCTTTATCTCACCTTAGAACAGTGACTAATTGAAATCAAGAGTTGGGCTAAGCAGGACCTTCGATATTTCAAATTTCTTGAAAAATTTGATTACAACCAGGGGGCTCTTGATTAACCTTTCCTAGTCTCAAAATGATTCCGATAAAAAGGCATTTTTACAGCTGTTCCAGCTTTAATTGCAAGGGCTTGACGACTAAACCAACGCTAAACCACGGCCCATACAAGCGGAAGGACGATCTGGAACTGTAATGTCCCACTTAAGTATCACAACAAACAAATCAAAACTGCCTATGGTGTCGATGAAAGGCAAAAAAATATGCTAAAAAGTTCTTGCTACTTGCTATATTTTGTTGCCAATCGCGTCGTATAATAATACTGACGTAGATTACCAAGTAAGTTAAGCAGTCCTAAATATCCACGCATTCTGTTGCCTCCCTATAGTAATCCTGTGACTATCATGATTACAAATTTCTACAATCCAGGAGAGATTTTAACCCTATCCAGTGTTCCCAACTAATGCCTCTTTCTAAGGTTAATATGCACTACTAGTAATTTTATACATGTTACATAGCGTTATGCCACTTAACATTTCATATTTTCATTTCCACCACCACCTACAACACCACCACTACCACAGTGCAGTGTTCAAAGTTTACCACTTCTTTCATTGTACCAAAAAAATGACAATTTGAACAAAGTAATGAAATTAAGTTTTTGCAGTATGATAGTACACTTGATTTTTAAATTTATTATGATTTTACAAAGTTTGTTCTGACTAAAAGCTTGAGTCCAATTAACTTCAAACAAAGAGTTTTTCAGAGACATTTCCAACTATTTGCAAGATTTTCAATGCGATGAGATCATTATTGGGGGTGACTTCAACTTAGTCAAGGATATTAAAAAAGATAAGAGGTGGGCGCGCCTGCACGCATAACAACTCCCTCAAAGAGGTTAAAGGAATTTGCGAGATGTGGGATGTCTTAGACGTATGGAGAGTATTGAACCAAGAAGAAGAAAGATACACTTGGCGACGGAAGAAACCGGATATTCAATGTAGACTCAATTTCTTCCTGACTAGCTAGAGCTTAATTAGCAAAACCAACACCTCGGATATTGTTCCTGGATACAAAAATGGACCATTCAATGATAACCATGGAAATTGTCACAAATTCAAACCCTAGGGTTCTGGAAGTTAAATACATCCTTTCTATCAGAAGATAATTATGTCACCAAAATCAAAAATTCGATTGAAGAAACAAAAAGTGAATATGCAAACAACCCTTCGGTCTCTCCTGCTCTCCTATGGGAAATGATAAAACTAAAGGTAAGAGAAGCATCACTAAACTACGCAAAACAAAGGAGAAAAGAAAGAGCCGACCAGACAGACGAATTAGAAAAGACCATAACCACCCTTGAAAGAACACTGGAAGACAAAAATATCGAAGGACAACTACGTGAACAAATTTTAGATGCACTGAAAAGTAAAAAAGAACAATACGAAAAGATAATAGAATATCGAACAAAAGGCGCTATCTTTTGGTCGCAGAGCCGTTGGTACAACGAAGGTGAGAAAAATACCAACTATTTCCTTAATCTGCAAAAAAAAAAAAGACATTATAAACTGCGATTACAAAATAGCCGCAAAGTCAATCGCAAACAGAATCCGAGCCACTCTCCCAAAACTCATCAACAATGACCAGACAGGATTTATCAAAGGCAGGTTTTTATTGGTGAAAACATACGTTTGATCGATAGCATCATTAACTACACCGCTAAAAAAAGTATCCCTGGTTTGATTCTGCTTTTAGACTTCGAAAAAGCCTTCGACACCCTCGAATGGCAATTTATTGAAAAAACCTTACAACACTATGGCTTCGGCCTCTCGATCCAAAAGTGGATACGAACTCTTTATTGTGACATAGAAAGCTGTATAATAAACAACGGGTGGATGAGCGATTGTTTTAAAATTGAAAGAGGGGTGAGACAAGGCTACCCTTTATCTCCATATTTATTTGTTCTTTCCGTCGAAGTTCTAGCTAACGCAATTCGACGGGACCCTAGTATTAAAGGTATTTCAATCAGCCAAACTGAAATCAAATTAAGTCAATATGCAGATGATACCACATTAATTCTAGACGACTCACAAGACGCGCTTGAAGCCTCGCTCGACGTTATAGAAAAATTCAGCAAGATATCTGGCCTCAGACTTAACAATAAAAAAACCGAAGCGTTATGGATAGGTTCAAAGGCCAGAAGCTCAGAACTCTTGTGTCCAGAAAAAGATTTCAAATGGCAAGAACTCAAAATCAAAACACTAGGAGTGGCTCTCAATAGACCCTGAAGTAACCATGATTTTGAATTTCGAAGAAAAAAACGAAAAGTTCAGAAAGTACTTAAAAACTGGTAGTATCGAAGATTAAGCTTACTTGGAAAAATCACTATATTAAAAAGCCTAGTCGCCTCCCAGTTAATTAATGTCTTTTCTCCTTTGCAAACAAACCACCAAGCTATCAGAGAATTGAACGAAGCTTTCTATCATTTCCTATGGGACGGGAAACCTGACAAGATTAAACGAAACGTCACAATTAACAAGTACCGCGATGGTGGACTTAAATGATTGATCTTTTCTCTTTCAATAGATCTTTAAAAACCATCTGGATTAAAAAACATCTTGATAAAACAAACATGGGAAAATGGAAACTTTTTTTGACCTAGAACTCGGCAGATACGGGGGGGAAGCTGTGCTTTTGGGTAACCTAGACAAAAAAGACACGAAAAACCACTTTCATACTTCTGATATAAATACTGATATACTTCTGATACATATACTAATATACTTCTGAGGTAAATTTTAATAATAACATCTCTTCCTTAGAGAACTTTAAAGCACAGCGTCTCTGGAATAATTCTTTGATAAGAATTGACCACAAACCTGTATATTTCGAGAATGGTGTGCCAAAGGAATTTTGACAGTCGATTCTCTTATAAAAGACGAGACCTATTTCCTCTCCTATACAGACTTTTTAAACAAATACCATTGCAAAAGTTGCCCACTTGCTTTCAGCGGGATAATCGCAATGTTAAAGACAATAAGGAAGAGATTCAAGGAAAATATCGACAATCTGGAAACTGTTGAGGTTGAATCTTTCACTAAAGCTTTCCAAAAAAAGGAAGAAACCCAGCAATTTAACGTACAGAAATCTCGTTGCAACAAAGAGTGAAAAACCGAGAGCTTCCCAAACAAAATGGTACAGAGATTGCGACCTCAATGAGGAAGAAATAGATTAGAAAAAAAACATTTTAACTTACGAGAACAAGCACAAAAAGTACCAAAATTATTATTTTCCAATTTAAATTTCTTCATAGACGTCTGCCTACAAATTCATTTTGATATAAAATTGCAATTAAAGATAATAATCTTTGCACCTTTTGTAAGGAAGAAGCGGACACTCTGCTCCACCTTTTCTGGCAATGCAAGGTGACTTCTCATATCTGGGGAACCTTTTTTCAATGGCTACAATCATGCTCTTTAATTCAGAAGGATATTCATCTTGCCATGACCACTGCTTTAGGGCTGAGACCAGACAGTTCAAATACAAAACTGCAAATTAATTTCTGCTGTCTCATGAGCAGATACTATATTTGGAAGTGTAAGTTGAGAGATGAATTTCCCAACCTGCCGCAATTTTTGCTCCTCTTGAAAAAAACTTACGAAATCGAAACAAACGAACTCAACCTCCAGCCTGAAAAATGGAAACCTCTCCTTGGCCACCTTTAAGGGGTTAAGAGCGAAAGGAAAAAAAGGAAAAAAAAAAACAAAACAAAACAAAACAAAAAAATTGAAAAGCTCAAACCATGTGACCTTATCAGCGATATTACCGACATAGGACCTATCTATGCTTGTTCAAATATGTAATTAGATTTTGCAGAGTAGTAAATAATAATATGTGACAGCATTTAATAACAATAGATAATATAAACAACGTAAGAAGTGTATGTAAATATGGCATATTAATGTAACTCAACCTTTTAACTCGAAGCTGCAAGTAGTGTACTGTGGATTTGTCTGTTAGATTGTACTACAGTAGGTAGATTGTAATGTGTAGGTACGTAATGCGTAGTTCTGTTATGTAATCGTAGTGAATCTGTAATTGCTTGTGAAAATGGTATAAAATAAAAAAAAAAGAAAACTTCAAACAAAGTCCTAAAGCTTAACTTGTTTCATCTGATAACGCGTGCAGACATAACCATAAGCATTTTGATGAATGTTAATACATCAGTAGACAGTATCACTAAAGAAAACACTTTTTCCCTTTTTTTCTAAGAATTCAAGAATTCAAAATGGAAATATATTCCTTTACTTTTCCTCCCGCAGCTTCGGTGCAATTTTGCAGCATCTTGCAAAATTATTTTTAATCAAGTACGTTGTCTCTATACGTCTCACCCCTTACTGATAACCTGCTTTTGATTCTTGCAAACCCCAATGAGAAGTGCCGCTTAAGCAACCTTAAGCAAAGTTTAATTTTATATCCCATCAAAGTTTGTTTACACAATTAACAATAGTCAAAAGTATTTCGGTGACGTTACATACATTATTGAAACACATGTCAGAGTGCATCGCGTTTGATAGTGACTAAAGACTTAAAAATGAAGTTACAGTTTTTCCCTTGCTACAGTTTTTGTGTCTAAAATTTTAATATCTCAAGCTGTCCCGACTTGTTCTCACTCGTTAGCATCGCCGACTCAAAAGATTCACCTTTAACACATTTCACTAAAATGAAGTTACTTGAGTTAAAACTTGAATCTGAAATATTGGCTCTCCAAAAGGAGTTAGAAGGAAACAACATTTCTGAAAATGATGAAGTCTAGATTTATAGTGAAATAGATGTAAAGATTCTAAAAAGAGAAGAAATTTCAAAATATAAAACTCGAGGAGCAATATTAAGATCCACGCTCGGTGACATAATGAAGGAGAAAAAAATACAAAATACTTCCTAAACTTGTAAAAGCGTCATTTCAATAATAAAAAAACATCAAAAACCTCACATTAGCAAACGATAATGTCGTCAATTGCAATACAGACAGCGAGACCCTAGAAGAAGCAGAATCCTTCTATCAGAATCTTTATTCTTCAGTTAATACGCAACCTGACACTAAGGAAGAAAATGTGTTTTTCCCAGACGGAAATATTCTTATCCTAAATGAGCAAGAGCAAAAACATTGGGATGGCTTCTTGACTGCCTCTGAATGCTTAGAAAGTTTAAAATTGATGGAATCAAACAAGAGCCCTGGAAGTGACGGCCTCCCAGCCGAATTCTATAAAGTCTTTTTGGAATGACATCAATCAGCATCCGTTAAATGCCTTAAATTGTGCATATACAAAAGGTCTCTTATCGATTACTCAAAGAGGAGGATTGATTACTCATACCAAAAAAGAACAAACCCACCAACCTGTTAAAAAACTGGAGGCCCATCACCCTGCTGAAATGATAACGATTACAAAATAGCCACCAAATCCATTGCAAGTAGAATACGAAAGGTCCTACCAAAGATAATTAACAATGATCAAACTGGTTTTCTAAAAGGCCAATTCATCGGAGAAAACATTGGACTTATTGATTAATTACACAAATACAGAAAAAATACCCGGTCTACTACTGTTTGTCGACTTCGAAAAAGCCTTGGATAGCACTGAATCGTCCTTTATAGAAAAAAAAAAACTCTGAAGTCTCTGAAGTACTATAATTTTGGAACCTCTTTAGTTACTTGGGTAAAAGTATTTTTTATACCGATATCAGCAGCTGTGTTCTGAACAAAGGATGGTCTTCGGACTTTTTGAACGCGGTGTGAGATAGGGATGCCCGCTGTCCCATGTTTGTTTATTTTATGCGCTGAAATACTAAGTAATAAAGTAAAGAAAGATAGTGAGATCCATGGAATAAGGACTTTTCATACTGAGTGTAAGTTATCCCAATATGCAGATGACACGACTATGATTCTGGAAGGCTCCAAGTCTCCCTTTTTGAGGTCTCTGTACTCACTTGTTGCTTTTGCTTCCATATCGGGTTTGAAGGTCAACTATGAAAAAACTGAAGCTCTCTGGATTCATTTGGCCCCCCTAAAAATTCTAATCTTACTTTCCCTTCAAGTAAACCAATAACTTGGGCTAACGGGAAGGTCTTGATTCGCCTTTGGAGGGTGGTTTTCGACTTTGGAAGGTAAGTCTCTTAATTCTAACTTTATTTAGAAAATTGAGAAAATAAGGAGTATCTTAGATAACTGGTCGGCTAGAAGACTGACCCTCTTGGGTAAAATTACAATCGTAAAAACTCTAGCCTTATCACAAATCGTCTACATATTGTCATCTCTTCCAACACCTCCTGACATACTCAAAACAATCAACTTTATACGATTTGTACGATCTGGGGACGGTAAGGGCGATAAAATCAAAAGGACGACAATGATAAATACTTACGCGAAAGGAGCTCGAGGACTTAAGATGTTAGATATTCAAAGCTTTAATGAATCATCGAAAATGAAATGGACCCAAGGGTATCTAAACGAAGAAAATAAAGGGAAGTGGAAACTTTTTTTTGATCATTACTTAGGGAAGTGCGGAGGAAAACTATTGTTCCGAAGCAATTTGAAACAGCAAGATTCTAAACTGCTCAACCTGAAGGACCCTTTCTTAAAAGAAATCATACAGTACTGGACAAAATTTAATTACAAAGACGATAACCTCGATTTTGCCTCCACATACATATGGTACAACTCTCACATTATAATTGAATATCTCAAATATCTCGAATATCTCGAATTTCACGAAGTGATATCTGCTGTAGCACATTACAACTCTACAGCCTATCATGACCCAATTCCAAAGGATCCAGTTGATACCCTTCTGTCCCACACCAAAGTTCCCAGGAAAATTTATGAATGTCTAAATAAACAAGAAAGCTTCTATACCATCAAGAAGTCAGGGAAAGTGGTTGGAAAAGAGAGACATATATTGTAATCTTAGTAAAAATAGTAAACTGGGAAAATACGTACTGCCTATCATCTCTATGTACAAGAGAGTCAAAGCTTAGAGCGTTCCAATTTAAATTCCTTCACAGAAAAATAGCCACAAATGATTTTCTGTACAAAATAGGTATCAAACAAACAGATTCCTGCTCCTTTCGTGAGGAGCAAAAAGAAACCCTCGTTCATCTATTCTGTACTTGCAAATACACTCAGAACTTCTGGAAGAGCATGTTCGAGTTGACCTCTAAAAATTCAAAGATTTAGCAAACGTCTCTCCCTCCTTGTCTCTCTGTTTCGGTCTCATTGACGACGTAAAAGACCTTCTCTTTCACCACCTACTCCTTATAGCTAGACATTACATATACACAGGTTTCAGCTGTATATACAGGTACTTATGAACTCGATAGAAATTGAAAAACAGATTGCATTCCACAATAACGACTCAAACGTCTTTGAACGGAATTGGTCTCGCTTTAAAAATAACCTCTCGCAAAATCTACTGCATTAATAATATATAAAAAATGTAAAACGGAGGATCCCTTGCCTTGAAATCAAACATCTTGTATGACTTTTTGTGTGATTTTATTTTAGTATATATTAAAAGTTAATGTAGTACTGTACTGTAAATAGAGTAAGTAGTTGTTTTAGAATTGTAATTAATGTATGTATAAGTGTAAATATTATAAGTGTGTGGCAATAAATATTATCATTATGGTTATTACTATTATTATTATTATTATTTTTATTATTATTATTAAAAAAAAAACATTTCACTCTGTGCTTTGGAATATCAGAGAAATCCTGAGGGCTTTCCAACAAATTTCCTCAAAGCTTCGACTGTTGAGGAAACAGACGGAATTTGTGAGTTGAACGACAGAGGAACAATGCTTCCTCAAGCTATCAAAGGAAGGGAGCTTGTACATGACGAAAAGACAGTTTATTCTCAATTGCACGAAAGGAAAGTAAGACAAATGGGATATGGATAAGCAAAACATTACTTTGTGCGTGCAAAGTATTGGGGAGTTTTTGCAACCATAGCGACAAGGCCAAGAGCTGCCAATGACGACGTCGAATAAAATCTCCTTCATAAATTACGAAATAATTTCGCTATTCTCTGAATTTTTAAAATATCTTTTTCAGTGTTAGAACTATTCTTGAGTTAGGTGTTTAAAAACATGGTTTGGTTCCAGCTAGAACTATTGTATTCCTCGTCATGGCTGATCTCCTCCAGATAAAGCAAGATATGATTTACTTTTAATGCATATTTGTAGACACCAGAGAAATACCAGGTAAGCTTTTGTGCCTAAGCATGATACCTTCACACGTGAAAAAAGTTATTTTCACGAGCGAAAAGAACACCATTGCCATGATTACATAATCCCTTGCGAAGTATAATCAGCTCTTCCTCGAAAATCTTCGGTTATCTTCTGCATTCTTCGGAAAGTTTCGAAAAATGTTTGGAAACGTTTGTCTGGCCTTCGGTACAACTATTGGAGGATCTTTCGAAATCTTCGCAAAATGTTCGAAAATCTTCGGTAAATCGTCAACAAAGTCGTCATTAATACGTTTATATAATAAACAAAATTTAGAATGGCTGCTTGTAGGTATGGAATTTCTCTACTCGTGTTCAACTTTATATCTGATATCAAGTTAGAAACATCTGGCGGTTATCTTATGCAAACGCCGTGAAAACGTTTCCTTTTATAGAACAATTTAACTCTGGAATTCACTGGACCCTACTCTTAGTTGAAACCAACACTAACAGTCTTCAAACTTTGCCAACACAAGTGTGAGAAAATTACTTTTCTGTTTTGCAGCTCTGAATAAAAATTTCCGAATCTCATACATCTACGTACCTTCCGTTCAAAGAGTTTGTGTCGTACAAATTTTTATTGCTAAACGTTTGTGTCGAGACCAGTGCATTCTCTATGCTAGCAATGCTCTTTGTTATTTCACGATAATTATATTCGCTCTGGCACAACCATTTGTGAAAGAACTGTCAATTACGTTAACATCTCGTTGAATAGAATAGTTATCGAAGAAATACCATATAATGAATAAAATGATGAATCTAAAATTTTGCCCGATTTTGGAAGTTCTGCGGATGTGTATACCTTGGTTGAAAATGCGCTGATATTTTTCTATCTATTTCAATCAATCATCGTATTGAAAGTTGAAACAATCGGGAGGAACGTGACTGAGCGCAGTTTTAACAACATTTAACGTGTCAAGTCCAATGAAAAGAATTTCTAAAGATAGAGAGGAATTCCCCTGGCAACATGTTACAAACGTGCTTAACATTAAACTTGATTTTGGGCAAAACGATTTTTAGTTGGGAAACTCTTTCTGCTTGGTTTTAAATTTCTTAAACCTTCTCTCAAGGAGATTTTTCCAGTTTTTCAGGTCAGGTCAACTTTTTAATTAGGTAAACACCTAGAGGCTTGCTCTAGACAAATGGAGTTGGACACGCGCGTTATTCAAGCTTTACAAATGTAAGAAAGTCCTGGCAGATGTCTTCTTAACGCCAGAATCTGCAAATAAACATAAGCAACTAATTAATTTAGGTTTCATGTTAAAGATGTCTTAAAAGAAGGCAAAGGCACTTATAATATTCAGTTCTCCAAAAAGAAAAAATCGTGGAAGATTGACTTCAAATGACGATATCTAAAGAGAGAGTATAGTAAGTTCAAATGTTAGCACATGATATTTATCTGTTATTCCATACACTTGCTCCAGGCAACAGGAAGAAACAGTTTATTTGTGAAAATCCTTTCACATTTTTTCGAAGGCCGCCAGGCTCGAAATGTTCTACATGGCTAGGTGGGAATCACAATATTCATGTGAGAAAACGTTTTAATCTTTCACTCTTACTTTTCAGTTCGACAAAACTCTAGACAATTGAAAGGCGACGCGGACGGTTTTATACGGAGGTTCTTTTGGGCGAGCCTGCATAACTGAACAAAAGCCCGTATTCAGAAATTTCTTAAATTAGATTACGAGAATATTCTAGTCACCATGCATTTCTCTTTGACTTTGAAAACACTGTACGGTAGGTGAATCTATGACGCGCATCTTTCGAAATTTAGTTTAAGATTTTGGACCAAAATTGGAACTACGAAAAGGACGTAAAGATATTTTTAGGTCAGGACAATAACCGAATATAACAAACTTCGAGAAGAAACTGTTTCCAGCCAATCGCCAGCAGTATATGACCTAACTGATTTTATTAAATCAATTCGGTCTTTCTACGTATCTTGGGACCTTGTGTGTGAAAACTTGAAATCATGAGTTGCCACAAGCTGCTTTGGTCATTTGCCTTCTTATTGTTGGAACAGAAGCAAAGAAGAAGGTAAAAAAGAAGCTTAAATATCAATCTGCTTGTTGTTTGTCGCCTTTCGGATCAAAAAATCTGTTGAAGTTCTAAAATGTGGCATTTTTCAGATACTTGTGTTTCTTGGTATTATCTTATTCACCATCGATAACCATTCTATTTGATGAGATACAAACGTATAATTGAGAGCTCTTTTACAAATGGTTTTGTAAGGGGCAAATACATTGATCTTGTAGTGACGAAGAGAAAAATAACAGAGAAACACCGCACTGGTCAACCAATATGTCGTAATTTAATGAGGATCAAGAACAGTCTCGACGCAGACGGCAGCAATAAAATTTTTCAGGACAGAAGCTCCTTAAATCAAAGGAGGATGTATGAGATTCGGAAAGGTTTTTTATATGCATTGGGGAATGAGAATTACAAAACACACAAAAAATCATATTTTTTTTAAACTGTTGTTCATCTGTTTGCAAGTATGAAGACAGCAGCAAATGTGTGATAAATATTACTATATTAGAAAAGTGAAATACAGTTAAAACCTACGTATAAGAACCTAAAAATCAAGAACCTGTTAGGCTATAATTTACCTGTTAGGAACCCTTCACATAAGAACCATTCCAGGCTAAAGTCTCAATACATGCTCTTATTTTCAAAATATAGAATTTTTTGGAAATATAATACAGCCCACCACAGGCGAGCACTGGCAGTGTTCTATGAACCCGATACTGCACTGTGTAAATGATTCAAATACAAAGGCCACATCCACAAGTACACGTTTCGACAAGTTGTTTCCTTCTTTTAAAAGTATTAACCTGATTAAGAACCTCAGTAATCTATGGAATCTAAGTTGAAAAAACCTAGGTTCCTATAATAGCGCGGGGTTTTTACTGTAGTCCAGAATCAATAGAGTCCTGTTTAAAGGCTTTTATTTTAAGGGGATATGTAACAAGTATTGTGCCTTACTACAAATACTGATCAATAGCCACTCGCTCCTAACCAGTGGTTTCATCTTTTCTAATCGAAACAATGAATTTGCTGCATGACTTTTTAAGATCCGTTGAAAGTTATTTGTCAGTTTGACCGTAATAGAATAGGTTGAAAGACTCGAGCGATGTACGTTTGAGGCCAAAAGTTGTGAAACCAAAGAAGTGTCAAGTAAAAAGAAAACAGGCTGCCAAAGTTGCAATTTCAGTTCTTGACTTCCTATCCGGCAAAATCAAATTTAATAAATTGTAGCCGTTTCTTGGAGCGAGCGATTTAAAACCCTGGTTGGGTCTGGTCACGTGTCTCCCAGAAAATTATTGAAGGGATGGATGACCTAGTAGGAAATTGTCTATACTTATAGCCTACGGAAGTGCAGATGATTTTCGGAAATATCTGGCGGTTGTCTTCTGCAAATGCTGAGAAAACGTATCCCATTATAGAATAATTAAACTCTGGGATTCACTGGACTCTACTTTTAAGTTGAAAGCAACACTAACGGACTTCAAACTTTGCAAACAACAGTATGAGAAAATAATTTTTTTGTTTTGCAGCTCTGAAGAAAAATTTCCGAATCTTATACATCTATCTTCCATTCAAAGAGTTTTTCATGCGTCTGTCCTACTATTGACAATGAATTTCGTCATAACATTGTCAAAGTAGTCTGCGGATCCACTCGGCTATTACCTCGTGGATCCGCAGCTACTTTGACAATGTTATGACGAAATTCATGATCAATAACAGGACAGACGCATGAAAAACTCACGTCAATTTGTTAAATCGATCGAAATAGACAGAAAAATTATCAGCGCCTCTTCAACAGAAGTATACACATCCGCAGAACTTCTAAAATGTGGCGAAATTTCAGATTCTTCAGTTTTCTGCATTATGTCGTATTCCTTCGATAACTATTCCATTCGACGAGATGCTAACATAATTGACAGTTCTTTCACAGATGGCTGTACCAGAGCGAATATAATTAAATTTGAAACTAAATTTGTTTTTTATGATAACAAATTGTCAGCTTGTCCGCTCTCGTTCGTTGACGCATCGCATAAATTATGAGTTCATGTGTCTGTCCGCTTATTGACAATAAAAATTAGCCAATGAGCGCGCGAGAATTTCTGCAGTTATCGTAAAACATTGTATTGAAAGTTTGAAATTGGTTGTCACCGTTAAACAATTGGACGACAACGGAGCGAAATTTGAACAACATTTAATGTGCCAAGTCCAATGAAAAGAATTTCTAAAGATAGAGAGGAATTCCCCAGGCAACATATTACAAACCTGCCTAAAACTTGACTTTGGGCCAAACGATTGTTAGTGGGTAAACTCTTTCTGCTTGTTTTTGCATTTCTTAAACCTTCCCTCAAGAAAAATTTTCCAGTTTTTCAGATCAGGTCAAATTTATGATTAGGTTAACAGCCATGCTCCTAAAAGAGTTTTTTTATCTATTCGCATGTCTAATGAATCAGCTTGTATAACTCCCTCTCTGCTAAAGATGCATGATTTAAAATGTTCAACACTCGCTAGGTATTATATTTTCCCCCTAGCAACCATTATTTTGAAAGCTGCTTCGTATACTTTGACTCCCCGTAACAACACACACTTCAACCCAGTCACACTCAGGTAATATTTTATAACTCAGTATATGCTCTTTATTGGTGCACTTTCTTTTCTCAGAAATGGCTTCCTAAAAGTGGATCGTGCTTTTCGCATTCCTCACGCTGTTTATTTTCATGGAGGAGGCAACTATGTTTTCAGCCTGTAAAGAGAAAATCCTTAAACAATTACAGGAAACTATCACCGCTCTTGAGAATTGTAATTGTGACAGTAAGTTAACTAGTTCTCCAGTAAAAGTGACACAGAGACGAGACGAACAACGGTGTTTTCAACTGATATGCATAGAAATGGTCCCCTTGTGCAAACATTCATTGCAGAGCTCTATATATATTCGCAAAGCGATATTTCAATTCTACTACGCCATTGGTCAAATAGACTATATGAGACACACGAGCCGGCGGGACAAATAACAGCAATGGCATCCCAAATCAATACCAGCAGCCCCGAATAGAATCCGTTACAAAAGAAACTGCTACCAGTTTGGCTTGACGTTTAATCTTGCTTTAAATTCGAAAACACTTTGGGGAATAAAAAAACATTTGAAGGATGTACGTCTGACAGAAAACTATAGCTTTTGGCTGAAATAGATGTGTCTAAACTTGTCTGTCTGTGTTCAACTGAAAATTACTGTATGCTGTGGAATGTCAGTTAAAAAAAAAGGAATTTTTAATAGGACATTGCTTCTATATAAGTTTCAATTGCTTTAATTTCAGTCCCAGTCCCAGTTCCAGCTTTAAACTGCGCTGATCTTTACAAATCCGGTCATACAACTAGCGGTGTTTACACAATCGACCCTGATGGTTCAGGTGCCTTTGATGTGTTCTGTGACCAAAGTACAGACGGTGGGGGGGTGGACAGTATTGCAGAAGAGACTAGACGGCTCCGTTGATTTCTACCGCGACTGGGTCAACTATAAGAATGGCTTCGGTAACCTGAATGGCGAGTTTTGGCTGGGACTGGACAAGATACATCGCCTGACCAACAGTTGTACTTTCAAGCTACGAGTGGATCTAGAAGACTGGCAAGGAGAGACCAGATTTGCCAAGTACACCTCGTTTGCCATTTCGAATGAGGCAAATAAATACAAGCTCAGTCTTGGATCATATTCAGGTGACTAAGATACACGTTGTCATATTACATTAAGAAACTGGGACAATTAAGCTCCGCTAGAACCGACCACTTGGACCAACTCAGACTTTGCCTTTTTTCAGCAGTAGACAAATGCCGTCACATCCCGTTATGTTGTAGATGTCGCTTATTCCTTACTTGGAAAAGAATTCGTTACGTTCCTGGCCGATGGATCCAACTGTAATAATATCATATAAATATATAATGTCCAGGTATAACATTCGTAATTATTTTTATTTTTTTATTTAGGAACTGTTGAAGATTCTCTTTCTTATCACAACGGTGAATCGTTTTCAACCAAGGATCAGGATAATGACAGCTGGAGCAGTGGTGACTGTGCTGTGAACTTTAAAGGAGGCTGGTGGTACAAAAACTGTCGATACTCCAACCTGAATGGTCTGTATCTTCAAGGCGGGCCAACCTCATCTTATGCTGGTGTCATTTGGTATCACTGGAAAGGAAATAACTACTCCCTGAAAAGAACTGAGATGAAAATCAGACCAGTTGACTTCTAAATGACCGTGGTGTTGCTGGTCTGCCTTGCAACGGAGGATCCATTGTGCTTACTTGTTTCATGTGTAGTCTATGTGACTGATTATCGTACCTGAGCTAAACTTTGTCTTTAGCCAGTTAAACTGATTGAAACTGACCTTATCGTGTCTTCGGTGACAACAAAATAGAAAGTATGTAACTTGATTGCATCAAACTCGTTGAGCCACGAATATCGTGTTATGAAGAATGTTTTAGCATTTACGGATTGTCAATAAAGGTAATTCAGGTTAGCTCCAGTACGTGGTGCAAGTGGTGTGCAACATGTGCCCTATCCTAACCTGCAGCGCAGGCGTATTATTGGCACACGAGTGAACATTTTCGTATTAGGCTGCCATCTTGGAATTGGTTACTGTGGAGGGTTGGGGCCAGGAATAATTTAGTTGCAGAGGAAGTAGACGTGAGGTGGAAAAATGGGCTCGGGGAAAGAAGAGGGGAAGGAAACTGCTCCCGCTCCGCTATCTGGACCCACCGTTTACCCATCAAACATTCAATTACAATCCAAGATGACGGCATCGAAAATCTGGTCTATCGAGCATTCTGTTCCAAAATAACGCCTGGATTCCAGGCTAACCCCCTCCTAGTCTCCATTTGAAAGACGCTGATAAGTATAACGGAATTATCCTATTAAAGCTGGCCTTTGATACTTGAGCTTTTTGGAAGAATAAAGCTTGATTCCGCCCCATGCAGCAGGTATCAAATCCACTGACAGCGAAACTTGCAAGGCTTTTGAAGTCCGACTTTTGTCCATTTGATGCCGATATGGGTATAGACTGTTTCTTTTCAATTTTCCTTTTAGTTTCTAGCGTTAGTTATTAACATAAGCTAAAACGATATAACTCAGTGTCTGTTTTAACAAACTTTGTACTTCAGGATGAAAAATGTGAAGTCTTCTCAAGGGCAATAGCGTCCCACAGGTTTCACAAAATGTTTGACTCGGTGTAGTTCAATCAGAATACCATGGAATCATACAAATCGAATTGCGATTGGTTTGGAAGCCGTTTCCTCGTGGCTCTAGTGGTCTGAGATTAAAATAAAATCGATTGTTTTTCCTCCTTATAGAACAAACTGGCCCAGGATCAAAGCGGAAGAGTTCATAACTCTTCTAGTAAACAAATAACTCGACAAGAGTGTATACTATATCTAAATTGTTTGTTTGGGCATTGCAAATTAAGCACGCTATACGAAAAACTATGAAAGCCATTTGGACAAATTGCGTTCGTTGGATTTGTAGTCCCTTCTGGGTTGTATGCTATGTATATACCTGATATTTAAATGCACGGTTAGTTTGACTGTTGAAAATTAAGCGGGCAAGAGGAAAAATAGGGAGGCTATTTTGACAAATTGCTTCATTCATAGAAGGTCAGAAGCTTTCATCCTGTAGACTCGACTTTAAATATAGTTTAACATAACGATTATTCTTCGCATTGTGTTCCCCACATATAAGCAATGATCATACCTTGCCTTGGTTATATATGGGTGTTTTAGAAATCTGCGCGAGAAGACTACTTTTCTTATGACAGGCCATTGGAATTATATAGCCTGCATGCACCTCGTACAATGCAGAACAATCAAAGGCGAAGCTGCGAGAGAGGAGCCAATTGAGCCTGTGAAAGTGACACTCATTTATTCGTGCCCCGACACATGAGAACCTGGGCATGCTCTCAAGCTATGAAGTCATAAACAGTGGGTTTAAAATCCAAAATTACTCTAATTTTGACAGATATGCCAGAAAAACTTCCGCTCCCTTTTCTTGGCCATTTTGCGTTCTCTGCATCTTGTCCAGTAACCATGCGTGCACAAAAGTTCAATTTGATACTGTAGGATGACGCGTGCAATTTTAGCGGCGTATTCACCCTATAATGAAGACTGCTTTAGGCAGTAGAAATAGAGGTGTGCTTTACAAAAGGTATTTTGTCATCATTTGTGGCAGTATATATTCAGGGCATAAAGGAGATTTGCAGGTAAAGAGTTTTAATTATTACCCTTCCTAGTATAGCGCGACACCCACAAATTTTCTGTCGCCTTCAGAATAGCTTTTTTGATGCAGGCGAGTTTCTTTCAAACCAATCACTTGGTGCATTAAAATGCACCACGTGAGGACATAGCCTTTATCTCACCCTTTTACCTGATAGAACAGTGACTAATTAACATACACAGTTGGCTAAGCAGGACCTTCAATATTTCAGATTTCTTGAAAAATTTGATTACAACGCAATCCTTTTCTGGTCTCAAAATGATCCTGATAAGAAGCCAATTTTACAGCTGTTCCAGGTTTAATTGCAAGCTGTGCTCAGCTTTACAGATTTGATCAAATTATGGTTCAGGAAAATTCGGAAGTTTTCTGTGACCATAAAACAGATGGTGAGGGGTGGACAGTGTCTTAGAAGAGAATAGACGGGTCCATTACGGACTATAAGAAAGGCTTCGGTAACCTGAATGGTAATTTTTAGCTGGGACTTGGCAGGATACACCGCTTGACCAACAGTGGAGTGGATCGAGGGGACTGGGATGGAGAGAGTAGATTTGCCATCGTGAACGAGGCAAACAAATACAATCTCAGTCTTGGATTATATTGTAGTGACTCAAGTACACGTTTTGCGCTGTGTATATTACAGAATACTACAACAGAGGCAGGCTCGATTTAGGAACAGGTAGTTTATTGAATATATATACACCCTATGTACATTAACCACTAGACTATTCCAAACAGAGCTTGACGACTGAAACAACGCTAAGCCACGGTCCATACAAGTAAAAGGAAAATCAAGAACAAAGATGGCCCACTGAAGTATCACAACAAACAAATCAAAACTGCCTATGGTGTCGGTGAAAGAGAAAATCAATAAAAAACTGAAAAAAAAAATGATAAAAGTGATTGCTACTTGCTATACTTTGTTGCCAATTGCGTCGTATAATAATACTGACGGCGATTACTAAATAAGTTAATGAAGATCCACGCATTCTGTTGGCTCCCTACAGTAGTCTTGCGACTATCATGATTACAAATTTCTCAATCGAGGAGAGATTTTAACCGCATTTGTTCCGAACTAATGTTTCTCTCTAAGATTAATATGCACTACAAGTAATTTAATACGTGATGTTACATAACGTTACGCCACCTAACATTGCATATTTTCATTTCCCTCACCACCACCACGCACCATTATCACCCATGCGTTATTTTGTCATGTTTGTAACCGCAGTTTGTATATTATTTCTTTCACAGTGTTCAAAAGTTTACAAGTTCTTTCATTGTACCAAAAAATGACAATTTAAACAAAGTAATAAAATTAAGTTTTTGCAGTATGATAACTAAACTTAATTTTTAAATTAATTATGATTTTCCAAAGTTTACTTGTTGCGAGTAAAAGCTTGAATCCAATTAAAGGGGCAGTGTCACGCTATTTGGCAACTATAAAAAGCTTAAGGGTGTCTTCGCATCAATTGAATTCGAAAAATAATGGTGTAGTTTTGTTATCAAAGACTATTTGAATGTACTGAAACTATTTCCTGTCGCCTGTCGCTACGGATGGCAAGGATGGAAATGGATTGAAAATTGAAAAACTTGGCCAATATTTTCACGTTCTGATGCTACGTCTTCAAAAAATTCTCAAGAAACTTATTATGGTTAGCCCTCTCTGATAAAATTCGTTTCATATCTTTGTCGTAGCTTTACAGAAGCGTTTTATTTATGAGTAAAGCCTCAAAGTAATGATTTTAGCTTAGAAATGACCTAAAACAGCAAAATCCTTGTGACACTGCGCCTTTAACTTGAAACAAAGTCCTAAAGTTTAACTTGATTCGTTTGATAACGCGTGCATACATAACCTTAATAAACATTTTGATGAATGTTTATGTATCAGTAGACAGTATTACTAAAAAAAACACCTTTTCCCCTTTTCTAAGAATTCAAGAATTCAAAATGGAAATATATTTTGAAGTAGATATGAAATAATTCATATTTGAACTGCGGTTGCGATGCTCTACCAACTGAGCTATGAAGCCACACATTGGGAGCGAGGTCAATTTATTGATTTCATATCTTCCCGTGCAGTGAATTTATGTGAAGTAGATATGAAATGTGTGGCTTCATAGCTCAGTTGGTAGAGCATCGCACCGGTATCGCGGAGGTCATGGGTTCGAATCCCGTTGAAGCCTTGAATATTTTTTTCAGGCTTCTTCTTTCCAATTGCTTAAATTGGAAAATTAACTGCGATGATCATTCTTCACTTGCATCTACAACCGCAGTTCAAATATGAATTATTTCATATCTACTTCACATCAATTCACTGCACGGGAAGATATGAACTCAATAAATTGACCTCGCTCCCAATGTGTGGCTTCATAGCTCAGTTGGTAGAGCATCGCACCGGTATCGCGGAGGTCATGGGTTCGAATCCCGTTGAAGCCCTGATTTTTTTCAGGCTTCTTCTTTCCAATTGCTTAAATTGGAAAATTAACTGCGATGATCATTTTCACTTGCATGGAAATATATTCGTCTACATTTCCTCCCGCAGCTTCGGTGCAATTTTGCAGTATCTTGCAAAATTACTTTAAATCAAAAACGTTGTCTGTATACGTCTCACCACTTACTGATAACCTCGGATTTTCATTCTTGCAAACCCCACTGAGAAGTGCCGCTTAAGCAACCTTAAGCAAAGTTTAACAATAGTCAAAAGTAGTCTAACAATAGTCAAAAGTATTTCGATGACGTTTCAAACATTATTGAAACGCATGTCAGAGTGCAACACGTTTGATAGAGTGAATAACGACGTCTTTTGCAACCTATTCTTTTCCGCTTCCACTTTCCTAAAACTATTTTCCCAACGTTATACATACTTACGAAAAACAAAGACGTTTTGAAAATGTAAATG
This sequence comes from Catalaphyllia jardinei, assembly GCA_022496165.2. NCBI lineage: Eukaryota > Metazoa > Cnidaria > Anthozoa > Scleractinia > Caryophylliidae > Catalaphyllia > Catalaphyllia jardinei. Next base: position 10,248,307 of record CM042747.1, on the reverse strand, counting down.
AGAAAGGAACAATCTACTCTAAAAGTCGACTGCAAAACAACTCTCTTTCTTAGTTGACAAATTCAAGTCGTCATAGCAAGTGCTCCAGCTCGACAGCTCAACAGTAAGGTAAGTTCGTTTCCATTACTTTTTGCTATTAGAGTGCGTTGAGGGAAGTTCTTCACTGACCTTGATTTCAACGAATCATGGTTACTATGGGTGGTGCCCATCAGTGTTTCTATTTCCGTCGATATACATGTCGATGATAATACATATACATGTACATGTCGATGATGATACGTGTCGGTCAGCCTTTGATTAATAATTGACCAAGCATCTTAAGTGTCGATCGTTGTGCTTCCAGTTTCATCTCGGTCGAATATCAGTGAACTGTCGTTGGTATATCAGTCAAGGTTCGGTCGAACATCGGTTGTGTCGTTGTGATAGCAGAGCTCCGGCGGCCCGAAGGGCCGCCATGAGGAGTTACATAATTATACAAACAGAACCACATGTATGCATAGAAATAGACACCAATGCAACTCTTTCAGTCTAATGGTCAAAATGGCTAGGGGCATGAATCACGGGCGCGTGCGCCCAACGACGACGACGAACGACGAACGATGACGTCACATAACATGGCGGCCATCCAGCTAATACCAAGTCATGCAGTCTTAAATTACAGCATATATCTTTGATATTACACATGCATATCATGTTTAATTGACAGTTGTCATATCAAGAAATCCGCTGACCAATATCACGTGACCATATCGCGGGCTCAGGTTTTTGGCAGTTTTGGCAGTTGACAGCTGCCAAGTGTTAGTTTTCGTTCGGATCGCGGGCTCATGTCAGGTTAACTTGTTGAATATTGGCGCGATAAACACGAAAAAAAGGTTAACTTGTTGAAAACAAGGCAGGATTATTCGAAAGCCAGTTAAACCTAACCCAGGTTTAAAAGTTAACCAAATTATAACCTTTTCTCCTATACAAATGCTTTTTGCTACTTTGGTTTGTGTATATGGTGATCATTAAAACTCAAAACAGGAGGCCAAACAATACACAGAGAACAAAACTCAAATCAAAACTCAAATCAAAATTCTACCTTTTCCTGAGTTAGCTTTATCATTACGCTTTTAGGCTGGCCTAAATCTATATATTGTCGGCCAAATGTCGGCGAGAGCTTTTTATCCTCAGCAAGTTAAGGTCAAACACATTTTACTTTTCTGCGGCTTTGTTCGCATTTCCCTTTCCCGTTGGCCGAATTTCGACCGGCTATCGAAAGATATATCGACCGGGTATTGAGCTACATAAAGGTCGGGACCACTTATGGTGAACATTACTCAATCGAACTACTGACTTATTTGTCATAAATATTTGTCATTTCTACACAATATCCGAAGTGCTCTCGTAAGCAAAATTATCCCGCTTGTAGAAGGAAAGTTTTCACTTATTTCAGCAAAGGTCTTTTATAAGGTATCAGGAACAGCAAGTGTTGAGGACCTCTGGCTAAAAATAAGTCAAAAACGAGACGAGAGTGACGAAGCGATCCGAAAAATTAAAAGAGGAGCATTTTGCTTCTGATCGTCAGTTGTAGTACTTGAGAGAAAAGCCAAGGAAAAAGAGCCAGACGGTGAGGATGAAGATCACGAAAAAAACAGAGGCTTGCCAAACTTCTAAAACAAAAGTGTATTGGCCTGCTATCTCGTATTGGATAGCAATGCAATCTCCAGATAGTTTGCGCGTGTCCACCGTACCAGTCCACTCAGAAAAGAGGAGTATACAGTGACTCCCTTGTGCACTACCTGTCGTTTGAGTTTTGCCTTTCCAAGCTGCAATCGCAGGTTTTGGGAAGAGCCCCTTGTTTCAATTCAAGGCTGCGAACGGGTGGTACGACTACAAGCTGTATGCCCCGTATTTGCGTCGGGATTACAGACCAGAGCTATCCCAGCTCTTTGTTAGAGCTGGATTACAATTTGATGTCTTCGGGTTAGAAGGTGTGAGTACGCCAGAAAACCAGCCCGTTGGAAAAGTTCTCGCCCCATCGCCCTTCGTTGTTGTCTTAAACGAAATCGAGAGAGCGATGTCAAAGCTGGGGTATGCCTTGCACAGAGGGAAGGTGTTTAAAAAGAATTCGGCTGCCAAGTTCACGTTCGAACATGCGTGCACAGTGAAAAAGCTCCTGTCAGTCGTGGTTGGTAACGACTATTTGAAGGACAGAATAGTGACTCATTTTTCCAAATTGGAATCTGTTCTGGCCGACCCAGAATGTGAGTTTACCAGCCAGCTGCGAATCAACTACGACAGAATTGAAGTGTCCAATGGATGGTTTTTCTCTGCTAGCAAAAAAGAATTTGTCCAAAACGCCATCCGAGATACTGGAAAGGGAAGCCCAAGGGCGTTTGTGGAGTATGGCCACACCAAGATGCCAGATGCTAAGTATTTCAAGGAAATACTTGAAAACAGTTTGAGTCCCAGTGACATGAGCCATTTCTGCGAGTACTACCTGCGCCTTCTCAACTACGGGATCAAGCAACACAAAGAGAAAGTGATGTGTTTTATTGAGGCGCCCAACAGTGGGACGACAAGCTTATTCACCCCTATGACACGCATAAATCCTGCCAGGTACTTGTTCTGTAGCCTATGAATGCATTTGTGATATGTTTTAGCGGCGGCAGTTCTTTATGTGGTTGCTGCTGTTTTCGCCCCTATAGCGGAATGGTCGTACAATTTGTGTTCGGTTTACCTTTCTATGAACTATTTATTGTGTGTTTTTGGAGTCAAAAATACTTTTGCCGGCGTCGACGCTATGACCTAGGGTTCAGAGCTTTCCTTTTTACGTAATTGGCAAGCTACACATAAGTTCATCTGTTTGTTTCCAAAGCAAACGCATTGATTTTAGCCGTTACTGTTGTCGTTTTCAGGTACATAGCGATGATAACATAGTAAAAATCGTTCAACAAGAGCTTAGTGGACCAGCATAGTCAAGTTTTTTTCCTCGACGACGAGGCCCACGCTGGAATGCTAGATCCAGACGACTGGAAAATATTGACCAAAGGGGGGCTGACGGCATACGATCGTAAATACAAGAAGACAACTCCAGCCGTTATTCGATGCCCGATGTTCATCACCTGCCAGAAAGAGCTCGACTTTGGTGAGGATCACAATGAAGCTATGGACGTCCGCCTACGCAAGTTCCATTTTAGAAGTCTCACCACCCCCCCCCCCCCCCCCGTGGCTAGGGTACAGCAGCATTTGAAAGAAAATGCGATGGACTGTCTTGTTTCGGTGAGTAGAGTCGCACGCACGCCGGACGACGAGGTGCCTCTTGCGATTCCTGGACCATCTGCAGAGCAGCAAGTGATCGGAGAGGAGGAAAAGGGACGGATTAGAAACTTCCCTTTGGAAGACAGTGAAAGCGACCGAGACGTGAGTGAGGTAGTGGAACAGAGCATGGCCGCAGGAGACACTTCAGAAGTAGAGGGCGAGGACCAATTGTAAGGTGATTAAAAGTAGTAATAAGTAAGTAAGTAAGTAAGTAAGTAAGTACAATCTTTATTTAAACTCGGTTAAAACTCTTCAGTTATACTAGTAGTATTTTAATTACAATTTTTTTAAAAATTAAAATATCTATAAAAACTGATTTACAAGATTGCCGAGTGGGAATCGGATGTTTTAACTGCGTGGTTGATTTTCTTATTTAACTGCCCAATGGATCTAATCGCTATAATATTTTAAGGAAGAGAATTCTATAGTAAGGCACTGCTACAGCCAAAGCTATGTTTCAAATAGTCGTTACGCGGCTTGGGTAAGTTTACCTTACGGAAAGAATCAAGTATGTCATAGTCTGTGTGTCGCTCACTGAATAAATCTTGCAAGTACACTAGGGCTAACCCGTTGAGGGACTTAAACATCATAATAGCTTTCTGTGTTCGTCTTCTTAATGATAGCTTGTCCCACTTCAAAGTTTAAAAAAGTTTAAAGAAGCAGGCTTGAGTTTACCTCACAGTTGGCTTGCAGAATAACCCTAGCTGCTCGCTTTTGTAATTTTTGTAGTTTTTCTATCCCAAACGGGGGCACAGTAATCGAATTGAGATTGTGACGCTGATTGTTCCAATTCAAACGGATGGGAGAAGAACCTTGAAACGATTTCCCAACTAAAAAGTCAGCAACCCTGTCACAGTCTCAAGCAGAGACAACTCCGGCTAATAGACGCTGGAGTAAGACGTGCGTCCATGAGCGAGACTGCGAGGTTGAACGAGCACGGGTGCGTGTGCTGGAGGAGACCAAAAGACGGTGGATCTCTTTGGGAATGATGAGAGAAGACGATGCTCACTGACTCGACTCCGTCGAAGGCCCTTACCATCCCAACATAGATTGTTCTAGGGAAGTGTACTTGGCAAGAAAGAAAAAAGAAGATCAAAGGATGTTCGAAGAGAAGGTACGCCAATATTACCAGCATGAGTGGGTTTTGACCAAGGAGGAAGAACTGCGACAACTCCAAAAGCAGGAGGATGCAGCCACCGACGAGGATGTGAAGCGCGCTCAACAGTTCATGATGGAACACACAGTAGATGCCCTCAAGTTAAGATTTCAGGGGCATGAGGTGCCCGGTCTTAGTAAACTCGTTCTGTTAGAGAGAAGGAAGAAAGCGGTGGAGATGAAATGGTTGTCTCCACAGCAAGTGCAACATATGCACAGCATATGGAGCCCTCTACCGTGCCCTTGCCGTAGCCAAGAAGACGGATCTAACGAGGAGCAACTGTTCGTTACCCAGACGAGGGCTTCGGGGCGTCGTAGCCAGCAGGCGGAAGCAGCCAGAAACGTCGCTCTCAGAAAGGTGAAACCACCCTAGTACCAAAGAGGGGACGGATCACCCACTTCTTCAGCCTCAGTCAGGAGTAAATTTACGAATTCTAGACTCGTGTTTTCTTTCGGAAACTGATGATGATGTTTAGGACAAATATATATTGAGTGTAACATTTATCCACATACATATTAAATTTAGAAATTAAATGTTTGATCATTGATGTCATGCAAGTGTTTTTTTGCGCAGGTATATATCCCTCTCGTGTCAAGCCAGCGGCATTTTCATTCCAGTTCTTTTCTTTAGAGAGTCTGTCGTTCTTCCGCAATCCACTGTCCAAACCCGCGCTTATTTATCCCTTCCCTTAGGAAATCGTCCTCGGAAGTTGGGTCTTTGAGTCTTGCGTGGATGTTCTAGTCCACTTCTGAACCTTCGGCACTCGTGACCCTTCAAAGCAACTTCTCGGGATCGTTGCTTTTGATAGTGAACTTTAGCCACAGCAGAGCTGTGTTTTTGGTCTTCCAACAAAATCCTCTGCTCCTCGCTAGTAAGCTCATTATTAAGGTTCTGCATTTCAACAATTTGGCGATAACGCGTGGGATGGATGTACTTTCCGATTGGATCAAACACCAGTTTGCTCATGATTTCGCCCAATTTACCGTGTTAATTTTTGTTGGCCTTCATTTCTGTTGACGAGGACGAAATCGCACTTGGGTTTAAGCAAAGGTCTAACGTACGAGATGTAGCCATTGAGCACTTGCATGTTTGCATCGGTCAGAATCAAAGAATCAAATCCATACTTTCCAGCAGTCTTGAACGCTTTCTAATCAATGAATCCACCCTTTTCCTTAGCTGTAGCAATCATGTCCACCGTCAAATATTGAGAAGTCATAATACGAGACCCCTTCACTTTAATGAACAGATCCATGGCTACAAATTTCGTGGCAAATGTCAAGTCCAAGGGGTTAACTTGACGTGGACTCGTTTTACAAATCATCACGGTACTCTCGTAGCGAGGCAGATGAAATTTCACGACCTCCAACAATTCCTCCATTCTTGCCAAGTGGCCTCTTGCTTCCAGTGTTTCAATGTCTAATTCGTGATTCCAGTGCAATCTCATCATCTTTGCACCGTCTTTCGCGCTCTTTTGAGGTACAGCTCTGTTGCAGAGAACTTTCGAAAGACTGCTTCTGATGCGCCATGAAGTTTTCTGAAGTCGATCATTTTAGAAATAGCATCTATGTAGCCCAAACGCTCACCATGCCCGAGCTTGCATGCGGAAGTAGTAAGTAGTCGATAACCTTCAACAGCAAATTTGGAGAACACAAACTAAAGACAGCCACGTCAAAAGTCAACTCTTCCTCGTCTTCACAAAAAAATCGAAGAAACTTAATGCATCTTGTCACAATTTTTGAGCAGCGCGATCTTTCTTGGAACCTTTACCACTTCCAGTCAATCATTTCGTTAATACTTCGCCAATGTCACACGATAATGAAAATGAAGCACGTAATTTTCCGGCATGTTTTGTGGTCTGATTTGTTTGATCTTGAATTGTGCCCACCACTGAAACGTTTCTTGCTACCTTTAGCGAATCTCTGATTTCTCGCGAATTGAGCTTTTCATAAAAATAAAAGAACCAACTATGCTTGGCATTAACATGTTTTCTGCGCCCTCTTTGACTTTGAAATCCATCATTTTCACACTCTTGTATTGGGCAGTGTTACACGCTTTCGGTTTCATCCTTCTCTAAGTAAAGCCGTTTTGGTTTGGGTGATGTTCCATCGATATCCGACCAACTGACTTTGCACTTCTTGCTCATTTTGCCTTTTTCAAGAGCAGTTGGCGAACACGATCTCCTTTAAATCCAAACCATAACAAAGGAGCCGATGACAAGCAAAGGAACTACATATATGTTTGCATTTGCCAAGCCATGCCCTTACTTGCCCGCCCTCGTTACTCTTGTGCAAAATTCATGACAGTGACAGCAACCAAACATGCCCAAGCAGGTCTGAGTGGGCTCTATTGTTTGCCTTAATCACAAAGGACTACCTCGTTTGGGAAAAAACCAGGAATGCGTAGAAAAATGGTCCGAAATCTGTTCTCAAATGACCAATTTGGGAAAAACGTGTTTCATTTAAAGATAGGAACACGGAACAAAACAGTCCTAATTTACCAATTTGAGAACAATAGCTTCCATTTAAAAACAAGAACTCGCAACAAAACAGTCCCAAATGACCAACTGTGAAACAAAATGTTCCATTTACAGATAGGAACTCGGAGCAAAACTGACCTAAATTTGGTGATAAATGGCTAACCAATTTCAAAACAAACTGTTCCATTTACAGATGGGAATTCGGAATAAAATGGCCTTAAATTATGAATTTGGGGACAATGTGTTCCGTTTACAGATAGGAACTCGGGACAAAACAGTCCTTATTTTCCAATTTGGGAACAATGTATGCCATTTACAGATAGGGAAAAGGAACAAAACAGTCCTAAATGACCAATTTGGGAACAATGTGTTCCGTTTACAGATAGGAACTCGGAACAAAACAGACCTAATTTGTCAATTTGAGAATAATATGTCCATTTACAGTTGGAAAAAGGGAACTAAATGTTCATTTACGGTAGAGTGAACGTTTTGTTCCTACTTTGTAAAAGATCTGGTCTTTTTATAGTCAATAGGAATAAAAAACGAGGAACAGTCGATACTCCAGAGGAACGTTCCTTTTGGAATACAGGAACAGCCATCGAATCTTGAAATCAGTGAAAGAAACAAGCCAAAGACTAAAGAAACACTCAAAAAAGCGTAAGATCTGCGCCTATGTGAAATGGAAACAATCTTTAAAATCTGGTGAAGTTTGTTTCTCTCAAAGGCAGCAAACAGCGCCATGATAAAATTTTGGGAAATGTAGAGGAGTGATGCTTCCTCAAGCTATCAGAGGAAGGGAGCTTGTAAATGACGAAGAGCCAGTTTATTCTCAATTGCACGAAAGGAAAGAAAAACAAACTGCCAAGGACAACGTCGAATAAAAATTTCTTCATATCCTACAAAATGATTTGGCTATTCTCTGAATTTTTTAGACTTCTTTTTCAGTATTAGAACTATTCTAGAGTTAGGTTTTCAGAAACATGGTTTGGTTCCAGCTAGAACTATTGTATTCCTCGTCATGGCCGATGTCCTCCAGAAAACGCAAGATAGAAAAATATATCACATGGGTGTACAGGAACCCTATCCTCCTACTAGACTAGTCCTAGATGAGCAATTCGGGAACAATGTGTTCCGTTCAGACAGATAGGAACTCGGAACAAAACAGTCCTAATTTGCCAATTTGAGAATAATATGTCAATTTACAGTTGGGAACTCGGAACTAAATGTTCTTCTTTTACCCTAGGTGAACGTTTTGTTCCTACCTTGTAAACGATCTGGTCCATTTATTGTCAATAGGAACAAAAAAACCAGGAACACTTGATACCAGGGGAACGTCCCTTTTGGAATATAGGAACAGCCAACGAATCTTAAAATCAGTGAAAGAAACAAGGCAAAGACTAAAGAAACGCCCAAAAGAGCGTAAGATCTGCGCTTATGTGAAATGGAAACAATCTTTAAAATCTGGTGAAGTTTGTTTCTCTCAAAGGCAGCAAACAGTGCCATGATGGAATTTTAGGAAATGTAGAGAAGTAATGCGTCCTCAAGGTATCAGAGGAAAGGAGCTTGTACATGACGAAGAGACAGTTTAATCTCAATTTCACGAAAAGAAAGAAAGACAAGCGAATGTGCTACTAGGAGAAGCGAAACAATGCTTTGTGCGTACAAAGTGATGGGGAGTTTTCGCAACCTTAGCGGCAAGGCCAAGAGCTGCCAAGGACAACGTGGAATAAAAATTTCTTCATATCCTACGAAATAATTTCGCTATTCTCTAAATTATTTTAAATATCTTTTTCAATATTAGAACTATTCTCGAGTTAGGTGTTTAAAATCATGGTTTGGTTCCAGCTAGAACTATTGTATTCCTCGTCATGGCTGATGTCCTCCAGAAAAAGCAAGATATCATTTAGTATTATTAGATAGACACCAATGAAATACCAGGTGAGCTTTCGTGCGAAAGCATGATACCTTCACACGTAAAAATGAATATTTTCAAGAGCGAAAAGAGCATTATTGCCATGATTACATAATCCCTTACGGAGTGTAATCGGCTCTTCCTCTGAAATCTTCGGTTATCTTCCGCAATCTTCGGAAGTTTCGGAAAAAGTTTGGAAACGTTTGTGTGGCTTTCGGACAACTTTCGGAGGATCTTTCGAAATCTTCGCAGAAGTGTTCGAAAATCTTCGATAAATCGTCAACAAAGTCGTCATTAATACGTTCATATGATAAACAAAATTAACAATGACTGCTTGTAGGTATGGAATTTTTCTACTCGTGTTGAACTTTATATTTGATATCAAGTTGAACACTCGAAGAGAAGTTCAATATCTACGCGCACCCATGATGTATATATTTATCCTCTATATCTCACATGGTTGTTTTCTCACAAGACAGTTACTTGCACTACGCCAGAGAAAGTTGAAAACATAGCTTTATTTCTACGGTTAGGCCTACCATCTACACTTACTCCTGACGAAAACGGGGCTTTTCTAAAACGCTTTTCGAAACGCCGGCTTTCGCTCCTGATATAATCCTGTCTTGCAAAAAAGGGATACGTTTGAGACCAGTGTCCTGTGACATAGTAACCGCCACAATGGCTCGATTACGGACCACTCGATCCGACGTCAAGCTATTCTACGTTTCGGACCTGAGCTGTAGTCAGTAAACAGCTAAAAAAAGCCTTTGAGTCAGTAAACGTACTGAAAAATGGATTTAGTCAGTAATCATCAGAAAAGTAGATAAGTCAGTTAAATTCTATGATTTTTATGACTTTTTTGTGACCTCTGTTTAAAAATTTTCTTGTTGAAAAGAAACAAATCAGGTTTTTTAAATTATTGAAAATGAAATTTGATTTGGTCCTGTGGTCGACCTAACCAGGCAAAACAATCAAGTTCCGTAGCTTTCTCTTTCACCCTCTCTAGGAGGCGCTTGAAGTTACTGAAGATGCCTAAGTCACCCCAAAACGAAATTCCTTGAGTGAAATTGTTGGAGTATTTTGCGGAACTTCGGCGAAAGGCAATAATAACACTAATGGCTGCCATGTTCACGAAGAAACGGAGAGAGAAGCTGGAAGTAACTGGTAACTAAAACTGCAGGTAGAGGCAGAGCACACACTTCGAAATTGTTACGAAGAGATAAAACTGAATCAAGGCCAGACTCCAATAATGACACACAACAGACGAAATATGACAGTATAAAGGGTTTCCAGAATCTTCAGACGAGGTCAAAGTACAATAAATTAAAATTCACTTTTCTATCTTCAAAATGTTGCAATTTGTCCTGGAAAGTCAGTATCTTTTGTCCATTAAGTGCATCTTACGCTAAGAGGTCGATCATTTCTTATTAGTTAGTGAGTCTATATTTCGCTGTTTATATGGTTACGATGGCAAAAAAACACATCATTTTATGCTAAGCAGTTAACTCCATTGCAACCATTTATTAGCAATAAAGCAGGAACTTTTAAACAGGCTTTAATTTTGAAAGCAGTCGTTAGTATTTAGCATTAAGACTGGACCATTGTTTATACAGTTTCTTTTTTTATTGTGAGGCTAGCCTTCAAATGATACACAATTATTGGTTGAGGTTTTTGTGATATCCAGAATAATGAAGGTCCAGGTAAGGGTTATCAGCCGAAGCCGAAGGCTGAGGATGATAACTCTTACCGAGACCTTGATTATTCTGGATATCAAAAAAACTGAATCTAATAATTGTTTTAGTTTGTATTGTGTGATCGTCCGGGTGAGTGTAGTTCTGAAAAGAACTGTTTTTGGTGACTGACGTTTCGACAACCTGAGCGGAAGTCATCTTCAGAGTCAAGTGAATAGTGTTAGTAAGTCGATGATGTTATAAGTCTGGTCCGTTGAAAACGATTGGTTAGTTAAATCATGGTGTTATTGGCTGAGAGACTCGCGTAAAGTTTGTCATCAGTAATTGGTCGATTTCAATCTGTCTTTTGTTGGTCAAATTGGTCGGTCTGAGGTCCGTCTATTGTTAGTCAAAATTAAGTCGGTCTGTTAAAAGTTCGTTTGTCGGTTTCATTTTCGTCGCGAATAAGTCGTTTGTAAGGTGCCGGTAATTGTTGACATCTGTTAAGAGGCGTTTGTTCTAAGTTAATGTACCAGCTTTCCAGAGTCAGGCTTTCCAGAGTCAGGCGTTGAAAATAGTTTGTACTGTAGGTTAAGCATTGAGCAGAGTCCCAGTCAATGTTGTGGTTTGTCAGTTGATGATGCACAGCAATGTGATTGTTGGCATCACCATTTCTCGTGGCTCGTTTGTGTTCAGTCAGTCTCGTGTTAAGGTTTCTGCCAGTCTCACCAATGTAGGAAGCCTGGCAGTCGGAGCATTTGATCTTGTAAACTGCTCCCTGTCTTTTGTTGGGTTCGTCTCTCGTCTTGGTCAGTAAGTGCCGTAACCTAGTTGTAGGTTTGTGGGCTACACGGATGTTGTAGGGCTGTAAGATCCGTGAGATGGTCTCAGAAGTTCCCTTAATATAAGGTATAGTCACTGTAGTAACAGGTGTGGAGTTATTGTTCGTTGCGTCAGCCTCAGTACGTCGGTTAGCATTACGTCTAATAAAGTCAGCGTTGTAGCTGTTTTTGATAAAAACACGTTCAAGATATTTGTTTTCGTCACGTAAGCTGTCCGGTGTATCACAAACTAGTTGCGCTCGTCTCGTCAAAGTCTTAATAGTCGTGGTTTTGTGTGAAGTCGGGTTGTAAGATGATTCGTCAAGTAACCTGTCCGTATGCGTGGGTTTTCCGTACAGTGTCGTTCGCAGTTCGTTTTTGTAGCTGCTTACCAAGCAGTCTAGAAAAGGAGGTTTTCCATTTTCTTCGGAAACGTAGCATAACCAGAGCGGTATTGTTTGTCGGCAATTTGCAAGGGCGCGTTCCTCCACGTGATGCATCACAATTTCTGCGACAACAACAGAAAGAGGCGACCCCATGGCTGTTTCATGTAACTGTTTATAGTGTTTACCGTTGTACTGAAAGTAAGTCGATGTAAAACAGAGGTTCAGTAAGCCCATGATGTCTTCGGTCGGTAACGGTAGTTTAACGATGGATGATTGTATAGCTGTCTCGGTACAATGTAACGCCAATTGAAGTGGAATACTGGTGAACAGTGATTTCACACCAAAGTTTGTAGTCGTCAGGTATCTGTACTGTCTTAATAGCGTCAATAAAGTTCTCGGTCGATTGTAGTTTTCGTCTTGATTTGTCAGTTAGGGGTTGCAGTATGTTCGTCAAGTACTTCGACAGTTGATACGTAGGGGACCCACAGAATGAGACTAAAGGTTGCATCGGTAAACCAGGTTTGTGCAGTTTTGGTAGTCCGTAAAGTTTAGGTGGCTGTGGTACAGAGCATCCCAGTCGATAGTAGCGTTGAATGTCAATAGCGTCAGTCTTTTTAAGCGTAAGTATTTTGCTCTTAAGTTTACGTTGCAGTGCTGGCGTCGGGTCGCGTTCAAGTTCTTCGTAAGTTTGTTTGTCGTCAACAAGTGCGTCATTTTGTCAAAGTAGTCAGTTTTGTCCATAACAATAGTCACACGTCCTTTGTCGGCTGACCATTCGTTTTTAACGGACCAGACTTATAACATCATCGACTGACTAATACTATTCACTTGACTCTGAAGATGGCTTCCGCTCGTGTTGTCGAAACGTCAGTCACCAACAACAGTTCTTTTCAGAACTACACTCACCCGGACGATCACACAATGATTCGCTCCTGTGTTTGAAGGCGGTTGATGACAGGCTTCGAAAAATGTCGTTACATAATAAATTGTTCCTTTTTAAACATGAGTCACATGGCTTATTTTTCCCGCCTGGCGTAGTCGAGGCGATTTCGCAATATCATACAATATTTAATACGCGCGACTGAACATGCAAATCACACAATACAAACTACTGATACTCCTGGGTTCAAACCATTTACTAAAACATTGTTTTATTGTACATTGAAGGAAAAGAATGTTTTTGCTTCTTCATTGAAGGGAAGCAACACAAAGTGCGCGAATTTGACATGATGACCCTTAGAAATCATGCACTGCGGTCATACATGACATGATAACCCGTGACCTTGAGTGTCCTTGACATGATTATTGAAAAATCTGCAGTTATGACGTCACGGGCGCTGATTTCGAAAATGCACTGTACGCTTTCGGCCAATCAGAAATGAGTTAGAGAGTTCAATGTATAATAATCGTAAGTAGAAGACATTCGTCAGAACTGACCATCTGAAACAACTGCATTACCATTCACATTTGCCATTATTTTCTGTGAATCATACCTTTAACTATAAGGAGTTGTCTTACGTTGGTTAACCAATCGCAACTCAATTCTCACTTTGATTTCATACTGACACGAGAGACTTTTAAAACCATTAGTGTGTAGCACCCAGTTTTACAGCAGGCTTTACACAAATCTTCTTAAGCTAAGGTAGCTTGATAAGATTTTTGAGTAACGATACCTTTTAACTTCAAGGGACTAGAGCACCACCATTTTAAATCCAACAGAAAAAGTAAACGTTATTGGTGTGCTAAAACAAGATGAAAGTTTCAAATTGTGTATATTTCACCAGGATCTGAATTACCATAAAAACGAAAAGATGACATGCCCCATTTAACATGAGACCGATTATTTTTTCTCAAGCATCTGAGCGGGCGTGATGCCTAAATCCTCAAATTTGATTGGCTAATCTTACGCACGTGACCGGTCCAGCTTTTTACGATACGGCCCACGGGCCGGATTTTTTCCCGCTCAACGCTGTACGTAAATTTCGTTCCTAAAAGTTAGCGGTAGTCGTCAAGTCAATCTTTTGCCCTTTTTTACACATCCATCGACGATTAGTCACCGCAAGTTTATCTCTGTTCTCTTTAAAATGGCAAGGAAAGTAACTGTAAGTAAATTCAGTTGAGTGTTTTGAAGTTGTGAGGGTTTGCTTGGTTGTTTGTAGCTTGGCACTGTAATGGCGCTTAATCCTGTGTTTCCCTCGCCGTAGAATTTGAATCAATTTCACTCAAGTTTACCTTTCTGATCGTTGCTGTGTTTAGGAGAATTTCTGTAGAATACACTTAACGAATTTCGTCGCTTTCTGCTATTCAATTTACGGTGGAAAAGTCTGATTTCAAGTGTTTTTAAAAGTGACGACTGACAGAAATGGTTTGTAGTAAAACTCCAAACTTCGCACGAAATTTCACACCGCAAAAACAATTTTGGAGAACTTAACTGTATAAATAAATGTAACTAGCACAAAGTAGTTCGAAAACTATATGTTCTTTAATACATCTTTCTTTGTCTACTATCTGAATTATTCGCTCGTTGCCAAGATTTTTTACAAATCGTTAGTAGACGGCGCGCTAGCCGATTCAAGACATTCAATGACAAGAGTTGAGTAAGCAAGCCATTGGTAATCTGTAAAACCAATTTACTGCAGCAAAAAAAAAAATAAACATGTTATTTACCCGGCTAGGTTGGTCTGTATGGGAAAAAACTGTACCCTTGGTCTTGAGTACGGCCCAAGGCCCAAGACCTCGGGCACAGTTTTTTTCCCATACGGCCCGCCCGGTAAATAACATATATATTTTTTTCAACGTCAACGAAAATATTGCGCTGATGCACTTATGTTGCTTGTTGTCTTCATTACAATTTTTTGGTGTCTCGAATCACCATGCATGCTGTTGTGAATTTCTGTACATCATGAATTCATAAAGCGAACGATTGCTTTCCAGCGATTTTCCTGAAGCATGCTACAATTTGCCGAACTAGCACTACAATAACAAGAAAATATGTGTCACAGTTTCACTCGTCTCACGTTAACGCGACCACGGCGAGGGTAATGCCGTGAGCGCAGGCTGAAAATTACTTTTTTAATCAAAGGAGCGATTTCTCTGAGATTTTCACTCCAGGTAATTAGATGTTGTAAGATTCATTTAAAACCAGAATACCATTTGTCTTGTGGACATCTTTGCTGTATGGCGCTATATATCCCCATTTATATTAAATGGGATATAGCGTCATTTCGTTGCTATGGTAACTCAGACCGTCACAAGACTTATCAAAGTTGAAACTTTCGTCTTTCTCTGGCACACCTAACGTTCGATTTTGTTTTGGACTGGTAATGGTAGTGCTCTAGTCACTCAAAGTTGAACGGTACTGTTCCTCAAAAATCCGATCGAAGGCATTAGCATGGTTGTCTCTGCAGTTGTGATAATCGCTTTCGCGAGCACATTGCGTGCGGTAACAATATACGAGGGTTTGCATAGCTGTTGCTTTCCCTTTCGCTCTCATGAGTGTTTATGTATGCAAAAGGTTGCTTATTAAAGTTATTGTAAATAAAAAAACTCGAAGATTCGCATGCATTACAGATAGTAGAAACACTACCCGTCAAACGGCTGTTGCCAGAGCTGTTTGACTCGTTCTTTAGGAGATGAAGTCAAGCTCGGGCAGACAGTCCTGTCAAGTTTTGTTTTGTTTGTCTGCACTAAGAAATTTTCATTTTCGTTGTCTCTGGCTAGTTTTGCCGTCAATGGCGTTTGCAAAAGTCTTAGAAATCGACATGTTCGACACAAGCCTTAAGATAGATTTTTGATCATTTCTATCTTGCTTTTAGCCAGTGTTTGAAAATACTCATCATATATACTCATCGTAATTTTTCTTGGACAGTTTTTCATCGTCCAAACCCATCCCAGTTCTGACTGTTTTATGTTGATGAAGAGCTTCTTAACAGTAGTCGACATCAATGAGCCATTATTTGTTATCTCTATAATGTAATTATTGACAGAATCAAAACCAATTACTTTAGCGTCAGTGTGTATAGCAACTCATTTTGTTAATTTGAGATTACTGATATCTCGTTGGGAACGTCTCTTACAGACACCCAAAGGATTCATCCACTGAGGACATTCAGTTCAAAGAGGAGATTTGCAGGTATCAGTTCAAAGAGAAGATTTGCAGGTAGAATGTCGCAATTTTTGCGGTTAATTTTTTCTGAAGGTTTCTTGCAAATGCGTTTTACTTTGTGTTCTTCATTAAGAGACGATTCCAATGTGTCGAAGAAAATCCTTGGGGTAAACAAATTAAGTTGAAACGCTTTACTCGCAGAACACTCTAGTGGAACTTCAAAAGTAAAGTGACATCTCCACATAATTTATAGCGAAAGCTAAACTGAATGATGGTATAGATCTGCAATTGTGAACTTAAGGACGTTCGCGCTCAAAAACTTCCCACGCGTTCACATTTTTTTAAGGCTTTGACTGCAGGTAGAAAATGATAAGATTAAATTAAAAACGTAAAAATATCGGGGTCACCGAACTCGTTTAGAAGTTAAGGTGTAGCACAGACAATGGCATCTCTAGGATTTCCAGTCATACGAGGCGATTCTGGCCGGATTCATCACTATCGGCATATAATACCATGCGGAGTTAAATTGCCCAGTCCAGAATGGATTTTATATTTGAAATGTTTTGGCATCTTTACGTCTTGCAGTTCTCTCTCATGAACTCAACAATGTGTGGCCCTGATTGATAAGAGGCCTGATGGCTGGCTAGAAGGCAAGAAACATTTTTGTATTAAAGGTTTGGACTAATAATAACAAGTGATCTTTATCGAGGAAGCTCCTGTCACATTTCGTAGTTTTCAGTAAGGTCCTCATTAACTAAGGTAAAATAGAGTAGAAAAACAGAAGGAAAAAAAAAGGAAGAATAGTTTTTAGGAAAGCAGTTAAAACAAACTCTGCAGCAAAGCATCGATGTCGTGAGCAATTTTCCTGAAGGTGTTTTGATTGACATTTTCGCTTTACGTCAACTTGAACTGGAATATTGTATATTTCGAAAGACAAATACCAACTAAAGTACCAACCAATAGTATTAAAAATAAAACGGCTTAATCGAGAATTGGGGATGAACTGTTTCAGTATCCCATAAATGACCATCATTCGCTGGCGCTGCTTTACGGTCGGACGTTTGACGCAAACCGAGTAAAGTATATAATTTTTGAAAGCTACAGAATTGTAAATAACGAGGGTATATTCATTCAAAAAATAAGGTTTTCCGAATATTGCACCATATACCCCAAGTACCGAGGTTCACTAAATAATCAAGTTCGTTTCCGGTCGGATTTGGGAGGGAGATCGCGATCAACATCGAGAAAATCCTTTGTCCCTTGACATCCATCCGTCATTGGGTCATCAAATTTTGCAACATATGGATTACGAAGCGAACGTGACCGTATGACTTCCCGCGAGTGTTCCCTCTCGGAACATATCAGTAAATCGTGGAATGAATCTCTACCAGCTCGCATATTTCTACGGAACAAGATCTCAGGAAAAT
Organism: Catalaphyllia jardinei; assembly: GCA_022496165.2. Taxonomy (NCBI): domain Eukaryota; kingdom Metazoa; phylum Cnidaria; class Anthozoa; order Scleractinia; family Caryophylliidae; genus Catalaphyllia; species Catalaphyllia jardinei. The sequence continues at coordinate 10,231,051 of CM042747.1, read as the reverse complement.
GGCGCTGGAAAGCTGCATATGGATTTCGAACCAAGATTCTGCGGAGGGAGGAAATATCCAGTGCGGGTGAAAACGACGGCGATGGCGGCGTATTCTCAGCTGAATGAAAACCTCCAAAATCCATAACAGGCGAATCCTAGCAACCAAAACTATACCTAATTGTTGATGTAGCAAGAACAGGTTCTGCATGAAAAGCAAAAGGCAATAAAGTGCCTTAAAAGTATTTCGGAGGAGCATTTTTCATTCACAAATTCGACCGGAAACTTCGCGCGAAACAGACACCGACGCACATTTCACGACATCTTGATGGTAAATTGATCAAGTTATCTGTCACTAAAAAAAAATCGTATCTTTATGTGCGAACAGGATTGCGAAAACAAAAAATTGGTGATTACAAAATTTTCACTTTTTCTGCAAACGCCAAAGTCAAATTTTCGTCTTAGTGCGAACAGGGCCTAAGTACACAAAACGTGTGAAAAATAATGACGCGTTGATCGATACAGTGAAGGCTCATTTTACTTTAACAAGAGAGCTCGTATGATGTCTCAAATGATGCCGCCGGAGGGAAGTATCCTTTGCAAGATCTGAATTCCATCGTTTGTGCGCCCAGTTTAGTAAGAAAATAATTTCTGCTTATGTTTCCTTTCTTTCTTCCTTAGCTTGGAGATTCCGTAGACAACGAAAAAGCGCACTCGTAACCCACGAGATACCGCTTGAATTGAGAGGTTACTGTTTGCCGCTTCGAACGGCGAAAGCGCCAAGTAATGCTTAGGGTATGTCAAATGTTTCCCTGTCCAGTGAAAGCAACTTCTCCTGTTCGAGATGGAGCCGTTGACGCCAGCCAGCTAACGCATCAGCCTAATTCTGATCGAATGTTTTTGAAACCTCCCCACCCCCCGACTTTTTCCTTTGTGGTTACTTTGGTGCTTTCTTCAGACTTGCAAATTGACAAGAACTTTTGCGTTTCTTCGACGACATATTTAAGCTTACAACGACAATTTACCAACTGAGAATACTGAGAACAGTTCGTCAACTTCCAAACACAAACGTTTGATAACCATTTCATGCTATGAAAAATAACTTGTGACAAGTTTTTAATGCAAGTTTTAATACTGCTCGTGGCAACTCGTTGGCCGGCTATCAAATAGAACTATTTTATGCAAAGAAACGCCTTGACTCTGCTCAGAATCAATCTTGTTTTATAGAAATGTTTTTTGAATGAAAGATCGCCATAAGATTTGTCTGAAAAAGCTGAAAATATGTTTTATTTGGTCAATTGGGGTAAATACTGATACCTCCTTAATAGAAAGATGATCCTCCTCCTTCGCCTCAGTCGACACTTGCAAAACTGCAGGCTGTTGGAACCACAGGCGTCCCAAACTCACGATTCGAGGAATCGCTCAAATATTAATGATTTATGTACACGTATCGAGCGAGAGACGTGACTGGCTTAAGTGCCCGATGTTGCATGTGTCACACATTCGGCCGTTAAGAATTTGAGCGCTCTACAAGACATTGTATGGAATTTATAATTACGAAGGATAAAATCGCGCAATGAAATAAAATGAAAGCTACGACAAACATCTG
>CM042747.1:10178433-10193433 GCA_022496165.2 Catalaphyllia jardinei | reverse complement strand
GATTACCTATACTACCACTACACAAAGTGTTTTCACTGTATTTCCGGACTTTTCTGACTTTTTATCTAGCTAAAATTGTCGTAGTGAAAAGACAACCAAAAAAGCTTTATCTCTAGCAGTTTGCTTTGTTATTATATAAAACAAATAGATTCCATGTTGCCGTGCGTCTGTTCAGTAATAGATCAGAGAAAATTTAAGGTGGCTCTGAACCCCCTTCGCAGAATTGTTTTAAACTTTGCAAAAAGGTGCATTCTACCATGCTTATGATAATTCGATAATAAAAATGGAGGTCACCGAGCTCGTTTTTGAGTTATAAGCCCTTAAAGCTAAAATTAAGGGTGTTTTTAGCAGGTCAAATTGTTGCTATGGTAACCTATTGTGCCACAAAATTAACAGCAACTTGTTCCCCGATGATTGGGCTTTTGTTGATACCATGATTTTGGTATCAACCGATAAAGAGTGGTTATAATGAGCCATCAAACTTTCAATGGGTTTTAACTATTTTTCAACTTGCGCGCGGTAGAAAATTTAATGGTGAACAATGAAGACAATAGAGTGTTTATGTCTCCGAACTATCGGTCTGATAGTTGGCCCTTGGAAATTTGATGCTCTTAAAACTAGCATACTTGCCCTCGAAGCTTCGCTTCTCGGGTAAATATTTGTTTTAAGAACATTAAATTTTCACGGGGCCGCTAGCCCGCTTATCAGCCAATAGTTCCTCGACAGAAACACTCTTACGAAGAACTTAGACGCGACCGGACACCAGCACTGCAACGTAAACTTAACAGGAAAATACCCTTAAAAAGACTGACGCTATTGACACTCAAAGCTACTATCGACTGAGGTGCTCAGTACCACAGCCACCTAAACTTTACGGACTACCGAAACTGCACAAACCTGGTTTACCGATGCGACCTATAGTCTCATTCTGTGGGTCCCCTACGTATCAACTGTCGAAGTACTTGACGAACATACTGCAACCACTAACTGACAAATCAAGACGAAAACTACAATCGACCGAGAACTTTATTGACGCTATTAAGACAGTACAGATACCCGACGACTAAGAACTTGTGTCTTTTGATGTGAAATCATTGTTCACCAGTGTTCCACTTCAATTGGCGTGACACTGTACCGAGACAGCTATACAACAATCCACCGTTAAACTACCGTTACCGACCGAAGACATCATGGAATTACTGAACCTCTGCCTTACATCGACTTACTTTCAGTACAACGGTAAACACTACAAACAGTTACATAGAACAGCCATGGGGTGGCCTGTTTCTGTTGTTGTCGCAGAAATTGTGATGCAACACGTGGAGGAACGCGCCCTTTTAACTTGCCGACAAACAATACCGCTCTGGATACCTTACGTTGACGACACCTTTACCGCTGTTCACAAAGACAAAATTGACGCATTCCACGACCACCTTAACGAACAGAACGCTGACATCCAGTTTACCAAAGAAATCGAAGAAAATGGAAAACTTCCTTTTCTAGACTATTTGGTAAGCCGCGACAACAACGAACTACGAACGACAGTGTACAGAAAACCGATGCATACGGACAGATTACTTGACGAATCATCTTGCAACCCGACTTCACACAAAGCCACGACTAGACTTTGACGAGACGAGCGCAACTAGTTTGTGATACACCGGACAGCTTGCGTGACGAAAACAAATACCCTGAACGTGTTTTTATCAAAAACAACTACAACGCTGACTTTATTAGACGAAATATTTACCGACCTACTGAAGCTGACGCAACGAACAAGAACTCCACACCTGTTACTACAGTGATTATACCTTACATTAAGGGAACTTCTGAGACCATCTCACGGATCTTACAGCCCTACAACATCCCCGTAGGCCACAAACCTACAAGTACGTTACGGCACTTACTGACCAACGTTAAAGTCGACCGAGACGAACCCAACAACAGACAGGGAGCAGTTTACAAGATCAAATGCTCCGACTGCCAGGCTTCCTTCATTGGTGAGACTGGCAGAAACCTTAACACGAGACTGACTGAACACAAACGAGCCACGAGAAATGGTGATGCCAACAATCACATTGCTGTGCATCATCAACTGACAAACCACAACATTGACTGGGACTCTGCTCAATGCTTAACCTACAGTACAAACTATTTTCAACGCCTGACTCTAGAAAGCTGGTACACTAACTTAGAACAAACGGCTCTTAACGGATGTCAACAACTACCGGCACCTTACAAACGACTTATCTGCGACGAAAACGAAACCGACAAACGGACTTTTAATAGACCGCCTTAATTTTGACTAACAATAGACGGACCTCAGACCGACTAATTTGACCAACAAAAGACGGATCGAAACCGACCAATGACTGATGACAAACTTTACACGAGTCTCTCAGCCAATAACATCATGGCTTAATTGACCAATCGTTTTCAACGGACCAGACTTATAACATCATCGACTAACACTATTCACTTGACTCTGAAGATGACTTCCGCTTAGGTTGTCGAAACGTCAGTCACCAACAACAGTTCTTTTCAGAACTACACTCACCCGGACGATCACACAATACGAATAGAAACACGGTACATGTTTTTTATTTCTTAAATGTCACTGAATTATCACGAAATAGAGTATGTTTTTTTTCTGCTTTTCAGGATCCGCTAATGATTCTCTTGCCATAAAACGTGGCTACCCCATGTTTACAACCAAAGATCAGGACAACGACAGCTCGAGTAAAAACTGTGCTGTGGCCTACAAAGGAGCGTGGTGGTACACTGCCTGTCATGCATCCAACCTGAATGGTGTCTATCATCAAGGAGGACCACATTCATCATATGGTGATGGTATCAACTGGTTGCACTGGAAAGGATATAAGTACTCCATGAAACGTGCCGAGATGAAGATCAGACCAGTAAACTTCTAAGACTGGCGTGTTCTTGGTTTGCCTTGTATGTCCAGGGACTCTTTTGACACACAGTTTTATACTCATTGACTCACTGCAATGTCTTAAAATATTATTAGTTGCCTCAAGAGTCTCGATAACCAACTTGTTAGCTTGCCGATACCCTTCTTCGATCAAAAGTGCACTTGACGGACACCTAGTTAATTCTTGTAACCAAAATCATTGTTTACACGAATAAAGTGTGATCTTCACAACAAGGACTGAAAAAAGATTGAACGGCGATATTTTTCTCCTACACCAACTGACCTACTATTCCCAAAAGAAGGCAACGGATGCATTTCTGATTCACTATGCTTTTCAATTCTGGTATCCCCCTTTGACATATTCTAGAACCTTCCGTAAATAGACTTCTTCCAGTCCCCTCCCTTGGTCGATATAGCCTCGAACCTTTGGTAAATGGTCTTCGCTGGGTTTCCCAGTCCAGTTCTAATCCCTCTCTCTGGAGAGGACCAGAACTGGTCAATTGGAGTGCTTTTCATTTTGCCAAAGATTCCGGAAATTTCTTTCGGAATTCAAATGTCCGTTTCCGTTTCTTCTGACCGGAATATTCGGGATCATTTCTGGAGGTGGTCGGACCGAAATTCGTCGTTCCATTTTTGACAAACTGGTTCTTTGCCCTAATTAGGGAATTTATTCAAGGCTTATAAATGGTAAGAGCCATTCCTATTGGTTGTCCCGGTTTAATCTGAAAATGTCGTTCCATTTTGGTCGGGTATTGCCGCTGATCTGTGACCGGTCGGTTTGGCATAATGGAAAGCACCCTTGGTTCCCAAAGTAGTGTCCCCAATTAGTCTATCTAACCTAAACACAGACCCTTAACTGCTTTAATTTACTTTAACTGCATCATTAATCATCACGACCCAGGCCTCTCAGGCCTGATCACGACCATGTTCCTAGCAGAGATGGAGACGATGATACGGGACAATTTTGCTATTTTTAGAACAAATTGCGCTACCCTGATGACATGTATCCGCGCGAATCCACGCACATGTCGCGAGTTCTCGCGTGGATGTTGTAACGTCGCGTGATCAAATGGTCAGAGTTGCGAGATTCTCTTACGGATTTTTCAGAGCGATGGCAGGGAATAAGAACCAGCAACAATTTTTATCAACGCCAAAAGACTACTATTATGCATTACGTGTTTCCTCAACATAGTGAAATTTTGCACTACGAAAATAAAAGTTTTGATAATTCAACCAACAAAATCAAAATAGTTATTCGAAGTTTACTGAAGAAAGCGTCATCGTAACTGCTGATTATTTCTGCCGTATTCACACATGTATTAAGCTTAAACATACTTAAAAGCTATAGAGATATTTTTGGAGTTTGATGTACGTTTTCACACGAGAATGCGGAAGTCCAATTTGTCATGTTTACTGACTGTCCAAAACACGCATCGGCGGGCCCTCTTATTCATCGACATTACTCAACTTATTGGACTTTCTACAGAAACAAACCTGAGCAGTATCTACAGACCGAAACATCAAGCGATGGACTCTCGCGAAATCCACGCAGGAGGAGGGAAACTTTTAAGTTCTAAAACGCTGCTAAATATATATCGAAATATATCTAACTAGCTTTTCGCGGTGTCATGGAAAAGCTGTTAATCTCTATATGTAAAATTTAGAGTGGAGTAATTTGATGGTCTTGTAAAAGCAGCAGCGGAACACAACTTGGTAAGTGATATAAAGCGGGAAATACCCAAATTTTGACACGGTCGTACTTCGCTCAATCTGTAGACTGCGAGCAGTCTCTGTTTTCCTCGAAAACTGTGGGAAAAACGCAAAACAAGCGTGGAGCGTGACTGTAATAGTAGTGACGGCGCTGTCGCTAGTAGCGCGGGCGTCGGAAGACGAGCGAAAAGAGACACTACACTGGTCGTCTACTGACGCCCACGCTACAAGCGGCTCGCAGCATCGCCTCTTGCACGTCACGCTCACAGTCACGCTCGCACGCTTACTTGTTTTGCGTTCTTCCCGGCCCAACGGATTTTCGAGGAAAAGAGAGACTACTCGCAGTCTACTCAAACTGGAGCAGCTTAGGTAAGCAAAATTCCATCAGACATTAACGCATTGAATTGTGGACCGTGGACCAATAACATCGAAAAGTTTGGGAATTTTGGACGCCATTTCCCCCACGCTACATTCGGAAAAATCCTCGCAGCATGAAGGCGCGTGTGCCTTACACGATGGTGCAATTTGTTCTAAAAATATTAAAATTGTCCCATATCATAGGGACAACCCCAATACTAAAAATAGCACGCGCTTACGGTCTCCGTCCTTGATTATGGCTCATGATGATACCTAAAGTTGTCATATGCTTTCGGGATGTCTAAAAAAGGCACGATCAACAACATCTTAGTCTCGTCCGAGGTATAACTCCTAACAAAGACATCAAAGACACGTTTCTCTTTTAATTTCTCTCTGAAAGTTGCATATCCTTCCACCTGACAAATATAATTAAGAACTAAAAATAGCTAGTAAATTTAGGTCCAGCGGGGCTCTTGATCGTTAGAGACGGACCATTATTTTTGTGAGGGGCGAGGGTTCGGCAACTTTCCCCCCCCCCCCCAAAAAAAAAAAAAAAATCCTCGACAGAAAAAAACGGCAGGAAAAAATCGAGCAATGTTAGGCATGGGGGAAAACGAGGATATACATTGTACTAGCCAGCTAGCACCAGCTATTGCTTAAAGATGAGAAAAAAACATGACCCCAGACATTGCTCAACCCCAGATTATAGTCATTAAAAAAATTATTTCTCATTCTCTGAATGTCAGCATGGATTCCAGTAAAAAAAAAATCCTGTTACACTTCGATTGTTGCGTCTTGCTGCTAACTGTTGACGAGGATTTTTCAAGCTGTTAGTAAAATGCAATTTTGTGTCTAAGCTCTCACCTACATTAGCATGACAATGAAATAATTATACGATTGCGTAATCTAGTAATATAAAACGGTAATTTCTATGTGCCATGACAGAGGTAAATATCACAATTCAGGACTAAGTTGAAGTTTTTGACACCCACAGTAAATGAGGAAAGACATAAAATAATTTTTTTTGACGATCAATCATCTTTATGAAGCGTTGTACATGCGTTGAAAATCCTCCTCTGTCATGAGACAATGGAGTTAAATTTACAAAGTTAACGTTCCGGCTAAACTACAGAATACAGGGCCACTTACACATGTAAAACAGGTGGTCCGAAGTGGCCCTGCATTCTGTAATTGCTACAGGTTCCTTGTGAATGAATTCCTAAACCTCTATATTCGCTACGAAAACCTGAACCCAAACTTGCAGGATTTCTTGCTTTCCGAATGCCACCGTGGTTGCACCCAAGATCATCCGAGTCGATAATATGAGGCAACAAAGTGTGCTGTTCAAAGCTCTGAATGTGCTACATTCGGGCGCACGGGCTTCCAGACTGAGAACAATAACCCGTATATACTAATACAAGGAAGCCATCTTCTCATTATCTATGGATTGACCTGGCACCATTTTCTACACGGCAGAAACCGCCAGGCGCTGAAGTGTTATCTCAATATAGCCACACAGTGTTTCATTAGTGCATCGTTTAGCAGTCTGTTGTTCGACTTGATTGACAGTTCTAACTCGTCACTACTACAGCTAATGTGCGATAGGCATATCCCACACTGCATCACGGTACCAGCCAATATAACTTTTGTACCTGAAAAAAAAAAAATAGCACTGTCATTCAAAGACTCGGAAACACTATAAAAAGAGCCGCTATTATCAAGATACGCGACCAAATACAAAACGAACCTCTGCAGGCCACAAAGGACTTTCCGTGGGCGGCTGTGGTTTTGGACCTTTGGCTGATTGCTCAGATTCAATAAAGTTTTAAGATGGCCGAACAGTTTATGCGCGCTCTTGCTGATAGGATCCAGTGCGCGCACAAAGATTGCAAAGACACAAAACAAACATGCCGTCGATTCAGCGATCATTTTATTTGCCGAATGCCCGCACTTTCTGTGCTACTTTTCTTCATGATTGAACGCAGTGGATTGACAATTTTTAGTCTTTTATTACAAACGTACGTTGGTAAGTTATTGGTAAAAAGAACCCAGCAATTCTCAGATTTTTCATTGTAACCGAAAAAGCCCGAAGAACCCAATTAAATGCAGCGCATGCGTAGTACAGTAAGTCAAAAACTTGCGATTGAATACGGAACAGCTTTTTCGGAAATACGCCTATTTCTCGAGAACCAAATTTGCCACGAAAATACTTTAAGAAAAAAGAAACTGGAGTATTGAAAAATATCAAAAACCCAAAGTTTGTGTTGTTAACTTGTTGTTGCTTGCTGTCGTTTTGGGTGACCAAAGGATGCTGGGTTGTAGAGAAAAAGATTAATAAAAGAACAAGCCTGTACCTTTCCAGACGCGGTCTGTGATTGGAGAACGAAACAATAGATGATACAACAGAAACAATGCCCCTAGTCCTGATAACCCTGATAACTACAGCCCTGATAAGCTACAGGTCATACGGACAAATGAAAATAGAGCTCTGGAAGAGCTACAGGATTACTGCGTAGTGTGGACGGAAACATTTGTTGCGTTTTCAGAGTAAAACATGCATTTTCATATTCGTTCAAACCTTGCATTTTTTATTTAGTACTTCTCACCTATTTGTTCCACCGCATGAAGTCGTAACTGTTGTTCCGCTGTTTTAGAGATGCCTTGACAGTTTTTCAATGAACTTGATAGTTTTTGCTTCTTTTCAAACGAAGCTTCAGTCCACTTCTGTCCAAACTCCTCCGTGTTTATCACCAGAGGCCGTAAAATGTCGCTGATACTCAAAGTGTGATTAAAAAACAAATGCTTGGATGTCCTGTTAGGATCTTTGTACGATATTTTGCCACTGAAGTTCATGTGAAGTGCTGGAGATTGGTATTTTAATTCAATTCTGTGCCTCACCTATAAGGGAACAACTTGGGGTTAGTACGCTGGGCAGCCTTTTAACTCTTAGATAAAACTGTTACTTCTCCTTTCACATTGCCATAAATCTCTTTCAACGCTGGTTTTCCTAATGCATGTTCACCACCATGTCTGTTCCTCAATGTTTGATATTATAAAGAAGGCGTACAAGTTGATCTTATCAGTGTAGTTCAACAATATAGTTATTTACTAGAAAACATTATACAATTACAGCCGAAGCTAGAGAACAAGTGAACATGTACAATCCGATGTACAGTGCAACTTCGAACAGTTTATTAGAGCGGTTTTCAATTGAGTGTCATAGAACCAAAACCAATTAGACTACATCCAATCTCAAAGCGTAGTAAAACCAAAACCAAAACCAAAGTAACTGGCTGATTACTTTCGACACCCAATTAAAAACCTTTCTAACACAAATGAATAACTCGATAAGCACAAAAAAACAAGGGGAGACCGCAAGACTAGGAGGGAATTAGAAATTCAACAAAGAGATGATATTCTCACCCATTCAAGGGGTCCAATGCATTCATCCTGAAATTTGTTGCTAGTCGAAGAATCAAAGGAGGCAATCAGATTGGAGGGTGGTTCTAGCACGCTGCTTACGTCATAGATCGGAGCGTTGGCTTGATTCTGATTGGTCAGATAAAGAATAAGAACAAGTTCGAGAGGTTTGAAGACTTTCTGAAGAGTAACCCGAAGATTGCTGTCGAAACAGAGTTCCACAGCTTCTGGAGAATGCGAGAAATGAACCAAGTCTTCTGGTAATGAAGCAGATGGTTGGCCTGTGAGCTCTAATTGGTGAATTCCTTCGGTAATCTCTTCGTCCAGCAAAGGTGTATTCTGAGAAGACCATGATACAAAAAGATATTCTTGGAGACAAAACATCCAAAGTCTTAAACGTTCTCACTTTGCAAAGATATCGATTTTTATCTCCACAAATGTCCAAATTAGTTCACAATTATTACAAACTAAAAAGAAATCAATATCTAGGAAATGACATTTCCCTTAGCATGGAATTATACTTTAAATTGCTTCTCAAACATAATATTTCAAAGAAAAGAGAGTCAATTTTATGTCTGAAGATTAGTTTCGAATGTATTTCATCCACCGCTACAGTTACAAATTAGCGAGCAACCTGGAAGGGTACGTAGTCTCTGCATCAGAAAAGCTGAATAACTGCAGAATAAAAAGTTGGGCTTTAAACTCTTGTATAAACTTTTTTCAAGCACTTCCTAATTAAGATATTATTTTGATTTCAAGTGGGAAAAAAGACGCTACACTGAAATGAGTTACTGAGTTGCACTAACCTCTCGAGATAAGAGCAATCACCACACAATAGACCAATTTTGATATACTAAAATTCAGCTTAACACAATAGACCTCAGCACGAGGCTCTGGGGAATAACTCCACAAACTCTGTAGTTATTCCCCAGAGCCTCGTACTGAGGTCTATTGTTTCAGGCTGAATTTTACTATACCGAAATTGGTCTAATGGATAACACGAACATATTTATTTTAATCCGTGTTTTATATTTCTATTATTTGTTTTGGCAAACAAACTGGTGAATTGTTGATTGTGAATAAACTTTATACACGGGCAAAATGCGCTGACTTTCACTTTCATCTTCCACAGATCAGATTCCCCGCTCCAGTACGTGTTTCAGGCTCGTTCTCCTCCATTCTTCCCATAATCTGCATGAATTATAGCCATTTTTATGTTCTGATTTCCTATTTACTGTAGTATAATATTGGGGATTCAGTACTTTGAAGAGTCTTACATAAACCTACAAATTAGCGCAGATGAGAAGCCCACACCTAGATCAACTAGCAATGCATGAGAAATAATAAGCCTGGTTGATTATAAGCTCAATGAGTGACAGCGAATAAGTCAGAAACTATTATTCTGATGGCACGATGGAGGGGTTGCAGGGTTTTTGACGTTAAGGTACTATTTAGGCTTTTGGCGGAAGATTTAGGTCACTCTACCATCTTGCGACAAATTTGCACTTCACCTGCCTACCCTCGCCCTCCACCCCCTCCCCTCCCCACACAAGTATTTACAATTTCACCTGATTTTCAACTTTGTATTGGGTTGGGGGGGGGGGGGGAGGCGGCAACGCGTTTTTAAAACCATAGCAACGCTTTTTTCAAACTTCAGTTTTGAAACACAAGGACTTTTGTCCACGATTGTAGGTTAGTCAGTCTTCGTGTTCGTCCACCCTTTTGGATTAAGCTTTTGTATTAACACCTTGTATATGGCTGTATAATGTTCTGGCTTATTGATCAGTACCCTTCCCTGAGGGTCTGTTCACATTGAACGTCTCGTGTTAGTTCATAAAGTCATAATTACTTTCACGGAAAAGAGATAAATAAATAAGAAAATATGCCAAACCTCTTGAGAGTTCCCGTAACCAGCCTTACTTCTGTTCATCAAAATGCGACAATCAGAATCAAGTGATTCTCGAGTGCTATTTAACGTTTTATTATCCCGCGGCGGTATTAGCTTTGTTGTGTTGCCCAAAGGCGAAAGAAGGACATCATTTTCGGATGAAGCTTTTTCTTCTCCAATGTGAGGTGCTCCAGTGCTCTCAAGATCTAACAAAAGATCCATGTTTGATTTTCCTGCAGACTTTGAAGCTGTACCTTTTACAGAATGCGACAGCTCATCGGCTGATGCAGCCATTCCAGGATTAGTAGCAGCTACCCTTGTTTTCCCAGGGTTTCTAGATATCCTATTGGCTGCCAAATGACCTCTGCCGGCAGATAGACGTTGTTTATCTGTGACACCACTGAAGAGCTGAGTGGCTAGTTGTTGTTTGCGGTCGTCTTCTTGATCAGTCACTGAGGGACTGGTGCTGATCTAGAGGCGTGAACCCGTACACAATTAGATATTACTTAAAATTATGAAAATGTAGAAAATGACGAGATTAGACCACGAATACACCTCTAACTAGAATCTTTTCATGAGGTGGTAACGAGTAAAAATCTCGGTACACTTGAAATCAACCGCTCATAAGAAAGAAGAAAGAACCTTTGGAAAAAAAAATAAAGACAAAGCTGCCACATAGATTCTCAGATTCTCTCACCTCAGCTTTCGTCTTAACGACCATTTGCCTGTCAGACCCAGAGCTCCGCGATGAGGAATCGGACTTACTACTGGACTCTACTAACCCAGAGCTCGCTCGATCCTTTACGTAGCCCCCAGGTCCCCACACGGCCTTTCCAGAAAAGAGCTTGTTACTAGCAGGCGACACTTCGATGGTCTTTGCATGGGTTCGGCCTTTCATTTTGGTTTCAATATTTTTATGCTCTTTAGCAGACTTGGCAGCCTTTGCTTGCTCTTTTATTTCAGGTGTAACAGATGATTCTGGTGGCGGTTTGTTAGACATTTTCACTGGATTCTCGTAAGGTGTGAACTTAAGGCTCGGCTGTGAATCGGGAACCTCTGGAAGGCAAAGGGTAACATGACGCATTCAGGGAGCGTGGATAATTTATTAGCGAGAAATAGCAACGAAAACTTCTACCTTGCTCCATTCTATTCTCAGTACTTTACATTAACGGGGATGCGCGAGTTGATTACTTAACTGTACAATGGCATTTAGTTATAATAAATTATTTAACAACATGAGAGTTAACCCCCTTCATGTTTTTCTTCAAGCTATTGGCTGATATAAGTGCATGACGTCACTGGAAAATGATACATCCAGCTGTCTAATGTACAAACCTCCTTATTCCACAACCTTGCTTATTGTAATGCTACTACAAGCCAACTACGGACCTTTAATCCTTGTGTCGATATCTCGCTCTCTTATAGGCCTGTATGGAGAAGCTCCATTAGATAGCGCTTCCGATACTAAATCATCCAAGAAAGATAATGATTCGTCTACCTGTCAATGCCAAATATATCCAGAACATTTACATACATTCCTTTGTTCATTGGATCGGACTCTTCAGGGGTAGTCTGCACAGATAAAATTCCTGTGATTGGGAGAATCTACTAAGGAGAGGTGCCTACTTAAGAGTCTTAAAAATCGAGGTGTTTGTAAGTTGCTGAGAAGAATACACTCCAGAGGGGTTTCCGTTCATGCGATGTTACGTTGGTATTTTCATTTTTGCCTGTGTCCATTTGGGAGGTGTCTTCTCATGGAAGTTACAACGGTAGTTTGGCTGTGACGAAGACAAGTGTCCACTTAGGAGAGGTGTCTGCCTAGGGAAGTCTATTAGCGAAGATTTAACAACAGTGAGATCGAAAAAACATGTCTTCGTTTGGAGATATTAGATGATTGTCACGCACTTAAAAGCTCTCAAGTGACGCAATGCTCCCACTCAAATGACCTATCGTATGGGACAAAAATGAACATCGACAGAATTGTTTTGAATCCACTCACCTCCAGATCTTCACAGCACCCATCTAAAGGTAGCACACTTTGCATAAGAAAGGCGTTTTGAGAAAGTTCTTGAATTTCTGAACAACGCTGAGGAAAAAAAATTAGCACAGATAGATATATGCCTTTGTTACTTTGGCAATAAGACAAGCAAAGATTATAAAATGGCAGCAGTTGGCAAATTCTCACTACTTGGTTACTGACCTGTCTAAGCTCGACATCTGTCCCTGACACGTGTTTCTCTAACACATTTCTCGTGCCATCACTCAGCTGTCCAATTTGTGAGGTCAGTTTTCCAATAGCAGTAACTATCCAGCCCTTGGTACTGGGATCTAAATATTTTATATTGAACGTTAAAATCAGTCAAGATTACACTGCTCCATTATATAACAGAAACTCTGTAAGAACATGTATGTAGGAGTGATAGAAAGAGCACCATCTGAGTGGAAGATGGTTACTCCCATGACTTTTGCAATAAGAATGGGTTTAAGTTCCCGTAAACTACTTTCCTTTTTCCACTTTTTCACTCGAATTTACACTGCGCCTAAGGGACCTCCTGCGAATGAAAACCACACACAATTCGATGTCACCAAAACGTGACTTTAAATTCACTAAGTTTCGAAATCTTTGAAATTTGCCGCCTCGTGGCTGACCCTTCCCTTCAGTCTTCTCTCCATTCTTCTCCGTTATCCCTGTCAAAAGAGCTGTGACGTCAGCAACAAGTCCCTTCAGACTGAAAGATGCGTTTCAAAGAAAACAACAAGCCAAAACACACCTTTTGTCTACGTTGTGTAAACAAAACGCGCGCGAAAAGCAGAATTCTTTCTTTATATCATATGAACCATCTCAATCAGTCGTGTAGGTGTACCACAAACCAGGAACTTTAAAATACAATGATAACAATTGACGATTCGTTCAAATCTCATCTTGTCCTCGTGACTTCGTTAGGTGATGTGCAGATTTAGGCGAGAAAACAAAAAACAAAGAGACAAACAAACAATTTGGGCAATGGCAATTTCACGTGAAGCAAAAGGTAACCTCTGGTTTTATACATAAATGAAAACGCACTAGATTATTCATTAGGTTCATAGCTTGCAAAAGTTTAGTCAAGAACATATACGTTTCTGTTCTTACCTTCGAATTTCTTTTCCAGCAACGAGAAAAGTTGTTCAAGAATGACTTGCGGTTCGTATTCAGAAGCTGTGTATGAATATTCTCCTACGACCTTCAAAGAGGATAGATCAATAAATATATTGGAAGAGTTCTGTTTTTGGGGGGGTTGGGGGGTGGGGGTGGGGCAATGTTATGAGCAAAGACGAGGTCGAGGTCCAAAAGGTCCACAAGGTTATTCTTATCCTTATTTTACTTACAAAATAACCTGATAACTTTAGTTAAAGATTAAACTCACCCAGCAAATAACCCAAACCAGAATATCCGGTAAAACAGGTTTTTCAAGAAGGTCGATGTAGGATAACACAGCAAATCGACGAGTTTCGTTATCAACTTCTTCGTCGTCATTTCCTGTGGATTTAAGAAAGTCAAGACATCTGCTGGCGATTAAGTATTATACAACGCAGTTTGACTGCCAACACTGTATACTCCTCTTGTATTAACGCTCATCATGCATTATTAAAAGCTGACCAAACCAGTTATTTCATTATTCAAAATAGAATTCTTTTCGGTTCTTCATTGGTTGCGAATATCCCCAGACTCAAACAAAACGTTTTTTTAGTAACAAGAGCCCGCAAAGTTTCTGATTGCTATTGGCTACGAAAAATGACCGAATGTTATAGCCAGAAAGAGTTTCCAATGCCAACGGCTATAAGAGTCTCTGGATGTTGCTATTCCCTGGGAGTTTCAAATGTTACGATTGCTTTTAGCTCCGCAGTGTTTTTAGGTGTTCGTGAGCCCCCAGAGTTTCTGAACGTTGCCGGCCCAAGCAGTTCCCGATTGATAATTGCTAATTGTTTACGACATCAGAGAGGTCCATAAACAAAGTCAGAGTTAAAACTCAAACCTGCCAGTGAACAGTCATTACTATGGTGAGTATAATATACTGAAATGATAAGTAAACATAGCGCACCTTCAGCTAAGAGCCGCATCAAGTTGTGTGCCACACCCTCTCTGACAAGCGATCCACCAAGCTCAAACACCTCATTGATGGTCAGAATGTACCACGAGTTGTCTGGCGCATATTTGAGAGTCATGTCAAGGGTGCATTACTTATTAACGGGATAATTATTGAAATAATACTAATAACTGATTGAAACAGTGTGCTTTTGTTGGATATTCTGGCCCGGTTCGGTGTTGGTTCGTTGCTTTATTGGTTCGTTCGTGCGCCCGCTTTTTCGTTCGTTCGTTCGCTAGCTCGCTCGCTCGCTCGCTCGCTCATTGGTTGGTTGGTTCGTTTGTTCACTCGTTCGTTCGTTGACAAGTATATATACAAACATATAAAATCTACACATATTTTTGTTTAAGCAAGGAAGTTGAACAATTAAAGGATATCTTTCAGCAAGCTCGGTTATCCTATCGACCAGTTCTGTTCTAAAATACGCATCCGTTGTGGATTTGAGATATGATAACAACTTATCACAAACTGTTTCCACATTCGCTGCATTTGTTATATGGCATAACAGATCCAATGTCTGCGATCAATCAAGAGAAAACATGAGATACATAAAAAGAACACTATATTTA
>CM042747.1:10158433-10170933 GCA_022496165.2 Catalaphyllia jardinei | reverse complement strand
CTCACATCTGGAATAGCTGATGGATTTTTCATGAAGAGACTGTGTAATGCCATCACTGCCTTCTTCCGTACAATATCCCTGATTGAAACAACCACGAAAAAATATACGCAAAATAATATTTTAAAATTTGTAACCATAAAGGCTGAACCTGCATGATTATACCTGAGGACTGGACATCGTTTTCGTTTTTACACCTACAGTTTTACACTAAACGGCTACAGGTAAGCATAACAGCCATGACTTTATTGTGCAAAAAGGACGTCCTGACATAAAGTCCTTAGATCAAACCCTAAACTTCCATGCAAAATGTTGAAAGTGCTGTCATAGTGTACCAGCTGATACTATTTTGGTGTAAGGGCAATGTATCTGTTGTTTGGTTTATTGTCCTATTGAAAGGTGTCAAGCCATTCACATGACACTTTGTTCGAGCTGCTAATCAATCCCCATTACCTCCCTGGCAGTGAGTGGCTTTGGTCAGAAGTACACTAAATTGTAATTACTTGGAATACCTGTGGTGACAAAACAATATGTACTTACAGTAAATCTTTCACTCCCATGGGGAACACCACATATTTTGTAAAAGGTAACTACATGTATAGACCCAAGGACCACACATGCAGTATTATTTGTGGGATACCATACATGTACATCATGATAGTAACCAGCAACAGAAGAAGTCTTAGTTTGAATTGAAAAACAATCAAAACCAAAAAAGATAAACATTAAAAAATACAGGCTCCCTCACTCCTTGACTGTATAGTTGAGGTATATGCCTAAAATATAGCTTTATATGCAGCTCCTAATGTGTGGGTTATTGCGAGGTAGTAACTTGACCTTAAAAGAGGAAAACATTGCACAGTCAGTTTGTAGCTGGGGTGGTTAATCAAGTCTAATTTAGGAGGGGGTATGATTTTATGCTTTCAATGTGAGGATATCTCAAAGATCTTTCTGGTGTCCAAATGTGAAACGAACAGGCCAAATATTAAGCTTACTATAACACTTTGTGCAATATGGCACTATCGAGACTTAAAGGGTTAAAACAATTTGTCTTCCTTTATCTCCTTTTCTCTCTCTCTACAACACTTATCTGAATTGAATTGAATTGAATTGGCACTCTTGGGAGTGACGGGGTAATTAAGTGATTTCATTTAAAAAGAAGGAGTATAAAAATCCCTCACGACAGACTTCATCCAGTTGGTAATAATTTTGTTATATATATTAGAAAAATGCAATAGAAATAGGGTCACTGCTCATTTTTACTCAACATGGATGGGCTCAATTTACAGTGTATAGCACCTTTGCAACCGACAAAATTGTCATCACTTAATATCATTTAGCAGAAAGGGGCACTAGAAATTCTAAGAAAAGCACTTATTGGATTGATTTATTAGGGAAGTTGAGCAAAATAGACCCTGAACTTACATTTTAAGCCATGTGCTAGTTAAACAGGAGATACAACAGACTCACAAATTCTCTATACATGCACACATACCCAACACTACATGTACCTAAAGATGTGTACATTAAAATCAAATAATACATTTACTTATTACGCAAAATTTTAAACTTTTCTTCATATAAAGATATGTTTTGTAGATAACCTCACATAGTTTAAATTCATACTCACTGTACTTGTTTAAGATGAAACAAGCATTTATTTTTCTGTCAAGCTTAGCTTGAGGAAACCGTCTTACATTATGTACTTGCAGGCAGTTGTGTGCACACACCAGTGACATAAAAATCGAGCAGAGAAGGGATACACAATGCAGTCCTGAGGAATCACCCTAAGTGCTTTGATTCTTTGGCGAAATACAAATCCAGAAAAGAAAAATATGTGATAAGTGGAAATTTATGCCTGGCACTGGTAAGAGAGGCTGAACATTGTGTACTCACCATAGTTTTCTTTTGATTCTCAATCAGTAAATCTGTTGTGAAGTCTACTTAAATTTGCTAGGGAAATGCAAAAGCCTAACTCAACAGTCTTGGCTGTGTAGTGACAAGTGCCATCAGACATCACTCTCCTACCCAGACACAAATCAAACTCCCAATTTGGTCAGCACTTAAACCCATACATTGGGCACAGAATGAAGCATGACTTCATTTCTGTCTATTACCTACAGTCTATGGCTTACATGGGTATGGATGGAAGTCCTGCATTAACATTTTACAATGAAAATGGAAAGTAACTATGGAGTTCGAGGTTAAACTGTAGTAAAAAATGCCAACAAGCTGTTCAAGAATTCATTTCTTACAAAAAATTCATACAAAAACAAAAAAGCAAAACAGAACAAAACCAACCTTTTAGACTGAACTAATTCCAGAACTTGTGGTAGCAATGCAGGCATCATATCTTTGTTGATCAATTTACAAACAACTGTCAAAGCACAACATACCTCCATGACATTTGTGCTGCGTAAATCCTGCAATCAATAATAAATTCACTGCTTAAGTCAGAATCTGTTTATTACAGTTAAAAGGACATGAATATTATACTTGAGAGCTCAAAACCTGTTATAAATCTCAGAGAATTATAACTGCAAAAAATACCAAGACACACACCTTTTGAAGTGTGTTAATTAGTAGCACAATCAGTTCATGATTTTCATGAAGGAACAATGACACTGCCAAGTAGCCTGAGATACAAAGAAAATTCTCTCTGAATATCAATAAGTTAAACTGTTATTCAATATATATTTTCTGTTTCTAATCTTGTTTCCTTTATCTAGAATATTTTTTTCTGTGCCATACTGTGGAGGAAAGTGCCAAAAGAATGTCTCCTTTAATGTAAAGGATGCGACATAATTTTGTGAGTTTGGAAGAGCCAAGAGTAAATCACTGATGAACACCACCCCTCTGGGGGCTCCCCTAACAAGTGAATTACAAATCAGGTTTGCCCCTAAAAGCAGATCCCCAGGAGGGTAGCTAGGGCAGATCCTGGAGTACCTGTGTTCCCCAGGCCCCTCATATGTAAGAGCAAACAACCTTTGTGAACAACAGGTGGCAAAAACGACATGACAATCTGGTAAGTACCCTTACACTGTACTTTGAAACAGCGTAAGGCCCCCCCCCCCGGGGGTGAAAACTCCTGGCTACACCTCTGATCCCTAACAAGACAATCAACTGATATGGAGAAGCCCCTATCCAAAATTAAGAAACAATGTACTAATTATTTCTGATAATTATAATTATTGTTTATGTTATGAATACAAAAGGCCACAATAACTATACAAGCAGTCACTTACCAACCCTTTTGTCTAAAATGTTTGGTTGTTGTGCAAACTTGATGGCTTCTACATAACCAATCGATGCATCATGACCCAGCATTTCACAGTAGATCAGACGGACAAGGTATTCTCGCATTTGCTTCTGGAGAGCAAGAAAGCATTAACACTGCAGCATGTTTGTAACATGAATTTGTACATATGTACAGGCTGTTAGGATTTCAATATTATCAAATATAAACTGGTGAGGTTTGAAAAAATTAACACAGTGTGTAACTTCAAGATCACAAACAGATCATGGGCTACATGAGCTGTACACCCAAAAAGTACCTTCCCCTGCCAAAAAAGCAAGCAAACTTGTACTAAAGGTTCAATGTTATTTTCAAAATTAAAGTATTTACTTGAACCTTATATGATTTTGAAAAGAGAGTTACACTG
Source organism: Catalaphyllia jardinei (assembly GCA_022496165.2). Taxonomy (NCBI): domain Eukaryota; kingdom Metazoa; phylum Cnidaria; class Anthozoa; order Scleractinia; family Caryophylliidae; genus Catalaphyllia; species Catalaphyllia jardinei. Next base: position 10,167,274 of record CM042747.1, on the reverse strand, counting down.
TAACAGTGCTATGAGAAAAAGCAATTAATGACTGGCCCAAAGAGAAAGAGTGAGGTTTGTTTCCTTGAGACCCTCTCCGACTCAATGTTCTTCGAAGTGAAGCCAAGGGGAACATTGAGGTCCAGGGGAAACAAAACTCACTGTTTCCTACAGGACCAATCATTAAGTGCCTTGTTAAAATATTACCTCCCAACTCAAAAATAAAAAACTACAAAGAAATAATTTACTTGATGGCAGCTGGCTTACAAATGTGCCATGGTTTCAAGGAGCACAACCTGATCACGTGCAAGTCCAAAATTTAAGTTGTTGTTTACCTAGGGAGTTAGTGAGTTTTGTTCACCCTAGGGAGTTAGTGAGTTTTGTTCACCCTAGGGAGTTGATGAGCTTTGTTCACCCTAGGGAGTTAGTGAGTTTTGTTCACCCTAGGGAGTTAGTGAGTTTTGTTCACCCTAGGGAGTTAGTGAGTTTTGTTCACCCTAGGGAGTTAGTGAGTTTTGACCCACAACACGGGACATGCTCTCCTCCAATCCAAAAATGTATTTGAGTTAAGAGGTATAACAAAACAACTTTCAAAATTGCAACAATTAAAATTGCATAATTATGTCATGTGGTTTTCATACTGCCTTACTGTGGAAGTGTCCCTTTGGATAAGCTTCTCTTTTAATGCAACCAGTTCCTTCCTAGCAATTCGGTCCTCTTCCTGGATGAAGAACATGAAACATCTGAATTTAGTCACCATTCTACTCAATGCGGCAAGGACATGTCAACTGTCAACTTGGTGCATTCTGTAAGTAATCATTACAATTACAATTTCTTGTGATGGTGCATAAACTGCAGCAGCTGTATTTCGCTCTAATTAATCTGCAAAGTTGTAATTGGCCAGTGCAATCAAACAGTTGGCTGTAATCAGACACCTGTAATCAGACAGTTATATAAGCCAATCATGTTAAGTCCTCTACACTAAATCCACCTGCAATCGCAACACTGATTTCAATCACTACAGTAACCAATTCAAGAGATTGACTTTGTAAAAATAATTGTGGAGGTTTCAGTCTTCGCTGACTGTTTTGAAAGAAACTTAACAGCCATTTTGGAAGCTATTCTCCATATTTTTAATTATAGTATTTAAAATGACTTTTACTTTTGTGGTTGTAATTGTTATGATTAATTGGTAACAGGACACTGTATCATCCAATCCAATCTATAATTATACTTGTGATTAAAAAATTGGGCTCTTGCTTCGTGATCATCCAAATTTGTTTATCATTTGTATGATTACTGACCAAATATGACTCCACTCAGTCCTATTACCATTATTTACAAACCAAGTCTTTTCAATGTGCCGGTGTACAGACTGAGAAGACAAGGTTAGTAAGACATTTATTATCTCTAATGTGTGTCTAGCAAGCCTCTATTCATATAGAATGGCTTCAAATTTCTGGCATACATAGAACTCAAATCAGGTCAATTTCCTGGGGGAGGTACTTTAGGAATTTCTGGGTGGGGATGTGCCGCTGGAACCCTGGAACCCTGGAACCTTTAGCCTATACCAGAGCTAATTCATCTGAGTAAACTCCTCAAATCACTCCTATTCAAGACTACCTGTTTTCCAGAAACTGATTTTTGACAGTTAATGATATCCAGCAGCATTTTATGATAGTCATCTATCAACGCTGTTGAGGCTGAGTCGTGAAAATTTTAACTTGCCAATTTCATTTTTTTATATTTTTATGTAGCGATTCCTAGCATCCTTAGTTTCGTGAAAAAATGATACCCTATTCTATGTATACCCTCCCCCCTCCCCCTTTCGGGATCAATTTGAAATTGTCATTAAGTCATTCACACGTTTAAATACCAATTTAAAGTAAATTAAAGTCTCAAACTTTTACTTGCTACAAAAGTTAACACTTGGCAATAAATCAAGAAATCAAAACATTTTGGCAACAACAACAAAAAATACAATAGAATACCGCCTGCTAAATTGACCAATCATAAGGTGTATGTGATAGCAACAGAGGGATATAATTATAATGAACGAAAATTACATTAAATTACATTTAACATTTAATTCCAAGACAATCTGGACACACAATTATTGACATGCAACGGTAAAAACAAAGAATCCTTTTCTCCGCTTTGTTTTTCTTCTTGATCTCTATTTTTCCGGCGGACAGCCAGTAGGCAACTCTGCAGAGGTCAAAGCTCGTTAAACCAAATATTCGGCTCCGCCCGATAATAATGGTAGTTGATAATTTATAAGTTAAGCTTAGTGCATGCAACCCGTATAAAATGAAACCATACAATTTGTAGACCAGTCAAACTTGCCTGTTTTGACTTGGCTTCTCCGATAGTTCTCACTAAACTCTCAAAGGCTCGTGAGCTATTGGAACTTGGTCCGTAGTGCCCGGTGATAAAGCTAGGCAGATTTGCCGAGCCTTTGGAATTCATGATCTCCGAGCGCTCTACTTTTACTTTCAACCCGTCGCCATTTTGATTTTTGTTTGGGAATTTTCCGCTGACCGAACTCCTCTTCGCTCCGACGAAGGGCTAGCGCTCGAAACGTCAGCTTCTGAATCTCATTACGGTGGCTAATTCACATTATCAACTCAGTTGATAAAACCAAATTATCCTCTAACACAGGCAACGAAAGACGGGTTTGTGACCTATGATCGACCTATGATACAAGCCACTTTTCTATTTCGTTTGTCTCTTGTGATAATCAGTTTTTGTTTCAATTTTATTTATCTTTCATAATATACATGAAAAAATTACAAGAATCTAGTGATTTTTTTCATGCAGTGCAGTTCAACTGTAACACCGGTGCAAAAATTGTAATATCGGTCCAAATTACACATCGTAATTCTAGATTATGATGTGGGAAAATTTTGAGCGGAAACTTTAAAAAAAGGTTTCTTCAATGAGGAAAAAATGATTTTAAGAAAGGTCTTCCACACTTCCTCCAAGCATTTTTTTATCTCTATATTATTAATCATACGGTTTTGCGCGTTCAATTTGGAATCAATTTGCACTTGTGAGTTTTTCTAAAAATTAATCTGAAATTACACCAGGGCGTATCTAATCGATATTTTCGATACTCGATAGAAATCGATCATAACTGATCGAAATCAATGCTAATTAATCGAGTAATATCGGAAATCGATGGAAATCGATCACTCGCTTTTTTTGTGATTATCGATTTCGATCGATTTCGGTAATTAACTATCGATTTTATCGAAATTTTGCTGATTTTTGAAACGGAAAAGGATCTAAAGATAAACACGGCAACTGGTACGAAACTGCCGTTTCCGCCTTCACAATTAAAGTCATGTTTGTTGTTACGATATCTCGAGTCCTCTTCTCGGACGACAGTTTGCCAGTTTCTACACTTGTGACTCCGGATATTAACTACGATTCTGACAATTCTCGAGTTCAAGTGCGAGTAAACCATTTACTTTGATTTGTTTGCAACTTAGTTATCGTTATTCAGTCATAAGTACATCAAAGATCGAGAACACAGTACACTGCACCATAGGACTGCTGGGCTAAAATCTGCTGAAATATTGCGGTGATCCTGGTGAAAATAAGAATAAAGTAAATAAACGTCGCTACCATTGAAGAAAGCAGAAGAAAGTAATGTCATCTTTATCAACAGGTAGGCTTAAAGGTAAGTGTTACGCAGTGTTATGATAAGTTCAGATCGCGTTTTTGGTTTCGATCTCCATCGACGTGCCAAAAAAGTTGTGATTATCGATTTCAATCAATTAAATTAACTAATTAATCGACAACTATCGAGTAATATCGATTTCAATTGATTAATCGATTACATTTTCGATGATCAATTTCGATCGATTAGATATGCCCTGATTACACTCACTGAAGCGGCTAGTGCAATTTCAGCTTTTTGGAAAACTCACTCATGTTAATTAATTCCAAATTGAACTCGAAACCGTATGATTGCCTATACTATTTTTTCGCTGCTGGAGCAAACGCGTCAATTCACGACAACTGACTCAACTTTGGCTTCACTTTCTCGCCCCTTCTTTACTTGGCTATGGGGATATGATACCGTTCCATAGGCCACTTGCACTAAGAGGTCATGTGACATCATTTTATGAAAATGAAAGTTACATGATTTTGCCCTCGAAACACTATTAGTGAGTCATCTCTTAAACAAGATAACAAACTAATACCATTTGCTTAAAATCAGAAAAATGAGAAAGTCCGTAGCTGGTCACGTGACCAAAACTTGATTTTAATTTTTAAAATTATGAATTACCGTTTTCTGACACAAACTTTGCACTTAAACTTCAAGGAAAATGTTGAAAAGATGATGTGGTAACGTTTATAGCACATCTGAATGTAACTATCAAACATTAAACAAGATATAAACAAAAAGTAGTTTTGGCCACCATGTTGGAGGGCAAGAGTATGCCCTCCAACATGGCGGCCAATACAAATCATACTAATTTGTTGAAAATTCAAAGTACCATAAAATATCTCCCTTAAATGCGTTTCCTATCACATTTCGGGTGTAAGGTAATTTTTGTGTGTTCTGTCAATTTTTGGCATCGGCAGGATTACAACTCACTGTTTAAGGGAGGCATTGGTCACATAACCTCTTAGAGATCTTTTCCTTGTAAAAAAGCAAACAAACAAACAACCCAAATTGGCCATTCTAGCTCAGCTGTAATCGCACCTTCCACTGAATACATCACAGACTGTCCAGCAAACACTAAAACTCGTTAAAGCGCGATTAAAAGAAGTAGGTGTAAAATTTGAAGAAAACTGATTAAACCGATTTCTGAAGGTTTTTTTGAATAAGTGGTGAATGAGAAGGTATTCGTATTACTGTTCGTTATGTCGTTATAAAGGACGCCAGAAGATGTCAACAGGAGAGGCTCTTAAAACTCTTATTCGCTATCTTTTCAGCTTTTATTGGAACGGAAAGGGGAACTTTTAGATGAAATTTCAAATCCGTAAACGACTCTTACACAGATAGCACTCTTCAGCTTTGAGTGCCTGATGTTATCGAACAGCTTATATGTGACTAATTCTGTAAGAACACTAAAAAAAAAATTTGAAGGAGTTGCTTGGGCGTTTTTGAGTTTAAGAGTAAAGTTTTGCCTCTTCAAAAAGATAATTTAATGATGCTTTTTCCAAATTTTGTTTCTTTCAAAATATTTTTTTTTTGACCTGAGCGAGTAGAAAGCTGCTAATTAATGTTAGAATTTGCCGAAAAAAGCAATGAAAAAGGCTCAAAGTATACCTATAAACATTGTGGCACTAGAATTAATTTTAAATTTGTTTTATTAATTTGTCCGGTTGCGTTTATCAAATGAAAATGTTTTAGATACATAATGTCTTGGCTTCGGATTCTGACAAGGGCGTGGCATCTCAATTATTTTTTTCCTGTGACATGTTAGTTTGAAAGAAGCTTTTAAGCAAGAATTGCCGCTGTTCTCGTTGGTGCATTAAAGAAAACGTTTAACATTTTATTATTCTAGTCCAAGTCTGGAAACTTAATTGTTCAGTGTGGGACGATGAATTTGATTTCGTGTACTTCAGTAATTTCCTTCCGATATGGTGTAAATACATAAATGATAACAAAGAAAAACATTGCAAGTTATTAGCCAAAAAAGGGACTAGACGCAATTACGTTGAAACGATATCAATGTAAACAGACTTAAGATTCCTTCGTCGGACAGAGAAGCCGACAAACACATTGGTGGAAACCATAATTGATGAGAAGATGTACATCATCTTTTGCAATATTTCTAGGATGAATCTTATAAAGTGAATAACCTATACTTAAAAAACTATATGAGAACAGGAGGTAACAGCAACAGCAACAGCAATCAAGTATTTTTCGTCAAAATATCTTAGAAACAATCTTAATGTATAAAAATTCTAAGCATTTAGATAGACACACACAGGTCTTTTTTCCTTCGGATTTTGGCAAACAGCGTGTTGTAGTATTGACATTAAGAATGTCAACGCCCAAACAAAATATATTAAAAATAATCAGTTTGACACATTAAGACTATCTTAATTGTATATCATCCCTGGCAAGCAGCTCATAAAAACCCCAGATCGGAACAAATTTTTCACATACAGCAGTCAGTATATTTCCAGACTGTGACAAGCAAAAGGCTGAACTTTAGTTTTTTACGATGAATCGTCTTGCGTTGGGTTTCTGCTGGGGATCGTTGTTCCTGGTGTTATTTTCAGCATGCAAAACCTTAGCTAAGCACGGAGCCAGCACCAATGGAACTGACTCGATGCTCGTAGAGACAAGGAAATGTAACAACGTGTACTTCTATGAAGCCTCCAACAAGAAGATTGAAAATCTTCTGCAGGAAATAAATGGACGCCTCAATAAACTTCAACATGATATGAACATGCTGATAGGAAACAAGACTATTCAACCCCGTAAGTCGTGAACTGTGAAATTTGCTGGCAATTTGAGTTTACATTTTGTTTGTTTTTGAAGAATTCACGTTGCAAATTAGTCAATCAATAAAGTGACCTTGTAATAAGAGTTTTCTCATTCTATTCACAGAAAAAGACAATTAGAGCTTTCATTCAAAACACATTCAATGTTTTCGGTAGCTTAGAATTTCAAACCAAAGTAAGGGAGGAAGAAGGGTGCTCTTTTACACTAACAAGACAGCAGATTATGACAACAACTCGTGGAAGTCACATGGGAGCTAGGATAACCTCGCGAAAAACTTTATGTTGATTTCGTTTTGTCCTAAAATCAAACGATGCTGTATTTTATTTCACAGCAAAGAAGAACTGTGCTGAGCTGTACAAATCCGGCCAAAGAATCAGCGGTGTTTATACAATCGACCCTGATGGTTCAGGTGCCTTTGAAGTTTTCTGTGACCAAACAACAGCCGGTGGGGGCTGGACAGTGTTCCAAAAGAGACTGGATGGCTCTGTTGATTTCTACCGCGGCTGGGCCGACTATAAAAATGGCTTTGGTAACCTGAATGGCGAGTTTTGGCTTGGACTGGACAAGATAAACCGCTTGACGAGAACAAAGAACAGACTTCGAGTAGATCTGGAAGACACGACAGGCAAAACCGCTTACGCCGAGTACGACATGTTTGCAGTAACCAGCGAGAGGACTAAGTACCAGCTCAGCATTGGAACGTACTCAGGTAATCAGTTTCTTTTCCAGTGTAGTTGAACTTACTCAAGTCCAAATTTAAATGCCTTTTTAGATGTCTGTATAATCAATTCTTCCTGAGGTATTTGTTCCTTTCATTATTTGCTTTTCGTCGTGTTTTTAATAACTTGGACGTTGATCAAAAGTAATGAAGTGAAAAAACTCTTCGATTCAATCCTGTATCTAATATGAAAACGGCATAATCATATTCCCTCGCTTTGGTACAGGGACAGCAGGAGATTCGCTTTCTGGCCATGGTGGTCAACCCTTTACAACCAAAGATCAGGATAATGACAGTTCCTCGGGCAGTAACTGTGCTGTTTCCTACAAAGGAGCCTGGTGGTACACTGCCTGTCATGCATCCAACCTGAACGGTGTCTATCATCATGGGGCGCACTCATCCTACGCTGATGGTGTCAACTGGTATCACTGGAAAGGACATCACTACTCCGCCAAGAGAGCTGAGATGAAAATCAGACCAGTGAATTAGTTTCAGAGCTTTGTTTATCATGATTCCCCTCCTTGATTGATAATTATTACAACAGAGAAGTTTGGAGATAGAAATAAAGATGACTGGTTGATTAAAAGTAACAGAAAAAAAGCGCGTTCTACCATTATTTGAGTTAATTCAGATCTTATGCATTAAAACTGCCATTTTGACCGCCAAAGTCTTCGCCCGAGGAGAGTGGTAGCAGGGTGGAACTTGAACTGAATATATTTCACAAACGCTGTGTACAAGGTTTCTAATAGGCAAACAATCCTAGCCATTGGAGTAGAATGTTCATGATCATATCAAGGACGCCTATGCTAGTCTTAAATCGTCCCCAATGTTTCTCAACAAACGTTGCGAAATTGAAGGCAATCAGTCTCGTGGCTTGTCAAGGTGGAAGAATTCACAAGGGAAACCGGTGAATTGATAGTGTTGATCAGAAAACAAAATACCCCTGGGTAGAAAGAAAGGGCTGATACGAAATATAACAGGAAGACAAATTATAATTTGGATGATTTTTTTCAGTTCTTAAAATTTCACTCAAATTTGGTCACTTGAAGAAGGCTCCAACATAAGGTTGTTAAGGACTTTGGCAATTCTAAAACTAGTTTCGTCGAGATTTATTTCTATGCGGTCACTCTGTAAAATGTAATGTAATCTTTATATGCATTCGCACGAGGCATAGTTACTAACTATGCACAAGGAAAATCCCAACATGTTTACTAAGCGTTAAGTTCCTGATCTCGAGAAACAAATTTCTCGAAAATTCGCGTTGAGCTTGAACAGTTAAGAGAAGGTGAGGTGAAATTTTTCACCTTCCAGTTTAAACTTCGTGGAAAATTCGATAATTCATTTTTCCCGAAAACCTGATAAAACTATGAGCTTTAATTTGATGTAAGGTTTATCTGTCAGTAATACAATCGCGTGGCGCTTCATCCGTTGGAATAACGGAAACACCCCTTAAGGTACACAGTAATCCTAAAAAGTACTATCTTTATGGGTCTAGAGGGTTTTTTTAGCCTAAACAAAAAGATATTCACTACAAGTAGCGACATTTTACACCTAAACCCGGATAATGAAATCAATTAGTCAATCAGATATTTAGTCAATTAATTAGGCGATCAATCAGACAGACAGTCAGTCAGCCCGTCAGTCGTCAGACAGTCTGACAATCAGTCAA
>CM042747.1:10138839-10158423 GCA_022496165.2 Catalaphyllia jardinei | reverse complement strand
ACAGTCAGTCAGCCCGTCAGTCGTCAGACAGTCTGACAATCAGTCAAATAGACAGTCAGTCAGTCGTTAGACAATGTGCCAATGTCGCGGTGTTTTCTAAAAGAAATAGAAAACATGTACCGTGTTTCTATCGAGTGGAAGTTTGGAAGAACTCGAAAAAGCTGTGGAAACACTCGCCTGCGGCTCGTGTTCCCACGGCATTTCTCCTTCTCCCAAACTTCCACTCCATAGAAACACGGTACATGTTTCCTATTTCTTAAACATTAATTAATATACATTTATCATCTATCTTGCTTATAGAGAATGATACGACTGGCAGTTCTCAAAGTAAATCTTTCCTTTCATATTAATGAAAATAAATAAAGCCGAAATAAAAAAAAATGGAAATATACTGACCGGAATATAACTGGAAATATAAATGATAGATTTCATGTTTATCACCCTCCTGCCATCGTATGTTGCTCCTCTGTAATCGTATGTAAGCCAATGTAACCGTATTTAATATTCAATCTTCGTTCCGCACGCGTTAAAGTTGGTTAAAGTTGATCACGTGAGTTCCCGTTACCTAACGACATCAAAGTGACAGAGTGCGTTATTACAATAACGGATAAAAACTGTGCAGTGTTCAGGTCGGGCGGGAAGCCATTGCAAGTCTATCGCCAGCAATCGCCAGCAGTGAACTCAGATTGAATATTAAAAGGGTTAGAGACTGTTAGTTCGTGTTTTGTTTTCAAACACACGCACTTGCTTACTGTAAAATGAACTCGAAATTTTTAATACTGCACTCAGTTTCGCTTCGTGCAGTATGGAAAATTTCTCGTTCATTGTACAGTAAGCGCGTGCGTTTATTTGAAAACAAAACACTCACAACAGTCTCTAACCCGTAAATAACCTATTTATTACCCTATGTGTCTGTATGTACTCGTACGTTACTCGTATGTACTCTTGAAAAAATATGTACTTGCGTACACTCGTGTATGTACTTATATGTACTAGAATGTTTACTCGTATGTAGTCCTGTGGTGTTTTCGTCACGATGAAATCAGACCAGTGAAGTTTTTTAACTTTATTTTAACAGGAATTACTGCGATTTCAGGCTAAAACTACAAAGTAGCCCGAAATTGCCTCACATGCATGCTAGATTTCATTGTAATCCAAATGCATGAGCAGAGTTAACCGTAAAAAGGGCTATTTGAAACAAAGACAGCATCAAAGAAGGTCTGCACTTTCATCTTCCTTTTCGAGTTTCGACACCAGTTCAGGTGAGTGCTATTGCATTAGAATATTTGAACTTGTATACATGTCTGGATTTACGAAAACGGTGCTGAAGAATTGATGTCGCGCTCTAAGCGGGCGTTTATTTCGCGCCAGAAACTTTTGTGTGTTATTCAGCCCGGTAACGTCAGCGCCGCAGACGAAACTGAGCCAGCATTTTAAGAGCTTTAATCCTACTGGCTTTACATATTATCATAAGCTTTTAGTTTTGACTCCCTTCGTTTTGTGCATTGCCTTCGTTCACATGTGCAGCTGCCATAGACGTTGTTCTTGTCAAATTTCGCACCTCGGCGACTTTGACAGGTTTGGAAAAAAACTATTAGAGTGAGGCCACACTATTTCATAAATGACATGTAGACAAAGTGCTAATCAAATTTAATTTAATAACGATTATCATTGAACTTCAACTGTACAGCTTGTTGTCGCTATAATTCTTAGTACACATGCATGGTTCTAGTTAATATAGAACTTTGATTACAGGCTGATGCTTATCTAAAGGTTCCGTAGAAAAGGCGACTAGGAGTTAATTCCACTTCCTTCCCCTACGCCATTCCCAAGTCTAATCCCTCCAGGGTTAGCCCAGCATTGAATTATCATTTGCCAATTTATACGCGAACACGTCAGTGTGCCAGGTCTTAAACCTGGATCGCTGCATCCTGAGCATAACGTACCAGCCACTGGTGTGGCCCGGGACTGCGTCTCTCATTATTATTATTATTATTATTATTATTATTATTATTATTATTATTATTATCATCATCATTATTATTATTATTAATATCGGCATCAAATGCACAAAAGTTGCTGTCAGTGTGTCCAGTGGATTTGGGGCGGAATCCAACTTTCTTGTTCCAAAAAGCTCAAGTAACAAAGGCCAGCTTCAATGGGATAGTTCCATTATACTTGTCAGCGTCTTTCAAATGGAGACTGGAATGGGGTTAGCCTGGAGTCCAGGCGTTATTTTGGAACAGAATGCTCTATAGACCAGGTTTTCAATGCCGTCATCTTGTATTGTAATTGGCTGCTTGACGGGTAAACGGTGGGTCCAGGGTGCGGGGCGAGGGCAGTTTCCTTCCTCTCTTCCTCCCCCGTGCCCATTTTTCCACCTCACGCCAACTCCCTCTGCAACTGAATTATTCCTGGCCCTAACCCTCCACAATAACAAATTCCAAGATGGCGGCATAATACGAAAATGTTCACTCGTGCGCCAGTAATACGCCTGCGCTGCAGGTTAGAAGAGGGTACATGCATGCATGCATGCATGCATGCTTACACTACGCACTGGGACTAAATTGAGTTACCTTTAATGAGAATCTGTATATGCTAAAACATTCTTTATAACACGATATTCGTGGTTCAACAAGTTTAATGCCATCAAGTTACATACTTTTTATTGTGTTATCAGCGAAGACACTAAAAGGTCAGTACACAATAGGCCATGTCCAAGTCTCTTATGCATCTGTTTCAAAATGAGTCTAAGTGCGAAATCGTTCATATGAAAATGAGTCATTTTCATGCAAATCAAAGCCATTTTCATAAGAATGGTTTCGTACTTAGACTCGCTCTGAAACAGAGGCACAAGGGAACTCGGAAATGGCCTATAAGTTTAACATAAGACATAGTTTAGCTGAGATACGTTAATCAGTCACATAGACTACACATGAAACAACCAAACAAAATGGTCGGGATCCTCCGTTTCAAGAAAAACCAGCAACACCACGGTTTTAGAAGTTAGCTGGTCTGATCTTCATCTCAGCTCTTTTCATGGAGTAGTAATATCCTTTCCAGCGAGATCAGTTGACACTATCAGCATAAGACGAGTGTGACTCGGCTTGATGATACAGACCGTTCAGGTTGGAGAGGTCATACCACCACTCTCCTTTAAACTTCACAGCACAGTTATCAGTGCTCTGGCTATCATTATCCTGATCCTTGGTTGAAAACAGTTGACCGCTGTAAAACGAAAGAGAATCTCCAGCAGTTCATAAATAAAAAAATAATAATAATAATTACGAATCGTTCACCTGTACATTACATATATTCATGTGATATAAGGACATCTGGATCCATCGGTTAGGAACGTAGCTAATTCTTTTCCAAGTAAAGAATAGGCGATATGATTATCTACCACAAAACGAGATGTGACAGCATTTGTCTACTGCTGAAAAAAGGCAAAGTCTGAGTTGGTCCAAGTGGTCGGTTCTGGCGGAGTTTAAAGAAATAATCCAGTTTCGTTATGTAATATGACAACGTGTATCTCAGTCACCTGAATATGATCCAAGACTGAGTTGTATTTATTTGCCTCGTTCGAGATGGCAAAGGAGGTGTACTTGGCAAATCCGGTCTCTCCTTCCCAGTCTTCTAGATCCACTGGAAGCTTGAAAGTATCACTGCTGGTCAGGCGATGTATCTTGTCTAGTCCCAGCCAAAACTCGCCATTCAGGTTACCGAAGCCATTCTGATAGTCGGCCCAATCGCGGAAGAAATCAATGGAACCGTTCAGTCTCTTCTACAATACTGTCCACCCCCCACCGTCTGTTGTTTGGTCGCAGAAAACATCAAAGGCACCTGAACCATCAGTATCGATTGTGTAGACACTGCTGGTTGTTTGACCGGATTTGTAAAGATCAGCGCAGCTTGAAACTGAAACTGAGTTTTAAATTAAAGCAATTGGAACTTGTGTAGAAGCAAAGTCCTATTAAAAATTGATTTTTTTTAATGACGTTATTTTCGTTCCACAACATGCAGTAACTTTCAGTTGACACAGACAAGTTTAAACGCATCCATTACAGCCAAAACCTATAGTTTTCTGTCAGACATACATCCTCCAAATATTTTTTTACTCTACAAAGTGTTTCCGAATTTAAAGCAAGAGTAACTTAAACGTCAGTTCAAACTCATAACAGTTTTTTTTGTAACGTATTCTATTCGGGGCCGCTGGTATTAATTTGGGATGCCATTGCTGGTATTTGTCTGCCAGCTTGTGTGTCTTACATACACTAATATTTTGACCAATGGCGTAATTGAAAAATATCACTTTGCGAATAGCTGCAATGAGTATTTGTATAAGGGACCATTTCTATGCATATCAGTTGAAAACACCATTGGTCGTCTCGTCTCTGTGTCACTTTTACAGGAGAATTGGTTGACTTACCACCCGGGGGGGGGGGGGTACAAAGTTTAATACGGGGAGGCTCCGCCCCGAGGTCCAACCCCTTACCCTTTTATATACCATTTTGGCAGGAAAGGCACCCCTTTTATATACCTTTTATTGAAAAAGGTACCCCTTTCAGATACCTACTTTAGGAAGTCCTGTTCTCATTTTCATGTAGTGCTTAATAAATATACTGACAAAGCCATAAGGGGCGTCTATTCGAAATATTATAATTAAAGGCCCTTGTAAATACCTAAATGACCGATTTCCCTACCCTTTTATATACCTCATCATGTGAAATCCCTACCCTTTTATATACCTGAAGCGTGAAAAAGGTACCCCTTTCGGGCGGAGCCTCCCCGTATAGGCAATTATTGGGGGTGAACCCCCCCCCCCCCCAACGGGACTTACCGTCACAATTACAATTCTCAAGATCGGTGATAATTTCCTTTAATTGTTGAAGAATTTTCTCTTTACAGGCTGGAAAAATTGTTGCCTCCTCCGTGAAAATTAACAGCGTGAGGAATGCAAAAAACACAATCCACTTTTGAGAAGCCATCTCTGAAAGAAAAAAAGTAAACAATAAAGAGCATATACTGAGTTATAAAAATATTACCTGAGTGTGACTGGGTTGAAGTGTGTGTTGTTACGGGGGGTCAATATACGAAGCAGCTTTCAAAATAATGGTTGCTAAGGGGAAAATATAATACCTAGCGGGTGTTGAACATTTCATGCAAATCATGCATCTTTAGCTGCAAGGGAGATATGCAGGCTGAATTATTAGACACGAGAATAGATTTAAAAAAATCTTTTAGTAGCATGGCTTCAATTTACATGAGGAACTATATCAGCGCCTGTTATTTAAAGGGTGTAAAACGCAGGTAGCAAACGTAGCTTGATGTATGCCATGAAAAACGTAACCATGAACATCTTTTGAGCAATCCATAATTGCTCTTGAATCTTGTGACATACTATATTTATACGTGTTCTTGCACTTGACGTGAAAGAGTGTATCCTACTTGAATTGAAGTATATGTAGTCACTTTCAGGTTTAGCAAGTAAGAGCATTTCCAAAAAGTGTTTTCTTAGATTTAAAAAAAATCGTCGTTTAGAATATCGTTTGGCCTTTTTGCAGGCTCCATGCACGACATTTTGGAGTAAAGGTCCAACAGCCTGCAGTTTTGCAAGCGTCTAGGAGGGCGATCATCTAGCTATTAAGGTACCAGTATACCCCAAAATGGAGCAATTTTTTTTAGATAGATCTTTTACGGATAGATCTTATTGCGATCTTTTGCTTTGAAAAATTCCATGAAAAAAGATCAAGTCTAAGCAGAGTTACACACTGAAGACATTTCTTTGGATTAATTAGCTCTGTCAACGGGTTGCCACGAGCAGTATTTACACTATAATAGGGATAAATATACTATGCTACGTTCTAAATACACTATGATAAGGGATACACCAAGTACTTACCCAGAAACGACAAGAAAATAGCCTTTTTCTTCGCCGCTGGCTAAAATGTAGACAATGCTAAAGTTGCTTTGGGCTCTTGTAATTATAAACTAGAGAATTCCGGGTTTAATTTGACGACGAACAGCACAATTTGTTCAAAATAAGACTACTATTATCCTACATGGCGACGTTCGAGGAACTACTATTTTTGGCACCAAATTAGAAGCTTGGAGACAAAAGATGTTTCGTATTTTTTAGTTTTTGTAATTTGATATGGTTTTGGGCATTGTAAATCTCCTTTAGTGAATATTTAATGCAATCTCCAATAAGAAAAGGTGCTTGATTTCAATGCTTTTCCTGTCAACTTACATTAACGTGAGGACACTAAAATTTTCGCACCTGCTGAATCCTGATTGGTCAATTCAAATTTCCCGCGCGCTAGCCGTATGCAAGGCAATGGTTTGCCCCAGGATGGGGGGTCGGGCAACCCAGGGGAAATTTGACATTTTCATGTTTTCAAATGTCAATTTCCCTACCCTTGGGTCTCCATTATAAGTCAAATTCCCACCACTGGAGACCACAAATTGTATTTCTTGTAGACACAAATTTATAGTGTAGAATTATTAAAAAATTAACACAGAAGTATTAGAAGGTAAGATTATAAACAATTGTTGGATGAGGTATTTGTGATATGCAGAATAATCAAGGTCGAGGTGAGGGTTCTTAGCCGAAGCCGAAAGCTGGGGCTAATAACCCTTAGCTAGACCTTGATTATATACATTGAACAAAAAAAATGGAAGTCATGTTTTTACTTTATCACTGACGATAAGCAACACAAAGAGCGCGAACTTGACATGATTACCCTTAGAAATCATGCACTGCGGTCTTACATGACATGATAACCCGTGACCTTGAGTCTCCTTGACATGATAATTGTATAATCTGTAGTTATGACGTCACAGGCGCTGATTTCGAAAATTGACTGTACGCTTTCGGCCAATCAGAAAAGAGAGTTGAATGTATTCCCTATCTCAAACGAATTCATTTGTGTATCCTGCAGTATGTATTCAGCAATATTCACAAAGCTGTGAGTAACGCCTACTGAATTGTGTTTAAACAGATCGGGAATTATTTGTTATGGTCTAGATTGCCATCAATTGCATTGATACGCGACCCCCGAATCAAAGCTCGAGGGCATTTTGGATTTTTTTTCGTTTAAGTCAACCATACGTTAACAGTGGAAATGTTATAGTAACATTGCCAAGGAAAGAGATTGTCTGTTACTCAAAAACGCGAGGTTAAAGTGATTCAGAATACAAAATTTTCGCAAAATCGCGCAATTAAAGTGTGCGAAATGTGCGCACCTCAAAATAGTCCAGTCCGGGCTGGCTTATCAACCGTCGAGGTATTTCTGTAGATTTTCCGAATTTTATTCACGGGTGTCTTCCCCGCGTGCAGAAATCTTGCTACTGAACGCTCCCGCTAAACCTCTGCACGAGCAAAAACACCATTCGCCAAAGTAAGCTTGAAGAATAACAAACAAAAATGTTGAACGAAAAGCTTTACAGTGGCCGCCGTAGTTTTGAAAACAAGAAGTGCATTCCTATAACACAATATAAAGAGCGCATGATTGACGGAAGCAAATCGCCAAAAGATCGCGAGAGTTTGTTTCGGGGGTCGAGTGGCCGGGTCGCGTATCAATGAATTGCATGGTGGTAGCCAGCGATCGACTGGAGAGATGTCTGAGAAATGCTTGTACGGACAAGAACCCGAATTAACTAAAGAAGACGGATTAGTCGGAGAAAACTTGAATTCTGTAAAGTTTTCTTGATTAAAAAACGTTGAGAATCGAAAATGCAACAAACGGCAGGGAAAAATGCGCTTCTCCCAAAAGTCCTTCATCCCACGATCAACGACATTAGCGACGACTTCTTTCAACACGGTAAAACGGCCCAGGCAAATTTGCTGCTACGCCATTTCTTTGCAGACAAGAAACTTGGTCATTCATTAAAGCAACTAGTAAAAGTGCAACAATTACACAAACTGCAGGAACGGCTCCGTTCTTCTTCGAAAGGTCCAAACTTAATTCTCGAAACGATCCGGATCACATAGAAGTTCAAATAGTGTCCGTAAGTAGACAAACACGTGTTGGTCTCTCTTTCGATGGACCTGACCACCTGTGACACAAACGTTTTGAAAGGAGTTGCAGTCAACAAATAATTTTTGTCGATCTCAGCTGAAGCGAAAGAAAGGCGGTCGCTGGTCATCGCACGCTTACAAACCATGCACGGGCAAAGGCACCTTTGAGATTTAAGCTTCTCACAGGTCAAACGAAATGTGTTTATATATATCCAGGGTATTGAAGTATCACACTGATTTCAATTCCAGCCACCGAATTACTAAGAAGAGAAACTGTTTTGGTGTTTCATGTTGCCTGAATTAACCTCACGACACATTTTTCGCTCTGTAAAACGGTACTTTATTTAATTTACCATTTCGCAACCGAATATAATTATGGACTATGCCAAGGAACCGTGTTTAATATCTGTCTGTCTGCCTATTTTGCAAAATCAAACTAAATTGGTCAACTAACCCTGGTTATGTACACAAGTGTGTGCTTTGTCTTTTCTGCCCGAGATCCTTTAAGCCAATTTTGGCAGTTGATTTAAGGCTTAAAGAATTGTTTACCTTTCAGTTGTAACCAAACCAAGACATCGGTCGTGATGGAAATTACTCTGCTGGTTCTTTAAATAGATCGTGATTCGACCGTTTGGTGAGTAATTCTACATTGCAAACTTAAATCACACCCTGGTGTTTCGCAGAACACAGTCGCGTCTGCAGCAAAACTGACAAGATGAAATACACCCTTCTAGTCCTGCTGGCTGTCTTTGCTGTGAATTGCGCGGTGGTTACGACACCTTCCAAGCGAAATGAGCAAAGTAAGTACCTTTAATTAGCGATACAATGATATGACTCAAAATTAACGCGCGAAATCTTTTTCCTGGTGTAATGCTTCAACAGCCCAATCAAAATTGTACTGGTGATCTAAGCAAAATTAATCATGATGTTAATTCTCCCACAGTGATAACTAGAAAGGTTTTAATTAATGCACGCCTTCAGCCAGGTTTTTTTATCTGTTAAATAGCCGATGGATATCAGTTAGAATTAGATCTTCGATACTGAAACACTGTGTAACAGAATGCAAGGGAGTATTCTCTTCTCATTGACCTAAAATCCCTACGTTATTGACTCCTCTCTCACAAAAGAATGCCACAAACATCTGCCCTCATCTCCTAAATATACCGAAAGTGTCTAGTCAACCAAATGAACCACAAAAAATTTGATGTTATTCGTCCCAAGTGTGAAGACTGTCCGAAACCTTTCACTTTCCCCGGCTTTGAAAGCTAGTGACGACAGAATCGTAATGTCATCGGAAAGAAGTAAAAGCTTTCGAAAGTAGTGATTGTGCGCTGGAATGTAAGTTTAAAAAAGAGTGATAGAAAAGAAATGTAACGATTTGCAACAATTCACTCAACTTTCACTGCTGAAACAAGTACATAGCCACTTGTATACACTTTAGTAGGTAATACCATGTACTTTTATGGGAATACTGAAATAAATTGTTGTTGTTGTTGTTGTATAAGAGAGTAACTATCCCCGTTAGTTCGGATTAACCGACATTGCAATATACAAAGAAAAAGTTCCAGAATTTTTACTCAAAGCAAAAGTGAAAAATGTAGCGACACCTAGGCTTTTAATTAAAAAGAAAGTCGTTTGCATGTTGCCCTATTTGTCAACTTGTCAATTTCAATCTGTCAATATGCATCCTAAGTTGTTATGACAAAGAATTAGAAATCCAGCGGAAAAAAAAAAAACAGGAAAACTTGATTCTGCTAAATGCGAAAGGGACCAGGTTGGTTTTATATCTCTATATCTATTTACGGTGTTATATTCATGTTCTCACAATTTCAGGAAAAATTAGGGACTTTTTTATGGAAAACGGCAGCTGTTTCATTTCGAGAATTCAGTTTAATGAATTAACTGTTCCACATTCTCAGACAAGGCGTGTCACAGAATTAATAACCAGAGAAGCCAAGATTGTACAAACGAGCAGCATACGAGTTGGCCTTCTTTCCTAAAACCCGGATCTCAATCCAGCCCACAAACGGGTACAACGGGGAGATACAAATACCTACGGGTAACATGTGCACACGGTTAAAAACAAATATCATACATACATTACGGAAAACATATCATACGTTTTAGGTCGACAACATTTGGTTGTTTGTTTGTACGTGTAAGTCAGTATGAAAAATCAAAGAAAGATTCCTAGAATATCTTGAGAAGAGTCTTTAGATCTGGGTTACCCGTCATATTACTCCTAATTGATAATGATAACAAAATCAACTGGGGAAAGACAGATTTCTTGCTTGACCTAGATTAAATTCGTGCGGTACTTGTATGTAATCGTATATGCATTTGATTCTTTCACTTGTATGCCTCCCACTAGTCACTCGCATTTACCCTACAATCATGCATACCTCTCCTCCCTTAAATTCAGACACGGGAAAGATATTTTCTCCTTCTCTCTTTTCCCTTTTCCTTTTTCCAAAAAAGATACACCTGATCTCAGGTTAACTCGCATGTATCTGTGTGTACCCGTATGGTATGATACTGAAATTGTATTTTATAATTATAGGTCGCAACAATCATAAAAGTCCGCAAAGGTTGAAAAAGTACGATTCTTTGGAAAACGAAAAGCGATCTCTAAATGAAGACAAGATTGGTAGTGTGTCATCTATGCAGGTACCTGGAATCTTTTATGGAACTTGGAATTTTCAACGAAACCGACCAGAATTGAGTTTTAGTCTTAAAATAGACATAAAGACAAAATTAAAACAGCGCATGACTCTGTGGTAATGAATAAAGGAACAAACAGTTAGGGTAATTTGAGTGCATGCGGACCGATAATAATTCAATCAGTGTCATCTCAATTCTTAGTGTCCACTTCTAATATACAGTTCATAATTATCTTAATTTTACGGTCATTTCAACCGTAGATGCATATTAACGCAACCACAACACGATCGAGTCGGACGGAACACGTTAATTAACTCATTGCAACCCAAGTAGTAGCAAATGAATTTCCCGGATAGCCAAGAGAACAAGTAGAAATAAATACATAATGTAAGATTCAAATTTGTTTGATTCAGAAGTTGAAGTTGTTAATTGTAGAACATTATCGAATTGAAGTTCAGCATAGTTCGATGCAATTCAAGAATGGAACTTGTATTGCCAAATGTTGATATTCTTAAGACATCAGCGTTATTTCTTTCATTGCAATTAGTTGCAACATTAAGAGAGTTACTTTGGGACACGAATGGATCACTACCTAAAAGATAAACTGTGAGAGGAATAGTTGACTGTTTCATGAGCATGATTTTGTGAAATACACACTAAACTTACTGATATTAAAACAAAGATTGCATACATTAGAAAAGAGGAGATCCCGTACCACCTGTGGATCCAGCAAGCATGGCGATGGAAATAGGAGAGCAGGCTGTTAATAAACAATTAGAGATAATGCAGGAACAACAGAAAAAGGCAGCAGAATTTGTCGACAAGAAGGTAACAAGCATTGTTGAGTTATAAACATTACATTATAATGTATTTTAGTGTTTCTGTATATTTTTTCCAGTTAACTATATTCTAGGATGTACATTGTAGGGGAGGGGCGGGGAGTGGAGGCCAATTCTCTTGGGGTAAATTTTCATCATTGCACATTTTTCAGTCTTGAAAACGGCAATCCATTGATTAACTTTGCATTTCGTTTAGTATTTTTGCCTGTTCTTGGAAACACCTTTGTTCTACCTATTCTCTATGCATTAGCTTTATTGCTTTCTCTTTGCCCTACATTCATAAATCAAGTTATAAATTAGCAACCGGTACGCAAAACCTAGTATTTAAAGGGTAAAATACCGTTTCAACATCTTTGATACTGGCAATACTGGGATGTGATTGAGCAAAGACCAGGAAAATTCTGCCATGTCGACTACGTTCATGGATAAATGAGCATGCTGCGACAACAGAATCCTGTCAGCCCCGCACAAATTCTATCAATGCTACCGTCGGTAGATGTTTTTCCTTGTGTATTTTAAAGCTGTTCCCTTTAGCGTAATGGATATATTTTCGTCAGACCATGATTGTTAAAGAGTTAAATGAAGGTCGCGTTAAAATGCCGTGAACTTTGATTGAAATAAATGTCCCGCGTGTGTTTTCGTTTTCGAATCCGTGTCTGTATGACAGTTTTTTTTCTTTGAACCGCTCTTTGACGTCTCTTAGGAGTTTAATTTATGAGAGAAACCAAAAAACTTCATCGAATAACTTGTTGCTTTCTCGAGATCATGACATTTTACTGAAATCCATCTATGCTGACTATTGTACACAACGACAATACATACAGAAATTGATAGCAGAATTGAAAACCTACTTCCTCCTTCTCAAAACATCCGGCCACTGTTACCGTTTAGAGCTCAGTGAGACACGTACGTCTAGTTCAGTGTATTCTAATTACCGGTATTTTCAGATCAAAGTCAACATTATGCCTGACAAAGGGTGGAAAACAGAGAATTTGTTTGTTCCTCCTGGTTTTCACATTGACGCAGAAATAACAGGAAATGATAAAAAACCTCAAGGAGAAATTGGTGTACAGCCATTTGCCTATCCAATGGGAGTTGGTGGACTCATGATGAACGGATGTTTTGGTAGAAACTATCAGCCAGGTGATCCGTGTTATGCAGCTAAAAGGAAAACCACTATTTGTCTGGTAAGCATGCTGTGAGACATTTAATATCTATTCACATTCCCACTGGCTCTATCTTGTCCATATTGATACTAAATGCAGCAAAATTAAAGCTCTGGTGGTGTAAATAAGGCCAAGTGGCTCACTTTGCATGCGCTATTGAGATCTTCGAGAAAGCACGAATTTATATTTCCAAGGTCAGACACTTTCACCGAAAAATTAAGCCAGTTTCTGTCACATGAACCACATAGAAACTTCACAAGTTGAAAATCGACATTATCAGCCTGAGTAATGTACGACAAATTTTATAGCTCATGAATCCATAGCAAACCCCATTATCGGACGATAATTAAAGTGGACGTCAATTAGATATTGTAAGAAAATTGCTGGTGAGGTTTCGACGCTTCCGTATGCTGCATCACATTTACAACTCACATGTATTTTGCAGTATTTATAGATATGGCTCTACAATATTTGTATGAGTAGCAATGATGGTAAAGCCCAACTCCATATCAACAGTTAAGTTCGAGTGTCTGGCTATTAACCCTCGGAAGTACAAACTAACTCGTAACCCCACTCGGCATGGTACAAGAAGAGAGGGAAAATGGAACCCTTTCTCTGGGTTTTCGTTCTGTTACGGCACGGGGAATAAACTCACATTGATTAGATAGCCCTGAGCTTGCTCTACGAGATGACACCATATTTTATTGACGTCATTTATCCCTCATCTTGGATCCACCATCTTGGATTTCACCATCTTGGATTTCACTATTTCATAAAAAGTAAAAAAATAACGGAAATTAATGCAAAATCAAACCAGGATGCTAATGACATGCAGAAATTGGTGAATTTCTGCAATTTTATAAAGAAAACGTGGAAATGATACACAAGTATGTGAAGAAAGTTTATTTTTTTGGCAAAACCCACACAAAACTTGCGTTTGCCATGGCAACGCCAAAACTGAAGGAAAAACAATTGACATATCAGACTTTTTGCGAAGGAAAGTTTGAAAGTTTCATCCCCTTAGAGTAAGTCGTCTTTTCGAAACGTTGAAAAAGCCGTCTCTGGGGTGGCATTCACCCGGCCTTGTACGTCCGAGGTTTAACTGTACTCACGAGCTTAACACTCGAGAAATTTGTTTTCGTGGAAAAGCCGCGATAGTTGATGCTTTTTAGGATTCAGATAATGTTAAAAGGCCGCAATCTTCAGTTTAAAGAAGCTCAGAAATTACAGCAACTGGTTTTTCGTTATTTTCATCAGTACATGTTTTAAACAATACAACAAGAATGATTCAGTGCCTTAAGAGAATCAAAACGTTGGGGGCATTTTTCTTTCCGCTAAGGAGGCTCTAACAATGGAATTCATTTGTATTAAGCTACAACGTTCTCTGATTATATTTTCCAGAATCTTATTGATGGAGCTTCCTTTATCGGAGTGGGATTTGATGGCCGTGGTGACTTTAGTCCAGAATCAAGGAAGATGAGTATTGTACAAAGAGACTGCAAGGGTAAAGCAACGTAAGTTACACTTTTAACTTTTCTTTGAATTTTTCTCGAGTACCGTCAGTCTTTTTTGTGATTTAAAATTGTAAATGGTTGATAATTGCCCTCTGTATGTCGCTTTTATTGTCCGCTTGGAGAAGTTATACGAAACTTTCCATTGATTTAAACTTAACCAAATCGACGAATTTGAGCCCATGTAGGACAGCGTAATTGGGAAGTCCAACTGCATGGAAGGTGTACACTCCATACTTTGTGTAACGTTATTTCTTTACTGTGCAGTTACACCTTTTTACGTCTCTGTCTGACTTCACAAATTATAATTTTGTTTGTTGCTTTAAGGTATGATGATTTTGATGTCCCTGACACCATGAACGTACACGGAGTTTATGACACCAGCGCCACAATGCAGACGTTCTACGCTCGACGTGAGTACCAAACGTTTCTTCAGCGTGAAGCGGGAATGGCAGGCTCCGCCTTTGGTTTCTACGCTGGAGTGAAAAAGGCCTGGGGAAGCTCACTCACCAGTGGATCACAGCAATACATGGCGCTCTTTGCCATCAATATCGACAGGTAAGTGGAAAGGCCATTCTTAGCTTCTGTTCCATGGACATTATGTTCAAAGCTTGCTGCCTTTATTTCCACGTTCAGCAAACTGGATTTATACCTTGGTGAAATGAAGTTTGTTTTCGTTTTCTTTTTTAGACAACTCTCTTAGAATATTTCCTCTTCCGTCGTCACCAAACCAAAACGTTAGTGACTTTTTTGTTTCTGATGTTCTTCATAGGTACGAAATCTTTTTGGACGAGGTCAAACCAAGTGACCTCAGCGTGAATTTTCTTCAGGAGTTCATGGCTCTTCCCTTATCATATTTAGCTCCTGGAGCAGCCGTCCAATTTCGTAAGTGTACTTCTAGATTAGGTGCCCTTGTTGATTCTGTACAATGTCTACTCATCCAACGCGTCACTGTCTGGACAGGTCAACAGACAGATATCAGGTAGCTCCATACAAATCATGGGCGTAGGGGGGGGGGGGTCACACTGAGTCATACAGAGGGTATACTCAGCAGATTGTCACCTGAATATTGTACGTTGTTTACTTACAAAAAGGCTTACAGAGGGGGGAATCACGGGCACCCCAGGACCCCCCTGGCTACGCCATTGCAAATTTCTGGGCAAGAAGTATAGATCAGCAAAGCTATCCATTCCGATTCAAGTATATACCCTAACTCATGCAAAAAAGTTCTCAATATGAATGCCGGCACTTAAGCAGCTTAACGCTTATTCTTTGAATCCGTAGAGGATTTCATTCTTCGTTGGGGGACGCACTATATAAAGTCAGGAAAATTTGGTGGCAGCCTTGACATTTTCAAGACAATGGAAGCTAACCAAGTCTCAAGCAAAGCAGAGTTTAGCCAAGTTATGGAAGCCGAGTTCAGAAGTTTTTTTGCCAGTCTTCATGCCAAGGACGAGCAAAATGGAGGAAGTAGTCAAAAACAACAATCAAAGACATCATCCACCTCCATATCTGTAGAAGGAGGAGACCAACAGATTGCTTCTCTTATCTCAGATGTAAACTCGCCAACAATAAAAAATGAAATCAAACAATGGCTGGAGTCAATTCGTACTTTCCCAAAACCATTCAAATTTATGGTTGCACCGATCACAGATCTGCTAAAGTTTAATCCTTCATCCCTGTTTACTGACGAAGAAAGAGATTGGGGATGTGAAAAACATTCAGCCGATATGAAGAAAGATCCAGACACTGGGGAAAGCTATTATGAAATCAAAATCAATGGAACGCTAACAAGAAAGAAGTGTCCATACAAGAACCGTGACTATCTGGTCCATGTGATAAATCGTAGAAGGACCAGTCTAGAAAGAGCTGTAGCAGTCTACATGGAAGAGGTGAAATTATGTTTTATATTCCCCGAGTATAATCTTAAGGATTTATTAAATTTGCATTCTACAGTTTACACTCTTAGACGAACCGATATATTTTCATATATATAAAGGGGGTAACTTTCTAAAGAAACTGTAGTGCTGCGTCGGTTGGGTTGATAATGTGAATTGGCTCCCGTAAAGAGATTCGAAAGCTGACGTTTCGAGCGTTAGCCCTTCGTCGGAGCGAATCGAGGAATTGTGGGTTGCGTGTGCTTTATATACAGAAAGATGAAGCTACGCTATTGGTTGGTGCATGGTAACGTGAAAAACAACAGAATAAATTAGTTGAATGAAGAGCGTTCGCTGATACCGTGAGGATTAAGGGTGCCGATTTCAAAAGAAATTTTTGTTCTAGAGTTTTGCGGCTTTCGGCGCTTCCTTGATGTAAGGCCAAAGGCCGCAGACTGCCATATGTTGCTTACAATGATTGGGGAGATTCAAGTGTCTCGCGACCGGCTTAGATGCGTTTTTGTTGTCTTTATCTACATGACGAAGGTGTTCTCAGAAAAAATAAGTTTGTCTTCGCCCAGGAAATTGAAATCGCGAAATATTTGAAGTGCATGTGGACTGTCTTTAACGTTTGACGGTAAGGATCTGACGATAGGTGCCATAATTTTTGTCTAAATAGCTGGAAATGAGTTTGGTAGGGCAACTACAGGCAGAGACGGTAGGTTCACCTGGGTTGTTAGGTTTGTTAATAAATAACGATAGAATTCCATTCACCCTCACATTTCACCCTCACAACAACGCAGTAAAATCCATCATTCTAAAAAACTTTAAATTACTTCAAAATGATTCCGATACTGGTAGAAACTTTTCGCAACCTCCATTAATTTCATTCAAACGCGACAAATCATGGGTAACTTTTTAGTCAGAAGTGCATTCCAAACGAGTAATCAATGTGAAACTTTTAAATGCGCACACGTACGATGCAAACATATCCTTTCATTCGCAACGTTGAGAAAATATCGGATTTCAAGCGATCCACCAAGATCACTGATCATTTCACCTGCACCTCAGCCAGTGTCATCTACAGTAACTGCATAACTCTTGCACCCTTTGCAAAACGCTATACATGGGCGAAGCGGGGACACGATTAGGCGACCAATTCCGAGAACACCAAAGTGACATAGAGAAAGACGACAAAACGCATCTAAACCGGTCGCGAGACACTTGAATCTCCCCAAACATTCTTAGCAACATAAGGCAGTCTGCGGCCCTTTCCTACACAAAGGAAGCACAAAAGAGCAAAAAGAACAAAAATTTAGTTTTACCATCGGCACTCCCGCTTAATCCTCACGGTAACAGCGAACGCTTTTTATTCAACTAATTCAGTAATCTGTTATTTTTCACGTTACTATGCACCAACCAATAGCGTAGCTTCATCTTTCTGTATATAAACCACACACAACCCAGAATTCCTCGATTTGCTCCGACGAAGGGCTAGCGCTCGAAACGTCGGCTTTCTAATCTCTTTACGGTGGCCAATTCACATTATCAACCCAGTTGATAAAACCTTATCTTATTTTCATATATAGATAAGTGTCTTTAAACTACACAACATAAATTTTCTCTCTGGCCTAGCTTTTTGCACAAAACTGATGCGAATTCAATTGGAAAATGTTCAAAATTCGCCTCAAGCCAAAGCAATGCAGAATAGCACAATCTGCCAATCAGGAACAAGTAATTTAGTGCCCTTTTGCGTTAAAATGACGCACATTTTAACAAACTGCCCGTGAAAGTACTTGTTAAGTAGGTTATTTCAATTCATAACGCAATTACAATTTTAAAATTACAGATCCGAATGTATGTTGCTTCAATACATTTCTGAAGAACTGTCTTTCTCAACTTTAGGGTCCCATTTCGGTGTCAGATATAACTCTTCCTGCAGGACGGCCTGGCTGTCAGACCGAAAACTATAAGTTCCAAGAAAAATCTGGCAAGCCAACCTGGCAAGCAATAACTGAAGATGAAGCCACCTTCCTGATAATCTTCAACACGAGAGGGGAACTGTCTGGAACATTTCGAGGCCCTGTTAAGATAACTCCTCACATGGAAAAGTACGTGAAATTCTTTGATAATCAATGGTTTGTGGGTGATAGTCATGACCAGATGGACATGACAACAGCCTGTAATCGCGGCAGCCGCAAAGATTTCAAAGTTTGCATTCTTGGCATGGTTTTGACGTACTCTCCTCAAAACGGATATCTCACGCTAAAGCGAGAAAACTTCGAGACTTCCAATGCGACATTTCCGGGTTTGACGCCAGATATGATTGGCTCGTTAATAGCACACGCTGAATGGCCAGCTGACCACATTTTTCAGATGGATACAGTCATTGGCTATCTTCCGTGTAACGTAAAATGGTCCAATGCCTTACGCTTTGACCCTAGCAACAAAGAAGGAAAATGTCTCCACTTCACTGCATCTTCGAAAGGAACCGTCTTTGTTATATTCGCTGCTGTTCCGAATAACAAAGATACATGGTACTATGTACAGATTTCCACATATGGCGTTGGAATATTTAAGGTGAGTTTACATTTAAAAGCCGCGTTTATTAATTTGGACTAAAAGCTACGCATACTCTAAGACGCTGTCGTTATCTGTTCCAGAAAGCTAAGCGAACAGTTTTTCAGGCACATCCCAAAAGAAAAACTAGGGGTCGCTCGTGTGAGAAAACTGTATGCTTCGCGAATTACAATAAAAAATCTCTGGTTTACGCATTCACAAAATGTTCCGTTTACTTCAAGTCAGGGCTAGATGCCATAATTTTGAGCAGTGGAAATAATGTTCAATTAAAATTCTGACTTTTGAAGTATGAAAACTGCTCAATGCAATGTATAGACGGTATTTCTCAAGCAATGCAATGATTGCGGACAGTATCACAATGGGTAAGTTGGTTGCCAGGGTTTCGTTGTTATAACTTTGTTGTTATAACTCGCTCGTTCAATAATTATCACTGCACAATATCTAAAAGTAAACTGCTAAACGGCACCGAAACCGAGACCGAAACCAGCTTTAAGCTCGCACTGATTTCAAATAACTCAGTGTCACTTGTAGTAGAGAGAGAATTGTGGGTAGGGACAAAAAACGTAGGGGCGAGACAAGGCGTGTGGAGGGGGGTTTATTATGTCTACATCCACTTAAAAACAAATCCCTAACCAGAAAGCAAGCTAAAAAAACGATTTCAGCAGTGAACAACATAGTGAACAAGCTAATATTAGACAGAGGAAGTTGTGAAAAGTTACACAAAATGTTTAGGTTTGCCGACCCGGTTTTCATAACTTCAGGTATTTATATAAAATATATATATTTTTATCTCAATTAGAAATATTTAAATTTATAATAATATTAATAATTACTTAGTATTATTATCATCATTATCATTATCATTATCATTATCATTATCATTATCAAAGTGAATAATGATCATCGCAGTAAATTTTCCAATTTAAGCAA
>CM042747.1:10124480-10138439 GCA_022496165.2 Catalaphyllia jardinei | reverse complement strand
ACCGCAGTTCAAATATATGAATTATTTCATATATACTTCACATCATTATCATTATCATTATTATTATTAGTTATACCATAATATGCCTGTCTTTAAAACAATAAATATCTTTATTCCTTTTATAGTCTCAAAGACTCATGGTTTCATCGGTTGATGTTAACGCGGTTGGCTTGGGCGCGGAGATTCTCTATCAGTCCTACTTTGTTTGCGTGAAAGAGACCTCGAAAAGCACCGTAATAGAGTACGGGAAAAGTCAAGGAACAACTGAATTCGGTGACGTCTACTTGACAATGATAGACAGAGATGATCCCTTCTTTGTTCGGTTCTATTCATTTGGGAATGGAGAGGATCCCCTGGAGGTAGTTGATGCACACATTCTTTCTCGTCACCTGACCAAGGCCCACTGTAAAGGAGACACTGTGCATGATAAAGAAACGAATATGTGCGTGCAGGATTGCCACGTGTTATGCGACCCAAACCAAGGTATCAATCAATACATACTTTTCAATTCAAACTCATTAACAATACGTTTAAACGAGTGAGTCATATCTGTCGTGGCGATCTAAATTAGCAAAGATTTTGACGATTTTATTTCTTCGAATTTTTATCAAAGCACTAGTGAGCAGCACACATATACTTTAGGGAGTATTTTCCTCTTGGAATAAGGAGAAACTATGCTCGCCCGGGGCAACGAAAATTTTCGTGCCCCGGGCGAGAATCGAACTTGACGAGACGGTGTCTCACCACATTTTCAAACAACTCTATAAACACTAAAAATACTTCACGGCGCATCGTATTTTCAACTCTTTTCCCGGTGTTTCGAAATGTGGTAAAATGTTATGTAAAACTAGTCTCTCATATTCAACATGCTACTTTATAAACTGATGATTATAATCTCATCACGTAACATTATTTTGATTTTGTTAAACTGGCACGATTTTCGAGGTAAGTACTTGCAATCGTTTTTTCATCGCTATTATGTATTATTTTTTCTCAAAGGATGTCGAAGCACCTCAAGTGGGAAACCTCTGGCCACTGACTGCAATGCATGCCGTTATGTGAAGAATGCTGTAACTGGAGAATGCCTTGAAAAATGTCCAGAGGGCTGGGACAAAAAGGATAACAACACGTGTGTCAAAAGTGAGTGTCTACTAACAGCATGTTGAAATTATGAAATGAAAATAATAATGATGATAACAAACTATTTTAATATGATGATAATTCGACAAAAGCGTGTTCTCTTGCTTCCAAGTGTAAATTCTCTTTCTTGTTTCATTTTGATTTGTTGCTGTTGTTGTTTTTTTCTTAACGTATATTTTAAGATATCGATATTCATAAAAACAAGCAAAAAAACGACTTAATTTCTGACGGTTGAAGATCCTACAAGAAAAAATATTCAACTCGCAGGATACACCACAGAAGAAAACAGCTACTACACCCCACAATTGGTAATAAGACTTCGTGTCGTCCAATTTGATCTGTTATCATACTCATGATAAACAATGCGGACTCCCGCTGTGCGGTCGTCTGATTTTGTCATTACTCTTTCGATTACAGAATGAAATGGACTTCAGTCAGTCCTATTACCATTACTTATCACTTACTAGGTGGAAAATTCTAGTGACATTAACATCAAAAGTTATTAATGACATCATTTTACATCGGGCATGGGTGATTGTTCTAAAATCATTTGTTTTGTCGACCAAAAGGAGTGGACCCTTGCGAGGATGTTCAGTGTTTGAATGGAGGAACTTGTGAAAGCGTTGATGAAAAAGCATTTAAATGCACTTGTCTAGGAGATTTTACTGGAGAATACTGCGAGACCCGTAAGTAGACAAAAAAGAATTTTACTCCTCAGACTTGCATCAATTGCAATAGCGGTATGGATTAAAAAAAGTAAAGGGTTGAGCCAAATGGCAGTGAATAGTAATTGAGAGATGTTAAAGACATGAGCATGATCACCTTAAAAGTTTTACATTCTAGAAAACAGCTTAAAAACGAAAAAGAAAGAAGTTAACATGATATAATCTCGTAATTTATCATTTTGGGATGCCCATTCATACAGGTATCAGCAAATGTAAAGCGTCCTCGTGCTACAATGGAGGGACATGTGAAGACATCAGCGATGGAACGATCAAATGCAATTGCAGGACTTGGTACAAAGGCACCTACTGCCAAACAGGTAAAATTGAAATGAATTGTGCAAACCTACAGCTGCTTTAGGAGGCGTAACGAAACATTTCTTGGGAAATAAGTACTAAACTCCAGTTCCAAGGGCGAACTACTCAAAACTGTTCATACAATTTAACATTTTACGACAACTGCAGAAATTCTGGCCCGCCCATTGGCTAATTGTTATTGCCAATATGCGGACAGACACGTGAATTTATAATTTATGCAATGCGTCAACAAGTGAGAGCTAGCAATTTGACAATTTGTTATCGTAAAAAACAAATTTATGTCAGTTTTTAATGCATCTGTCCTGTTATTGACAATGACTTTCTTTATAACATTGTCAAGGTTGTCTGCGGATCCACAGCTACTTTGGCAATGTCATGTCGAAATTCATGATCAATAACAGGACAGACGCATGAAAAACTGACGTCAATAGGCAATTTAACAGTTGTGTGCTTAGTTACCTCGCTTAATATAAGAACCCATGTTATTCTCGCATTTTGATTGGTTCTCGCAGATGCAGATGCACGATTGACGTTATCATTACAAAGTTTTCCCTCTGCCGTTTTAAAATGGCGGAAAGTTTTGAGAATTAGGATGATATTTTACGTGACTGGGCAAAAGATAAGGTACAAAAAAGTCTTGCTGAGGAATTGAACAGGTTTAAGAAGCCAGAAAACGAAAGATAAAGCCGTTTCTTTTAAAAAAATGATACAGAAATAATTTTCTAGCAGCCTCAGTCGGCAGTTGAGCGCGACTAAGGCACGCACAAATTGGTCTTGGTAAGCCGAGAACCACTCCGTTATCTCGAATTTAACAATCCCAATAAACAACATGTTTCTGAGATTAATTTATTTAAAAGATTCAACTTTTCCCAGTGTCAAAACAACTGTTGACTCACTGATTGATGTCAGGAATGAAACATCAAAACACCACTTCTTAAAATTGGTAAAATAAAATACATAACCTTGCTTTCCGATGCGAATGTTCCTGTCCGTTTCAGGCCACAGCAGCGAGCTAAGTATAGCTAACCACAGCTCACGGTCAAGAGTATCGCAGCTAAAATGTGTCTCCAACACTATATCAAGCTGATTTGAGAATCACCAACCACAGAGGACAGAAATCTCCACCGTCATTTACGCTCCTTTCATTCAAAACTCGAATCAAATGGCCTCTAGGCTGACCGCAACCACAAGTTTTCCGAGACTATTTTTTCAACTCCTGCAATTATCAAGGCAACGTCCAAGCTTTTCGGCTCACAGGGCTGCTCCAATGACAAAAAACTGACTTGATTATTCCAGCATTTTCTTCAAGATTTGTAGATTTTGCAGTTCAATTCTGCTTTCGCTGTAAGTTTTTATTCCACGAGAAGCGACGCTCGAGTCAGGTTTGACAGTGGCGTAATTTTTCTCGACCAATCACAATTCTTTGCTACGCATAGGAACCAATGAAACTGCTTCATTTTGAATGTATAGATCACGTCAAATGGCTTTTTTCGTGCAAAGGCGGGGCAAAGGCGGGGCAAAGGCCGGCTTTCGCGTTATGTTAAAATGTTTTGAAACCAAAAAAAGCTTTTCGTCATTATATAAAACAAATAGATTCCATGTTGCCGTGCGTCTGATTCAGTAATGGATCACAAAATGTGGTAAGAACATCAGTGACACACTCGGCTACGCCTCGTGTGCCACTTTTTTGTTCTTACCACATTTTGACGTCATCTGTGATCTATTACTGAACAGACGCACGGCAACATGGAATCTATTTGTTAAATGAATACAAGCGAGGCTGGAGGTGACTTTGCTTTGATTCATACCTCTTTGCTTTTATCATGTAAATGTAAACTAGTTAGCACAAGAACAACTTGATTTACACAACAATAGCAGTGAAGTCTGTATCAAAACAAGGTCAACTCCAGCCTCGCTGCCATTCAGAGGCCAGGTCACTGAGCTGACAACTGTAAAATGGTCTATTTGTTAAAAAGAACATTTTACAGTTGTCTGCTCGGTGGCCTGGACTTTGAATACCAGCGAGGCTGGAGGTTATCTTGCTTAGATGCATACCTCTTTGCTTTTGTCTTGCAAATGCGCCTAATTAACAGCTGCAGTAGAACAATTTTACACAACTAAAGTAGTCGTCAGTTTTACACAACAAAACCAGGGAAGTCGATATCAAAACAAGGTGACCTCTAGCGTTGCTCCCATTCAAAGGCCACTGAGTAGACAACTATAAAATGGACTATTAAACTGACAGCTCCAAAATTGTAGTTTATAGTTCATGAGACCGAATAATCTACTCTAAATTTACTATAACTAGTGATTCCCAATCACTTTCCTTTAGATTATAGGCAGTGTTAAACTTCAAACCTCAGTGAAACCCCGCTCTGATTCTATTGTTACTACTCTTCCCAGCAGACCAAGACACCCACGAATTTTTTGCCTCCTTCAGAGTGACGTTTTTGATGCCGCGAGTTTGTTTCAAAACCAATCACGTGGTACATTGAAATGCATCACGTGTTCACATTTCTTATGTGTGGCGTCATGACTTTTTCGTGTAACGAGATTTCATTCACAACGTGTTTATCTTGAAGAGGAAAACTTACCGCCCTGTGTCGAATGTCCAATCCATGGCAGACAAAAAGCCCGGTAAGCTTTCCTCTTGATCATGAAGATAAACATGTTGCGAATGAACATCACGTAATCCGAAAAAGTCATGACGCCACAGAGAAAAAAATGTCTTCACGTGGTGCATTTCAATGTACACGTTATTGGTTTGAAACAAACTCGCGGCATCATTCATCATCAATTCGTGGGTGTCGCGGTCTACTGTGAAGAGTAGTATTTGAAAGTTTCAACTGTTTTGTGTGCATGTACGCGTAAGCGCGCAACAGTACAGGGAACCCCTTTCAGTATACAGATCTATATTTTATTCAATAGCGGACAACAAGAAGCCTGACTCAGTGAAAGCAAAAGTTCTTATTAATCATACACTGACAGTTATAAGCTGACACCTTATTGTCGATCTTTATGTCGCTCATCCATACAGCTGTAGACGCTTGCAAAGTGTATTCGTGTCACAATGGAGGAACATGTAGAAATCTCGGTGATGGAAGGATTAGGTGCAGTTGCAGATCTGGTTACAAAGGAACTTACTGCCAAACAGGTAAAATTTATGCATGCTCGGTCTATGCTCCACACCTGTCTTTTCTCCATTCTTTCAAATTATAACGAGAACTATTGCTATATATTCACAGTTACTGTAAAAAGTGCTTCAAACGGTGTCTTCGCCATATTTGCCTCTAGCAAGAAAACCAACGACAGTTTTGAACCATTGGCGGTTTTTTTTCCACTTCATGTGACAGTTGTTCGCACTGTAATGTGTATGTATGTATGTATGTAAATCTTTATTTATTCACGGAAAATCATCAGTTAAGCTAAGTTAAAAACTAAGACTAATTACAACTGCTTTACATGATTGCCGTGTGGGAATCCGATATATCAGCTACCTTCTTGATATTTCGCTTAAAATGCTCAACGGATGCAGCATTTTTTAAGTTTTTGGGCAAGTTATTCCATAGCATGGCCCCGCTGTAAGAGAAGCTTCGTTTCAAATAATTGGTGGACAGGGTCAGCCTTCCCGCAGAGTTTCTTAAGTTGTAAGCAGAGTGACGCTGAGAGAAAAGACTTTGTAGATATTCCGGAGCAAGGTCATTCATGGTTTTATACATCATTAAGGCTTTTTGTTTCTTTCGGCGAAGAGATAGCTTCTCCCAGTTGAGGGTGGAAAGAAGGTGGTTTGAGCTCGCATCAAAGGATGATTTAGTAATAACTCTGGCTGCGCGATTCTGTAATTTTTGGAGCTTATCACTCAAGTAAGCACTCAAACAGTCCCAGACGGGGCTGCAGTAATCAAAAAAGGGCATAATTAAGGTGTTATAAATTAGAATTGCAGTTTCTTTGGATATAAACGGCCGCACGCGTTTCAGGGCGCCTATAGCTGAAGAGACTTTCTTGCAAATCTCTTCAACATGTTTACCCCAAGAGAGGTGAGCATCTATGGTAAGACCCAAGGATTTGGTATGAACGACTCTCTTGATAATTTGGTCATCCATTCTGATTTCTACATCGTCACATTGGGCAGATAGCCTTTGTCTTGATCCAATAATCATTAGCTCGGTTTTAGCAACATTTAGACTGAGCTTGTTAGCTTTCAGCCAACGGCTAAGGTTATTTAATTCAGGCGTTAGAGCTAGCTTAAGTTCTGTTAACGTTTTAGCAGATAACGTAAGGTTGGTGTCATCGGCAAACATTCTTGGTACGGCGCCCCGCAGGGAGTTGGGAAGATCATTAATGTAAATTAAAAATAGCAAAGGACCTAATATGCTACCCTACGGCACGCCGCAACTAAGGGTACGAGCAGATGATAGTTTGCCACTGACATTACATCTTTGGGTTCGGCCACTTAAGTACGACGAGAACCATTTTATGGCCGCCTGATCGACACCCAAATATGACATTTTACGCAAGATGATCTCATGATCAATGGTATCGAATGCCTTAGTAAGGTCAATAAAGACAACGCCATTTAAAAGGCCATTGTCGATGTTTACTGACCAAGCATTTGTTGCCTCAAGCAAAGCCGTGAGCGTACTGTTTAGAGAACGGAACCCTGATTGGCAACCCAGTAGCAATTTATTATCATCTAGATAATGGAAAAGTTGATTATAAACAATTCTTTCGAAAACTTTCGAAATTATAGGGATTACAGATATTGGCCTGTAGTTGTTAGGGTCAGATTTAATGCCCTTTTTAAAAAGTGGAGTCACTTTGGCCGTTTTCCAATCGTTTGAATATATCCCAGTTAGAATAGACTTTGAGAATATTGAGGTAAGAGAGGGTGCGACGATATTAGCAGCCATTTTCAACAGTTTACTCGGAATCATATCAAGACCGGTGGCTTTCTTTTCATCAATTTTCGACAAAATGTTAGAAACAATATCAACACTCGGAATTTGCAGAGAAAACGAATGGTCAGTGGGCTCTAAATAAGACTCAGGATTAGCATCGACAACAGGAATATCTTGTGCTAGTAATGGAGGAATTTCTAGGAACAACAAATTTAAACGTGCGGAATTACATCACTGCTTGACCATACTGAAACGTTCAGCCTAAAGTTTTCAAGTTCAGTTCTTCGTTTGTAATCTGTCAATCTTCTCCATCCTTAACCATCCTTGTTCCTTTGGGTTTATTTTTGTTTCGAGTTCTCTAGTGGTCTACTATCCTAGTAACATTCCACATCTTTCAGGTCAGTCCTTCAATTTAAGGTAATTTTGTACGTGGCCAAAATAATTCTAAATACCGGCCGTTACTGAGCTCCTTTAACAATACAAGCCATAATACAAGACTAAAGATTCACTCAACCCGCAGTTCCGTCAACTAGTCGAGGCGGAGCGAAAACCGTGAATATCTAGCTTTGACTGAACTTAATTATACTGAAGATGATAGTGGCATGTGACTGAGCCCGGTTACTTGGCATAGAAGCGGTTTTTTCAAATTGAACATTTTATTTTTGGTGTTCTTCCCCGGCGTTTGATGTACTGTTACAGTCAGTCTCAAATCACGCAATAAAAGTTATTTAAGTAACCGCAAATCTGCTCAACCAAATATAGAAACACAACAACAACTCAAGGCTAATAACTTGTCACGAGCTTTGCACGTGACATTAGCCAATCCGCAAACTTTTGGATTTGTGCATTTAGTGGACTATCGGTCAACCAGCCAGTTGCTACGCCGGTTGCTACGTCGTGCTGTCGAAGCCCAACCAGGTGGAAACAGTTGTCCACAGCTGCAATTTTTGGCTTTCAGTTTGGCCTCTATATGTCATTGTCCAGTTAATCGTTCTAAGTAGTTATCAGCCTTGCATCAGTGTTATATTTGAGAGAAAAGCACGAAGTTTAATTGATATTTTAATTCCTAATTTTCCCAGCTGAACCAAGGCCAACATCCTTCACCATTTGTGAAGGGAACAGAAACATCATCAATTGCCATGGAAGGCGAATCAGCGTGTTAGACGCTTCCTATGGCAGACATGACCGCAGTACCTGCTCTCATTCAGAGATTTACACAACCAGTTGTCATGCTGGCAATTCTCTTAGCATTGTGCGTAGCAAATGCAACAATTGGAACAGCTGTACCTTGGATGCAAGTAACTCAGTATTTGGTGATCCCTGTCATGGAACATACAAATATCTGAAGGTCACCTACAAGTGCATTGATTAGGTAGGTAAAGGTAAAGTCTGTGTACGAGCCAAGAAACCCACAAGCCGGAGCTTATCCCGGTTTCTGTGGCATGAAGCGACTAGGAGTATTTATTTACCCCCTGAATGGGATGCTAATCCACTGCAGGGCTGACTCCAGCATTAAGTCATTTGACCAGACGCGTGACACTGAAAATAAATGATAATTTCGAAAAATGAAACTAACAAAGTTAAAAAAGGGACTCATTTCTATTTCGAAAATGACACAATTATTATTTTAACCATTTTTCCCTTTTTTCCCCTTTTTGAGTTTTTCGTTTTCGAAATCTAAATAATCAATGTTACTCCTATGATCACCACTGGGATATAAACAACGAAAAACAATTTTTATTATCTTGCTTTTAACAGGTTGTTCCCTAGCAAGTCAGCATCTGACCCTGGCAGGAAGACTCACCTGCTCTTAGCAAGAAGACTCTTCCATATTTTAAAAAGCATGAAGAGGATTTATAGTTCATAAACAAACTTAATTAAGCTTTATTTTGTATTTAACAATTAGACTACGAGCCCGAGTTTTCTACGAGCAGATAGTCAACTCGGCTGCGCCTCGTTATCACTCGTAGAAAACGAGGGCGAGTAGTCTAATTGTTTTAGTATAAATTTACCGTAGTCTCATTGCATAAAAAGAAAAACATGTCAAGTAACACGTAGAAAAGAACCGTTTTATTACGTTAGATCAGGTTCAAACGTGATGCGCGACGTGCGCTGATGCGTAACTGACGACTATCAGCAGATAGTCATCAGTAATTTAGCCAATCAAATTCACGGATTCACAATAGACTACGGTAAATTTATACTAAATTAGTATAAGCCATACTATAGTTAAACACCAAACTAGCGAGTTGATTTGTTCCTTTAAAGCTGTAGGAATAGAAGTAAATGCCGGAGGCGCCCAACTGAGAGATGATTGATAGCCCACAAGTGGACTTACTATACTTTATATGTTGTTAGCAAAAGTGTATCTTAAAAACTATAATAGCTCAATGGATACCTTTTTTGAAGGTGTAAGAGCTAATGTAACTTGACGATGTAGCCAAAGTCACTCAAATAAAGTAAGTCATTTCAGTTGCTGAATGTACATTACGTGCGTTCATTTCAATTGTTTCACAAGCGATAAACAAGTAAACATGCAAGTTGCATTTGAGCGATCTTCTAGAGTTTCCATAATTATACTGAAATTCAAAAACAACTTGGAAGGTGAAACGATCGCTCTGCTGTTAATAGCTGAAGAAATTGAGAACCGTTCGTATAAATGAGAGACACTTTTTGCTTATGTCTTCCTATCTTTACAAACTGAAAGTATCGTTCATTTTTGTCTGTAAACCTGAGAATTCTCTGCAATTCAAATGCTTCGGCTGTAAAAAATTGCTTGAGATTGCTTGTTCCTTCAAAACATTTCAGCACAATATATCCCAACATTGTTAGCCCAGCAGTTGCAAGCTCCAGCCAAGCGATCGAAAGCGACATTTGAACACAACATATCCCAACATTATTATTGTTGGGTGTGACATGTTGCGCGCGTTTGGCCAGCCTGTCAACGTGTTGCGACATGTTGGGTATTGAAAATTAAACTAGTGCACATGCCCGAGCGCAACATTGTTGCACGAACCTGGGCAAACGAGTACAACATCATGCAACATCCACAAATATTTCATGAAAAATCTACCCACTTTCAAATCTGAGCCAACAACACCTAACATGCTGCACCATGTCGCAACACGTCGCGGTGGCCA
Organism: Catalaphyllia jardinei; assembly: GCA_022496165.2. Classification (NCBI taxonomy): domain Eukaryota; kingdom Metazoa; phylum Cnidaria; class Anthozoa; order Scleractinia; family Caryophylliidae; genus Catalaphyllia; species Catalaphyllia jardinei. The sequence goes on along the minus strand of CM042747.1, from coordinate 10,128,221 downwards.
AACCCGTGCAACATGCTGCAACCAACAATGTTGCCATATGTTGCGTTGAGATGTTGCTATTATTTTAAAAGTCCCGGCCAAATGATCGCAACATATCAACCCAACATATTGCAACATTGTTGGCCCAGCATTTGCAAGCTCCGGTCAAACGATCACAGCATTTCAGCACAGCATGATGATGATGATGATGATAGACTTTATTTAAGTGTCAATATTATTTAGCTTGGGAAAAAACTAATTGGAGACACTATTTACACAATAAAGTTTACCTTAGCTAAAGGTAAAATTGCTTACAATTTAATGAATAATGTATAAGATAAATAGCAGCATACATCACAATTCTTACAATTGTCTATTAAGTGTGATAAGTCTTTACTGACAGTCGCAACATGTTGCGCGCGTTTGGCCACCCTGTTAGGTAATGAAAATCGAACTAGTGCGCATGCCCAGGCACAAGACTGTTGCACGAACCTGGCCAAACTTCTACAACATCATGCAACATCCAAAAATTTTGAAAGTTATCTAATTGTTTTAAGGTAATTATCTAATTGTTTTAAGGTAATATCACCGCGACGTAAAAATGCGGTAACTGACCATCAGTGGCACACTCAATTTAAGGCTGGTATGCACCAGTTTTGTTCTTACTACATTTTGACTTCATCTGTGATCTATTACTGAACATAAGCACGGCAATATGGAATTTATTTGTTAAATAGGACACGATTAGCCAATTAGATTGGCAGATAAAGGAAGGGCTACTAATCGTATTGTTCGTATGCGGTTACGAAAATTTCTTTCCCAAAACAAGGAAGCTAGATTAATCGGTCAAACAACCCTTAAAATGGTAAAAATCAAGCTCACCCAAAAATGTCTCCCAAGCACATTTCCTCGTGTTTCTGAGCGCGCGCGTTACTCGCGCACGTCACGCCACTAAATCGGTGATCTTATTTTTTTCTCATATTTGGGTATCCTTTCTGCGAATAATTTATGGCGTCATTTAGCGCGCTCTCGTGCACGCGCATATTGAAAACATGGCGGATTTGCCTTGATATTGAGCTCTGACAGTTGAAAAATGGCTACAGCTCACCAACGAGCACGGGCACCCCAACGTTTTTCCCAGTCATTGTAATCAAATTATCATAACCTTTGCTTGAGAAAAAACTAATCTGTGTTCTATTACTGAAAATTGAATAAATAAGGAAAATAGCAGATACATTGTGGTCTTTTCTACTTGCCGTTTGGTAAGAATGTCTAGAAATTTGGTTCAAATTTTAATGAAGGCTTCAGCTTTCTGTCTGATTCAAACTTAAAATGTTTAATTGTGTAAAAGTCTCGGTCACAAAAACTTACAATTATTACTGGGAATGTGTTCTTCTAATAAGCATTAAATAACGCTAAAATGGGGCATTTTCAATGCCTCAGTGCTCCTTAATGAGCATGGGCACCCCCTTTTTTTCAAAATTGAAGTTCTCATATGATAAATATTCAGTGGACAAAGTTTAAACGAAAGTCTTTTGTCAGTTTTATTTCAGAGGAATTACCTTAAATGGTCTTTGCCTTGAGGCTGTTCAAATGCAGGTAATCATTAACCTGATTTTCGGCGAAGTTTCAAAGCGGTGTCATTTCAATCTATAAATTTTTAAGTTGAGTTCGCTGCAGTGATAGAGCTAGTGCCTGATTGAGGCTTACACAGCAACTTAAACAGTCAGCAAAACACTATCTTTTTCGCGGTCCGATAAGCAGCAGGATTTCGCATGAAATAGACAACAAACTGAATGACAACTTGTCACCTTGTCTGCACAAAGACTGGCCTATGGTTCAATGCCATTAGAGCCCGCTGAAACTAGTAAGACCTGAATTCAATTTTCCTGAGCCGAAAAATGCTCTTTCCAAGGTACGATCAACTAAGCGCTAAACACCGACGTAACAATATTCATTCCTTGGACAGACTATTTTGGCGAAACCGCACTTAAACAAGACACCACATACCCGTCAACACCATGCCAAAATCACACAATCACACTTTGCGGGATTGGTTCAGGCTTACATAGCAACTTAAATAGTCAGCAAAACACTACTTTTTTTCGCGGTCCGATAAACAGCAGGATTTCGCATGGAATAGACAACAAACTCTTCCCCGGAGATTACCGCCTTGTCGTGGTGGGGGAGCTTGCGTGCCTCAGTGACCTTGAGAGCTTTACCGTCGGGGGTATCCCCCCAGTAGGTTCTACCTTGGCGGGCAGGTCAAAGGGTAGAGGCCAGACTAAATGGTAGTCACTGGTCCTCCAGGTTGGGGGTTGGGCGTGCAGTTAATCCCCGCACCCTGTAAAAATATTTGATTACGGAAACTGAAAAGACGATTGACGAACTCATCTGGGGGTGGTGTCGTCGGGCGACATGTGAGCTACCCGAGGATAGCTTTCTAAGCTGGAATTCTGGTGTCACGAGTATGACGGATGTGGGGCAAAGCCGAGAGGATCCCCGCAGTCTGATTAAGTCACCTGGGGCCTCCCTCCTGACACCCAAAGTTACCCTGAGACTTGGGTGCTGGAATGTGCGAACACTTTATCAGATAGGAAAGACAGCTAATGTCACCTGAGAATTCAGAAAGTACAATCTGGACCTACTCGGTTTGAGCGAAGTACGATGGACTGGCTTTGGAGAACTGAAAACAGCAACAGGTGAGAGCATCTTGTTCTCAGGAGCAGAAGAGGAGCATCATAGAGGAGTAGGACTCATTCTGAAGAAGGAAGTAAGAAGAGCATTGTTAAAGTGGAACCCTGTCAATGAGAGAATCGTGAGTGCACGCTTTAACTCACGCTTTGCAAAACTCACTATCATCCTGGTGTATGCGCCCACCAATGACGCAGAGGATGAATCGAAGGAAGAATTCTATGAGCAGTTACAGCGAGAGGTAGAAGCAACACCTAGGCATGATGTACTAATTGTAATGGGGGATTTGAATGCCAAAATTGGACAGGACAATAAAGGATGGGAGAAGGTGATGGGGCAGCACGGACTTGGAAGAATGAATGAGAATGGAGAGAGGTTGGCGACATTCTGTGGCAACAACGATTTAGTGATCGGTGGCTCTCTATTCAAGCATAGAGACATTCATAAGATCACATGGACCTCCCCAAATGCAAGGGATCAGAATCAAATTGACCATATCATCATCAATGGAAGGTATAGAGGTTCACTGATGGACACCCGAGCAATGAGAGGAGCAGACGCCAACTCAGACCACCACATGGTTATGGGAAAGGTTAGGCTGAAGCTATGCAGCACAAAGAGGAAGAGTAGGGAGAGGATCATCTTCGACACCACAAGGCTTCGAGATCCCTGTGTCAAAGAAGTATTTCGGCTGGAAGTGAGTAACCGATTCCAGCTGTTGGCGACAGACGATGTAGAAGACATTGAAGAGAAGTGGGGACAATTCAAGAAGGTCTACAATGAGAGTGCCAAGAAGGTGTTGGGAGAAAAGAGAAGAGTGAAGAGTGACTGGATCAGCGGAGAGACCTACAGGAAGATTGAAGAGCGACGAAGGTTAAAGGAGAAGATAGGATGTGCACGATCTGCTCGCCTGAAGGAGAGAGCCACTGCTGCATATGTAGTGAAGGACAAGGAGGTGAAAGCCAGTGCCCGGGCAGACAAGCGCAGAAGGCTGAACAATTTAGCAGAAGAAGCTGAAACGGCAGCCAGGAACAACTGTAGCAGTGATCTGTACCAGCTCACTAGAAA
>CM042747.1:10103061-10105266 GCA_022496165.2 Catalaphyllia jardinei | reverse complement strand
CGATTTTACTCGTCAAAGGGAGACCCCTTGCGCACTAAAGGGTTAATTAATATCTTGTCCTCCAGAGGATTATCCCTTTACGGAAAGGTGACTATAATTAAATCTTTGCTCCTACCGAAGGTTGTGTACGCATCATCTTTGTTGCCTACCCCTAAAAATATAATTAAAGAATTAAACCATTTGATTTATAACTTTTTATGGAAAGGTAAAGACAAAGTAATTAGAAAATCCGCGATAAATGATTATGGAGGAGGAGGCATTAAAATGGTTGATATTGAAAGCATGATTAAATCTCTCCGTCTCGCCTAGCTAAAAAGAATCTTTGGTGATAATTCTGGCGCATGGAAAAACTATGAATATCTTCTCAAAGAACCAGGTGGTCTGTTTCTTTTTAATTGCAGCTACAACGTCAAAGATTTAACCATCAGTTCGCAATTCTTCATTGAGTTATTGAAGTGGTGGTCTGAATTTCGGAAAGATAATGCGATTGAAACTAATTGGCTTTACCGAATTTGGAACAACCAGGAAATAAGAATAAACAACAAACCAGTCTTTTATAAAAGGTACATTAATTTTGGAATTCAGACGGTGGGAGTCTTGCGCTTCGATCTTAACAACATTGATTCTTATGAACTAATTGCAAAACACATAAAGAAGACGACCTGTCCCTGCGGAATGGACCGGTCTTCGCCACTCTGTACCCAAGGGCGTAGCCAGGGGGGTCCTGGGGTGCCCGTGACCCCCCCTTTGTAAGCCTTTTTGTAAGCAAACAACCTACAGTATTCAGGTGACAGTCTAGTGAGTACCCTCTGTATGACTCAGTGTGACCCCCCCTTTGAAAAATCCTGGCTACGCCCATGGTACCGCTAGTTTTAAGGAATGCCTATCATAATCCAGATCATACAGCCCTAAATCCATCTTTTAAAATTGATTGCGGCCTTTTTGACGTAACTAAAAAGAAATCGAAAGATTATTACTCCCTTTTTGTCCGTAAAAAGGTTTGCTTTCCAAATAACACAAGAAAATTAAAGAGTGAATTTAATTTAACTGATGAGACATTGAAGAAAGCTTTCTCTCTTCCCCATTCAGTTGCTTTTGAGCCATATGTCAAAGCCTTTCAGTTCAAAGTATTGAACTCTATACTTTACACGAATTCAAAACTGCACAAAATTGGGTACATTGCGGATGATCTATGCGCTTTCTGCAAATGTGAATCAGAAACAATGCAACATCTCTTTTATTACTGCTCTTATTCAATTTATTTCTGGAAAGATTTCGAATTATAATACTTATCTTTGCACAACAGCAGATACACCTTAATCTGAAAGATATATTAATTGGTCTTTTAACACCAGAACTTCCCTTACATAATTACTTATTACTGATAGGAAAAATTTATTTGTGGGCGTGTAGAAGGAATAAAGAACTTCCAAGTATACGAGGTTTTAAATCAAAAGTCAAATTAAAGTATGAGACTGAAAAATATATCTGTACAAAAACTAATAATTTAGATATGTTTAGGAAAAAGTGGGCAATATAAATACAAGAGGTAGTTGAACAACTTAGAACATATCAGGTTCAAAGTGTGAATTATACCTGTGTTATACTGTAGGTCCTGTGTATTATGTTTAGTTAATTAGTATAGTATTGTAATGAAACTTGTGTAAATAGTTAATAGCTGTGTGTAACGCAATAGATAAATTAAAAAAAATAATTAAAAAAAAATTAAAAAAAAAAGAATGAATGAATGAATGTGTATTTATATACTGCACATATCACATATTATGCTTCATGGCGGGTTACAGTCCTACTGAGTGAGATCAAATGCCAGCAGGTGTCTCTGGGTAGGCTGCCGCGATCTTTAGCTTGGGTTTTCCGCTTATTTTTCTGCACCTTTTGCGGGTTTAAATTGATGACCATAGTCCTAATGCACTTGGTCTGTCTATCGACCATCTTAGTATGGAAATTGACAAATTGGAACAAAACGAAGAAGCAATAACAGCAACAAAAATTGTAAATGTGGTTTCGGTAACCTCGATAAACCTTAAACGCCCCCATCTCTACCTGTGGAATACAAACTTTCGCACTCTTTTTAAATTATACAAAATTATTTTGGTTCAAAGGTCAACGAATTTTTCCACTTCCGGTCATCCTGGATGGAACGTTTTTTGTAAGGGAAAGAGGTAAATTGGATAAGAAACGAAG
>CM042747.1:10088061-10090561 GCA_022496165.2 Catalaphyllia jardinei | reverse complement strand
ATGCGTGTCTTATTCTCCATTTAGGGGAAAGGGAAATCAAAATCTTCTTGTTTTGCGGGATATATTAGTCACATACAGTGCCTATCATCAAGGTATTGTGCAATTTATGTCACATTGATTACTGTATGAAAGGGATATAAGTTTTGCCCGACACTGAATATGAATATTTTTGTTTTCAACAGTGTGCCCTCGCTGCACTAGTGCATAACTTTATCTTAAGACAAATAGATCTAGCAGCTTACATTTTTGTGATTATTTCTTTAACAGTATTACTATCTTTTGGAGTAGTTCATGTACACCTGACAATATTAAGTTTGCTACTTACCTCAACTCCTTCAAGCAGAAGCTTAAATCGTTATTCTTATTACTATCTTTTGGAGTAGTACATGTACACCTGACATTATTAAGTTTGCTACTTCCCTCAACTCCTTCAAGCAGAAGCTTAAATCGTTATTCTTTTGTCGCTTACATTACGTTTTCAGTTGTGATAATATTTGCTCATATAAGATTATTTGTCCAAAGTGCAGAAGAGGGACTATAAGAAATGTATGTTCTTGTTAAATTAAGGTTTAAATATATTAGTTTTTTTGTTGAGGCGGGGGGGGGGGGGGAGGGTTTAAAACTATGTATATGTATTTTTTATGCGGTTGAGGTTGGGAAAGGTAGTTGAACCTTGTAGGGGATGCTATATCCTTTTGTTCATACACTTGTATATATATCATATATACAAATCTTGAAATAAATTAAATAAATAAATAATAAATAAATATAAGTTCTATTGGGACTATTTTTTCCATCTCCCACAACTGTAACTAGAATGTTAAAGTGATGATAATGAAAGTCGGCGGGTATACGTTGTATTAATTGTACATGTACTTCCAAAAAGGTATTCTTTAAGGTGGCCAAACACAGGTTTTGCATGGCTGTATATACTAACACTATCCAGCGCACTGGGATTACTAAAGGTGTTTGCATGCAAATACCGGTAATGGAAATACAATGACTGGATTTTACATTCAGAAGGAAATTACATGTAGCTAAATAAAGCACTGAAGTCAGAATGTGGTTGGAAAATCAGTGACACATTCAGCTATGGGCTCGTGTGCCACATTTTTGTTCTTTCCTCATTTTAATACTGATCAGATGCACGGTAACATAGAATGTATTTGTTAAAACATTTAGAAAACAGTCCTAAGATTTAATATTCCTGCTGATTGGTTAAAAATCGTGTTTCTATTAAATAATTAGATTATGAGCTCGAGATTTCTATCGCGCGATTATGTCACGGTTAGAAATCTAGGGCGAATAATCCAATTTTTTTAGTATAAATCTACAAGTTGTTCAAAACTTTATCTAAATCATCTTCACAGACACTTCAAAAACGCCAAGAAACTGCCGTCATTTTGTTTAAAAAGGCACACTGCTACGCTACTCACTACACCGTATCTATCACAGAATAGATAGTGAGTAGCGTAGCCAATCAGAGAACTGCATTCGTGATAGAACGCTAGTAGATTTATACGGAAACAGATCGTTTCGCCCCAAGTCCGTTTCGCCCCAGGTCGTTTCGCCCCAACTCAAAGTCGTTTCGCCCCAAGTCAAAGTCGTTTCGCCCCAACTTGAAAGTTGTTTTGTTTAAAGTAAGTTGTGATGTATTTACAAATTACAAGAGGAATAAAATGTCACCTTTGTAAGATGAGGTTGTTGGTGACATTTAAAATTGTTCATTTCACTCTCTCCAATCTCTCTTTCCCTCCCTCGCCATGTTGATGACGTACCGCTTGATCGATGGCCGATCATATTTGTAAAACTTATTAAACCTTCCGAGGCTTTTACTTGCAGAGCATCAAACGCCATTTAAACCTTTTTTATTAAACATTTGCGTGGTTAAAGAGCCATCGAGTCTAAATGTATTTGTTTGATTACGCGCGTAGATCAGAAGTGTTGTTGCACTCGCATAGCAAAGTCAAACAAAGTCCGTTGATCGATCGATTGTATTTGAAAACTTAATAAACCTTCCACGGCTTTTACCTGTAGAGTAAATTAAGGGTCTCAACAGTGCTTGTTTTGCTCAAGTAAATCATTTGTTGCTTTCTAAAACGCATAAAAAAACTTCATGCGAACTAACTTTTGGTTGGGGCGAAACGACTTCGAGTTGGGGCGAAACGACCGTATAAAACTCGATAGAAACACGGTACATGTTCTCTATTTCTTTATAAGTAAGACATGCCTGGTAATTCAGTGGCTTTAAACAGTGTGCACAGCATTCTGTGGACATTATGATACCACTGACACAGTTACATTAAATCCTCTTTTTTTTTCAATTCCAAGATGTAGGATACGTTCAAGGAATGAACGACGTCTTGAGTCGATTTTTAATTGTGCTTGGGTCTGAAAGTCAAGCTTATTGGTGTTTTGCTAATTATATGGAAACTGTCAAGAGTGACTTTTTAGATGATGGAATGCTCACCAAAATTAGTAAGTGATTTAGTTCAACATG
>CM042747.1:10046638-10077896 GCA_022496165.2 Catalaphyllia jardinei | reverse complement strand
CCATCGGGTTCCCATACAAACACTGTAATTTCCGACGCATGTTGCCTACCACCCGTCAAGATGGCTTCCAAAACCGTACTTAATAACGTCTATGCTAGCATAGTGTAATTTCAATCGTGATCATAACTTCTAAATCATTTTAAGTTTTCTCTTCCATTACACCAAATAAAAACATATCCGCTTTTCCATTTGTGTCATGCGGTGAAATTCAGACGATTCACGGAAAATAATTGGCAAATTTAAGTATTTCGACCTCCTTTGATATGATGGTTGGGAAGAAGAATATTAAACAGCCAGACATTAATAAACTATGGTATATCTCTCTTCTTGGCAAGAAGTTTCAATCTGTCATAAAAGGAAGAAATTGAAAAGCGAATAAATCTTAAGTTGTATTCGAATGTAATCTGTAAAATGAAGATGCTCATCAGTTCTTCAAATTTAATCGGTGAGGTATCTTTAAGAAGGAAAGTGAAAACGTAGAAACACCTTCTGTCAAATACTTGAAAACCATTTATGCATAACAACTTCGTTTTACAGTAAAATTACAAAATCAATGTGTGTAAATATTCGTTGAGTATAATTAAAGAACATCTTGTAGATTTAAAGCAAGTATAACTGAAATGTGCTTTGTTGACATTTTTTCTCCGCTTGTTTTGCCAGTATTACTTGACAGCGGTTTTGAGCCACCTGTTTATTTGTCGGTGGTTAAATTGGCTCTTCTATGCATGTGGGACTTCCCACGGTTAGAAGCAAGCTGTCTCTAAAAATTTCATGCGAACTTCACGCTGTAAAGTAATCAGCGCTTGGGTTTTGTCGAGAACTATAAAGTCATTTGATGTCTTGAAGAAGTTTCCATCGGTTATTTTTTTTTAATTCGCCGAGCTTGTGTTTTCGACTCTCGCGGAGAAAAGCGTCTCTTGGCAGAAGCGATCTCCAGGATTCCGTGTTCTGTCAAAATAAGGAGTAAACATATTTGGACCACTGGATTGAGCAGACGCCTTTGTAAGGTGAGAGATTTCACAGAATGTTTTATTTTTTAGCAAACTTCAGGTAGCTCGGGATCACGCAACCTGGAGCAAATTGATGTGCTTGAATCGAACAGTAATTACTTTTCACCACTGAAAAAAAGCAACTACAATTAAACAAATAAAACGAACTTTCGTCTAAATCGATTACAATTGACTTACCTAGTGTAAACTGTTTTGCAGTATTATGTGGATTGAAATTGTTTTTCTTGAAAAAATGGTCAGATATCAATACTAAGATTTAAATTACAAAGCTTACAGTGTCTGGTACTAATGTAAATGATACAATCTTGAAACCTGTTTGCTTTAAATAGACACATAATTTGAAAGTCATGTTGAAAAAAAATCAATTTCCAGCTATCTTTTTAGTGAAAACTGAAGTGTTTTTGACAGCATCATGTTTTAAGACTCTTCTTTCAATTAATTTTAGTGTAGAGGCTTAATTTCATGGCTAATACATTTGAAGACTAAAGGAGAATGCTTTTTTTTCAACTTTCTTTTTAATGAGTTACTGCCAAGTTTACTAAATGATTAAAATTCGATTTGTCGACTTCCTTATGTAGTGTAACATATACACTTGAATTAATCGATCAATACCAAAATTCAGTTCGAATTATTATGATTATAGACAACAAAATATAAAACCCGGGAGAAAAGTCTGTCAAATACTGTTTCTTTTCTCAGTTAACTTTCACGTTTTAAGTAACTTTTGGAAATAAAGAAATTATCAATATGTCAATATAATACAGCTTACAATTTGTATATGATTTGTTACTCCAAGCAGCTGTTGCAGCTAAAAATGAATCTACTGTTACCTTCCAGCATCTGCGATGAGGAATGTTGTATCATTTTTTATCACTCATGTCGATTTCAAGAACCAGATTCCAAAGTTCTTACAACAATTTAAGAGAGTCTAATTCAAAAAGTACTTGCTGGATTTTTAGGAAAAGGCGTGGAACTATTTGAAACAGTTTCTTCCGTAACAGGGAAGTCAAATCATTTCCTTTTGGATTAAAAACAAAACATGTGAAAAATAACTTGCTATTTACACAAATTTACTGCGACTGAGATAACTAGCACATCATAGCTAAAGCAATATGAAAGGGACGAATGCTAGTAATGATTTCAAAGCAAAATATCTTTTTCGAGTATTGATGCTCATTATAGACGCTGGGAAAAAAATAACAAATCCTTCATTCACCGTGACGTAGACTAAAATTCGTCTGCCTTCGGGAACTTTCCTTTCTTTGCTTTTTGATATAAAATTAACTGTTAAAATCTCGAACACTGTTTAGTCTGTTTCTCAGGAGTCTGATTTCGCTCACTTATATTGGTTAACCGCAATGAGCCATTAACCTTGACTCTAGTAGACTTATTAAACTGATGTTTACTTCCTGTTATCCTATGTTAGATTTATATCAGACTTGTAGGGCTGATATTCCGCATATATACCCTCACTCGTAGCAAAAATTGCATAAACCTTGATCAGTAGAAATAAAATGTCTGAAGGTTTTCAGTTTTTGTTTGAGAATAATTGTGTCAAGTGGATTTTGTTTATTGCAGGGGTATCAATATTTTGAAGAATTCTTAATATATTGTATGGCCACATCTCAGACATTTTAAGGATACCAAGTTTACTAAAGATTATTAAACAGTACACGATTGAGATATTTCATTTACTTTTCTGGTTCTACAGCTGCGTGAAAATTGAGTTTCTGAACGAAAAATTGCTTTTAATCATCCTTGTTAAAATTATTATAAATGGTTCCGAATAAAGTTTAAAAAAGCAAAAAAAAGCTCTGCTGCTGCAGACAGCTGGGGTGACGTCATAATCTACTCATTTTCTACGCCATATCGAGAGCCGTTTCGCGTTGTTTTACCAAATAGTAAAATGAAGGTCGCTTATTCGCGTGTAGCGTAAGTTACACTGTACTATTTCAACGTTGGTTTGTTTTAATATACAGTATGCTTAATTCTATCGTATAGGAGCATGTTTAGCTGATGAAGTATGAGACATGTCGTAGAATGTGGGCAAGACTACCCAGACATCTATTTTATTTGGCAATTATTTTCGCTACCTGCTGGCAAGCAACAGTCGCATTAGGTAAGTTGAACCATGCAACCTTCCCTGGAGGGACTACCTTATCCCGAACTAGAATGTTCGACATTTATTCAACCTGACCAGTAAAGAGAGAGGGACTTTCTTGACTAACTAGAAATGGATTTCATAACGCTATAGCCTAAGGGTGACATACCATTCTCTACAACATCTATCTTTTTACGTTGTTTTTAACCATGGGTTCAACGAGTTGATTGTAACATGTGGAAGCTTCTTTCACTCAATCATTTCCCCATCTATTGTGAGTTTGTCTTCCTACGTAGGAAAGTAACAACATGGGTTGATTAAGTACGCAATATGAAAAGTGCTTTATTTTAATGTTCATTGTTTGTTTTTGTTACCTTGACGAACATGTAGTGCACATTCACCCTAGCCTGTCTACACATATTTATCAGATTTATCATAGTTAGTCTTCACATGTGTTAGCCCTTAAATCTAGAAAAGTGTGAGCAGCAGGAAATTTATCTTCCAATTGCACAATCTGTAAGGACTTAATCAATAAAGGAATAAAACCACACCAGAGAAAGAATGTTTTTTAAGTATTTTTCATACATATTCCAATTAGAAGCCTGTCTACTGAGATAGGTTTTAGGGTCCCATATCCCTGCAACCTCTAATGGTCCGTTTTTTTAATAAATAATTTACAATAATTGGACATGGTTGAGTGAAATATCATGTTTTTTCAGTGGCGAACAGTTCAGTTATTTACGAAGCTCGAAGTCGAAGACTGAAAAAAATAACTGATTTGCGAGACACTCACAAATCACAATATTTTAGTATGACTGAGTTTAATAATGTTTAATCGTTCGATCACCAAGTCTGTCTTCATAATTAGATTACCCTCTCACAGCTCTGAGAAAAAAAATCTGCAATTTTTCACCCCAGAGCTTGGTTTCAGTTACGCATGAGCAGAATATTATTTGCAGCAAAATGCATTTAGACGGTACTACGCATGAGCAGATCATTATTCGTAGGCAAGTTATTTGCTGGACTCTCAGCCAATGAAAAAGACTTATCGAATGACAATGGCTGTTATTTACTTTTTTTCCTTTGTTTTGTCTACAGTTAAAAGCGAAACAGAAGAGTTCCGCCTTCTTAGGAACTTGTTTAAAGACTACGATAAAGAAGTCAGACCAGTGTACAACACAAGCGACGTTGTCAATGTCAATTTCAGCTTGAGCTTAATTCAGATTATTTCAGTGGTAAGTTGATCTGACATAAGGTTTGATAATGATATTCGAATCAGTGGGTTGGCCGAACTCGATCGAGATCGAGGATATAAAATATAAATTCAAAAAAGTAATCTTATTGAAACAAAACAACGACCACATTGACATGCAGCCCAGCTATTATAAAACCGAATTTTACCTCAAAGAAACAGAAATGACATTATGTTTTTCGTTTTCGACTGAGACAAATAGGCTATCCGTCTTCTTTTCACCGAGCTCATGAGTGCGAATCAACTAGGCAACATCTTGTTGAATGTTCGTTCTGCTTCAAATATGTTTTGAGCATCCTAATAATGCAGAAATAGTGCGGAAATTCATTTTCTCTTGTGCAGACCTGCTAAATGTGTGCACTACCACCACTTATGTCCAGAGATGCAGGTTAATGAGAGTCAATGCTCTTTATGAATTAAGCATCACAAAGTGTCATTTTCATATCACTTCATACTTGACAGAATTTTGTGTGTTTTAGTGACTTTCTAGGAAAGAGGACACTCTCATTAACCTGCATTCCTGAACATATCCCTAAGTACTTCATGTATCCCTTCCAGATATTATAGTGTATCTAATACACTATAATAGAGATAAATATACTATGCTACGTCAGTTCTAAATACACTATGATAAGGGATACACCAAGTACTTACCGACATATCTGATTACCGCTGCCAAACGGTAGAGGTTCTGTCTCTCGAATGGGTCCCAATTCAGGTTCAGGGTGGGTAATCAAAATTTTAGTATACTGGCAAAAAAATATATTCAAAAAGCTTCCTTGTCTCGAGAATGTCTTTCTTTTCTCATTTTCGTCGTCCACTGACCTATATATAGGTCAGAGTATCCTGCGATCAGGCATTTTTTTTTGAAAGGGAGAAGGAATAACGCCTGATTCATTTATTAGACCAGCCGCTAAGCGCCCCCTAATATAAATAAACTAAGGAGTGGTTGAACTGTCATTTACGAGCCAACCAGTATTCACCGGAAATCGAATCACTATGCATGATTTTCACGAGACGCAAAAACTGTCTGCAGAATATAATTTGTACAGTTACATATATACTATTACATGCATGAAAACGTCCCCTTGTTTTGAAAAACAAATGTGTTCGGAAGCAGGGTGAGGTGGCGCTCGGTAAAAATAAACCGTGCTGTTATTTGTGACATTAACTTGCCGTGCATTCTGTTCTCCAAGTTTTTAATCGCTCCACTCTTTGTCACGAACTGTAGATCATTATCGTGAAAGTCATAGACTACGAGTAGTCGGTTTTTGTTCCTGAAATCCTCCGCGCGCGGAACTCAGTCAATATTATGCAATATTATGCGGTTCGCGGCTTCGCCACTCTCCGCTTGCTACTCGATAGCTCTAATAAACACAAGGAATACGGTAGGAAAAGAAAGAGACTGCTCGCAGTCTATGAAAGTCAAGACCTCGCGAGCAATTTAAAAACTGTTGAATGGCTCCATGAAAATTCTCGGAGTGGATCTACAGAAGGCTAAGGATAATATCAGAAAAAGATCCAGGGCTATCCAAGAGTCGAGGGAGGAAATATATCGTAGTTTTCATTTTGTAAACAGTTCTGAAACATTCCAACACCTTTGTGGTTTTCAAGAAACCCGCTTAGAGAACGGCCAAAACATCTTCACCTGAACAACACTCTGCCTTTAGAGAATTGTAATTGAAATTCGTCGGGGCTTCAACTCACACAAAAGTCTAGTTGAAATATGACAGCTAATTAGAAGATAGCAAACCATAAGTATTGTTTCTCGACCATTCAGAGAAAAAAAACAGAATCTGGTTTTGAACATATGATCCGACAAGTAAATGTATCATGCCCTCCTTCCCCGCGTCTAAATAAAGGATGGAGGGTATGATCGTAGGCTAAGGTCAGAGTACATTATGTGCCATCTCAGCAAACGTAAATTTTAGGTTTTAATTGAATATAAAAATTAATCTATTTGGAGTAAAACCCACAAAACTGTTTAAGATGATGACATATCATTTAACATTATTTGTCTTTCTAGAACAGCAAGTCTCAGCTTCTGACGTTGAACGTTTGGATTCGCCAGGTATTGCTTTATTTGTTTGGGGTGTCATCATAGCATGAACTGGAAAAATGGAAGCGATTTTATCGAAAAAAGGAGCAGACCTGGCTGAAAGCTTCGTTAATGCATTAACATACAGTACTTAGGGCCTGCATAGCCTCTTTACCCAAACATGACTACATATATACTTCATATTTAATTTGATGACGTAGGATTTAGCAGAGTATGTGAGAATATAGAATATAAAAGTTTGAAGACGAAACAAAATTATTCCGCTCTCTCCCCTCCCCATATGATCTCAGTGGTTCAGTTACTAGAATGGCACCAAGTACAAAGAGGAACACTGGAGAAATAAGGGGCTTTCTTTGATACGTGTGGCGATAATTACTCCAAAGACAGTATCAGAGATATTGCAAGTCAAAAAGACGTTAGCCATAGGGGAAAAAAACATGGATAAACAGAGTGGTATTAAGAGATCTGCAATACTGTAAGAAGTGACACGCGTATAAAAAATTGGAAGATTACATGAAAGCGTCAGTAAATGAAATGTACATGTATGCCTTTTACGCCAATCTCAGTCAGTTTCTATTAAAGATTTTAATTCCTAAGAGATTTATTTTACTTTGGTGTTATGTAAGTCATTTCAGTCACTCTCAATTGAATTTTGAGACCTCTTTTCGCTGTTTGTCGCAATTTTTGTCAGAAATGGGAAAATCCGATGTTAGAGTGGAATTCATCCCACTATGGAGGAATAAAATCGGTGAATGTCGATCCCTCCAAAGTATGGATCCCTGATGTCATACTTTATAACAAGTGAGTGAAGCATGTAATACAAAATGTAGTTTATGCATGTTTTTATTGTAAGCAAGGAGCTAAAATATAATATTTACTCTCGTCAATGCTACAACTCCCCATATTCCCCAGTGGGATGATTGAGTTATGTCGTAAGGACTTTCTGTTTGTTTCCTCCGTGTAGCGTGGTCTGACCGACAGTTATTTGCAGGTCACGTGGTGGGCTCTCGGCCGATGAAAAGGAAGAAAGGACTCCATCAAATGATAATTAGCAATTATTGAATGAGGCTGAGTTGGATATGAAGAATTCTGCAGATCAAGGAAGGTGTTATTCACAGAGGCCGAAGACCGGGGTGGATAACACCCTCCGAGATCTGCAGAATTCTTCATATGCTACGAAAGCCAAATTCAATAATTGCTTTATTATTCATTCAAAGTATTTCCCCATTCTTAAAGGAGTTTCGCCATTTCGCTCTTTGTTTTTCTGCTCACCAAAAAAAAAAACATAACCTCGTCCCCAGGTTTTCTCGGTTAACGGTTCAATAATCTGCAGCGGATTGCACTTTTGACGTCACTGACGTCATCGATTCAATAATTTGCAGCGGCTGTACTTTTGACGTCATTGGTTCAATATTCAGTGAAAAGCAGCTGGTTATAGTGAATTATGCGTGTGGTTTTAACCAATCAGAAACGGGGAAATATTTTGTATGAATAATAATAGGTTTTAATTGAATTCGAACAACTACAATGCAAGCCTCGGAAAATATTATTGTGCTATCGATTGTTAATAAAAAAGGAAATCAAATTTAAAATATTGAACTAAAAGGAAAGAAGTATTCACACAATTAACACTTAATGAATTTAATGAACACTTAATGGTCCCGAAGGGAACAGTGAACTTTGTTTCCCGAGAATCTCAATGTTCCCCGAGACGAAGTCGAGGGAAACATTGACTGATTCGAGGGAAAAACGCCAGCTGGGAAAAACGCCAGCTATATAACAATATATAACGCCAGCTATATAACGCCAGCTATATAACAATGTGTGTCGTTTTATCTGTAGTGCGGATGACAGCAATGGCGGTGGATTAGAGAAATATAAGACATTTGTTGTTCTTCACTCTGATGGAGTCAACGAATGGAATGCTCCAGCCTCGTTTACAAGCACCTGCAAAATCAACGTGGCAAATTTCCCGTTTGACAAGCAAAACTGTTCTTTGAAGTTCGGCTCATGGACTTTTCAGGGAGACCGCTTGACAATGAAATCGGCGCAACCATCTGCCGATCTAAACCTATACCTACAAAATGGTGAATGGAATCTAATAGCCATGCCGGCTCAGTTAAACAAAGTATATTACAACTGCTGCCCGTATCCTTACTACGATGTCACCTTGTACTTGATTATCAAAAGAAAGCCTTTGTATTATGTGTTCAATTTAATCTTACCCTGTGCCTTGATTTCCATGCTAACACTAATCAAGTTCTTCCTGCCGCCTGAATCTGGAGAAAAAGTCGGTCTGGGCATCACTGTTCTCTTGGCAATGACCGTGTTTTTGTTACTTGTCGCTGAGACACTCCCGGCAACGTCCGACGATGTCCCATTACTGGGTCAGTATTTCATCGCCACCATGTCTGTCACTGCAATGTCACTTGTCGGAACCTGCACAATTTTGAACTTTTTTCACCGCAGCCCGTCCACTTCGCCAATGCCCGGATGGGTGCGTGTCATAATCCTGGGATACATGGCAAAAGTGTTCTGCTACAGGAATGAAACAGAAGAGGAAGCCAAAATGACGCCTAAAGTCAAACGAAGGAAAATTGAGTTCGACTTGAACGGCGACGTCGTGTTCGATGACGACACCTATATGACGCTGCCGGACCCGGAGAGTCCACGAAAGTTTCGCGATGACATGTCGTTTATTTCTCAGAGCGGTCGGAGCACCCCGAGCAGGCGAAGTGTTCGCAGTATGAGTATCATAGGAGGCCACAGTTCGTTCGCCGAGAGGCTTCTCGAAGACATCAATACTCTGGCTGAAGACGTTCGCGCCCGGCAGGAAGATGACAGGCAGAGAGAGGAATGGCGTATTGCCGCGCTAATAATGGATCGAATGTTTTTCTGGCTGTTTTTATTCATTTCTCTTCTTACAACATTCTTGATATTCTACAGAGCACCTGTCGTCGATTAAGACAACAACGAAAATGTAGACAGTAGAAGACTAAGGGCAACGCTGTTTGATTTAAAGATGCTCTACGGAAGTTGATATAACATACCGTAGTGAAGTCTATTTTTCCCGTTATTGGTACGAAGTGAATCAGCCATTCTTGAGCCCATTCGCAGACGGAAGAGAATTTGTTTATATGAAACTAAACCCTATGTATTTGAGGCTTAATAGATAAAACGCGCCCTAGCTCGAAATGCAACACCCAAAGCGGTGCCAAATCACAATCTCAGTCAATACCTGTAAAATGCCCGGCATTGTCGTAAACAAGCAGACTTTTGCAGGGATTTTGTTTGTGAAACTTAGCAAAAGGAATTCCGCTCTGAATCATAAAAGAGTTGATTCATAGTAAATTAGGTACTAGCCATCGACATAATTTGAAATATATATACGATTTCGCCAACTTTGTATCATACAGATGATGGTGGTAGTAAGTATGGCATAATGAAACAACCAATCACAAGTACTTGAGATAACCAAGGAAATGACGTAATACTCGGCAGAAAGGAAAAAGATGGCGGCTGTACATTCTACCACAATACCATGCGAGCTTTACACAGCCGCTATAAAGTAGAACTGAAGGAAGGCCATAGTTTTGCAGTATTTGTCCCTGTGTTAACAACATTGTTGTATGCTAGGTTTAAAGATTTTAAAACTTTTTCTGTACATTTTTAAGAGAACCAAGAGTTATGGGTTAATGTACCAGTTGCCATCTATTTTCTACCAAAGGATTTGCCCTAAACAATCTGATGAATTTCAGAATTAGTGAAGCATACATAATTTCTTTTAATTACATTATATAAAGAGCTAGTTGTTGCCTTTTTGTGTGTGCTATGAATGCATGAGCTTTCCTGATGTAGAATAGAAATCATTTCAGTTGATTTACACCCAGACAGAGGGATACAAGTAAGTTTGGAACATTGTAAATTAATTATGCTACTAGAGCGATATTAGTTTTATACTATTGATGGCGTTATCTAATCAAGTGAATTAGTAATCAAGATATTAATGACAATCTATGGGAATTCAAAATCAAACCAATCGAGGAGAGCTGATTTAGCGTCTTTAATGACGTTTTAGTTACAATTAGCATTTGTCTGTTTTACCTTAAGAATCATCTTTTTAAAGATTGTACAGAAATTCGCTCGAAGTGTTAAGATTACTATCCTTCCATGTACAGTGTATAAGTCACGCTTCTTATTTCCTTGTTGCTAAAGAACATTTCTGGCTAGTACATTGGGTATAGGTCTACAATCTGTAACATCAACATTGATTTAATAAGACTCTATATCTTGAGTTCTATGGAAAATTGTTGCCACCGACTCTTGTTGTTTCTAAACAGACGTTTCGGCTAATGCTTAAGCCTTCATCAGTGATAACACATATCACTGATGATAATAATAATGATAATAGTAATAATAACAAAAATAATAACAATAATGATAATAATATTAATAATAATGAAAATGATAATGATAATGATAATAATGATAATAATAATGTGGAGTTATATCACTGATGAAGGCTTAAGCATTAGCCGAAACGTCTGTTCAGAACAACAAGAGTCGGTGGCAACGATTTTCCATAGAACTCATGATATCTCCTGACTACTCTTTTTCCATTTTTAAACAGACTCCATATCTATTAATGACCTTATTCTCTCATTTTTGCTACCCATTAATTGACTTCTTCGACGCATTGATTACAGATTAGATCAACTCTTTATTCCCCATCGAGCAATCGATTTTATTGGGAAACTGATAATGTGGAGTTATAACACACAGGAAAATCATGCCTGTAGTTCAATAAAAGTGGTTCAAACGCCTGGGGGGGGGGGGGGCAATCCCTATAATGGCCTATAGGGGGAGCCTTCGCCCGAAAGAGGTACCTTTTTCACGCTTTAGGAATATAAAAGGGTAGGGATTTCACAAGTTGAGGTATATAAAAGGGTAGGGAAAAAGCCCTTTTAATTGTGATATATAGAATAGACGCCCCTCATGGCTGTATCAGTTTATTTGTTAAGCATTACATGAAAATGAAAACAAGACTTCCTAAAAAGGGTAAGGGGTTGGACCTCGGGGCGGAGCACCCCGTATTAAACTTTGTTAAGTACCCCACCCCCCCCCGGTTAAAACGTGCCACTATAACTATATTGAGTGTTGCACTAAGCATGACTTGGCTATGTTTCTTTAAATCCTTATTTCACCACGATCAGATGAGCTTGTCCTGTGTTTTCCCAGGCCCTTGTTACCAGCAATTTCCTCGTCAGACACAAAGTTATCATTTGTATGTGACTGCCCGTCTTGTCTGAATTTCACCAATGACTGGCGTTTCTTGAACTTCTTGGAGCTTGCATCCTCGCTTAAGTCGGGTGGTAAAGCCTCTAAGAGTCTTTTAAGTTCCATTAAATGTTGTTCCCGCTAGAAAGGAAGGTGAAGTGAGGGGAACAAAGATATTAGGTCTCGCTAAAATATTCTGCATATTTTGATCGATGTATTATTATGTACTACCCATGGACTATAGTCTATAAACTAGCAGTTTTTTTCTTTAAAGAATTTGTGCCGTTGTTCGACCCTCGAACAGAAAGGGTCCAGTATACAGATCATGTTTCTCTTTTACATATTAACACACTTGATATTTAAATTCCTTTAAAAGGAGATCATAAACACTTCTCCGGCGCCAAGAGCCGAACGGGATAGTAGCTCCTCTCCAGAATGTGGTATTTTTGTTTAATGCGCCAACTGGCTCATGTTTTTGTCTCATTGTGCTAATTCTTCAATATTCATTTATTATCCTGGATGGAGACAGAGGCACAAAGTATAATTTCCAGAAGACCACGATGCAAGAATCTGTGTAGAACACGATAATTTGGTTTTGTCAACTGGGTTGATAATGTGAATTGGCCACTGTAAAGAAATGCGAAAGCTGACGTTTCGAGCGTTAGCCATTCGTCGCAGTGAATCAGACATTAATTGTGAGTTGTGTGCAGTTTATATACAGAAAGATGGAGCTACGCTATCGTTTGGTGTTTGGTAACATGAAAAACAACAGAACAAATCAATAGTTGAATGAGAAGCGTTCGTTGATACCGTGAGGATTAAGAGTGTCGATTTGAAAACAAATTTTAATTCTAGAATTTTGCGGCTTTCAGTGCTTCCTTGATGTAGGGAAAGGCCGGAGACTGCCATATGTTGCTTAGAATGATTGGGGACCGGTTTAGATGCGTTTTTGCCGTATTTGTCGGCGTCACATAGGTGTTCTCGGAATCGCTCACCTAGTTGTCTCCCTGTTTCGCCGATGTATGACGTTTTGCAAAAAGTGCAAGTTATGGAGTAGATGATGGGATCGTTTGGATCCCGATACTTTCTCAACGTTGCGAATGAAAGGACGTGTTTTGCATCGTGTGCGTGCGCATTTGAAAGTTCCGGGTTGATCACTTGTTTGGAATGCACTTCTGACTAAAAAGTTACCTAAGTATTTGTCGCATTTAAATGAAATTATTGGAGGCTGCGAAAAGATTCTATTAGTATCAGGATCATTTGAAGCAATTAAAGTTCTTTAGAACTTGTTTTGTAGAACAGGGACCGCGAATGTCCCACACCAGGAGCCCATCACTTGGAGCCTGCAACTACCGTATATTCCTGCCACGGCGTTTCCACAGACCGATCTATTTTTAGGTTGAATTTATCTCGAATTCAGATCCCCATAGGAACCTCAGTGACCAATTGCAATCAAGAGCACGGACAAATGTTGACATGTTGACATCATGTCGACATGTTCACGTGAGGCCGCATTGTTTTACACTCACCGAAGCGTGCTCATGTAGACTGAATCTGGCCTATTTCGCGGGAAAAATATCTAAAAATAGACCGGTCTATAAAAATGCCGTTGCATTTGCTTATTATGGGAGTTGCAGGCTCCTAGCAATAGGCTCCTGCCAGCACCCTATCCCTTGGGTCTCAACCTCACCGGCACAACATCAAGACCTAAAGAAAAACGAGCTACAATGATATTGTGTTGCAAATCCGTTGGCATAGAACAATTTTGTTATGAATGATGTAAAACTAAATTTAAAGTGTACTGACACATATTACTTCAAGTACCAATATAAACTTGAAATAAATGTAAATAAATATAAGAAGGGGTGAGAACAATCAGGTAACCTCAGACTGCGTGAAAACAATCCAGTTTTTATTTATTTATTTTTTTGGCCAGTTGCTGAGTGTCGTGTTTGACATCAGGATAGAATCTTACCTCAGCTAGTCGTTTTTTGAGCTGTGAATTTTCCATGGTCAAGCCAACAGCATTTTTGTCCATGGTGGACAAGGAATCTGGATTAGCATTACTTCGGCGTGTTGTGCTGGCTTCGTTTCCGCCGTCTGGAGACCACAGTTTTGTCACCTTAAAAATACGTTTCATTTGCAACATGAGTGAAGAAGTCTGAGGAATACTGTAAGCACTGTACATCTCTACCCTAGGGAACTTACCCGAGAAGGCATTTAACACATAGTTCTTTTAAGCGATGTTTTCATCGATTAGAAGAATTAATGTTAGTGTTGGAAAAAAAAGATTCACAGCAAGAGTGATAAAGAATTAATAAGATTCTAATAAGCCCAATAATTCTTGTTTTTGCAATAAAACTGCTGCGGATAGTGATGGTCAAGTAAGTTCTATTTTCACTAACCTTATTCTACCCTAAAGTTCTTCAGTTTCGCGTTAATTATGCAAGCATAAAGAAGTGGTGTCAACAAACCTTTGGCACGAATACAAAACAGAGAGTCAATGTGGTGCAAAAGATGATGAACACAGCAGTAATAGCGAATGTTGCATCTTGATGACTTCGAATAACAGAGGTGATAGCCACGCCAAGAATGGAGAGTATCACAACATTATAAACTGACATTCCTAAGAGTGAAATTTAGAAAAAATAAGCTTAACAGGCATCTTGTAAGTAAAGGTTCTTGTAAATTAACCACAGCTACGTTGTTTAATTTACAAATCGAACCTATTGTAGTTTTAGATATTGCCTTCCTCGATCACTCAAACATTATTCTGTGAGACTGCATCCATGGAATCTCCCGCCTTTTCTCCTGGCCCTACGCCGCGAGCAAGAACTGTTGAACTTTGGCCCTTCACTTTCTTTGGTTATGCCACACTAACTGATCTTAAAAACCTGCCAAAAGGTTCAACTCTCTCAGAATTGTACAAACTGTAATTATTTAAACAAAGCATCAAACGATCCAAAGTAACAAGATTAAATGTACTAACCTATGTAACGTGAGTCGTTCAGCGCTGGTATTGTAACCGCGCGTGTTTCCCACGCAAGGAACACACCAAATACTAACAGGAGTCCTTTAAACGCGTAAACTGCTCCTAGCCAATAAGAGAGGTTGTCAGACTCGCAGTGCTCTAGTATTGGTATGATTTCTTTGTCATCCTCCAATCGCATCTAAAAATAAATACAAACACTGTTATTTAGGTACGAAGCCTTTAGTGTAAACGTATTCCAAAACTACACTTTTGATTGCAAAAAATCTCGCCGGATATGAATAAAATGCTGCATTCCTTTCCACCACCCAAAATAAAATATCCTGTGAAAATACAGCGCTAAATGTCCTTGCAGAGGTACATTTTCAGCAATGCAACAATGTATTTGTTCCCAGAATTCTAATGCAGCATTAAGAAATCCTCTACCCACCCCTCTAACCAGCTTAAAATGTCACAATCGACAGGTACTATGAGTTTATCATTATATGATGGGAACCTCTGGGAAAAATTTAATTTTTTACTTTTAGTTCTTTTTGTTTTGTGTTTTCCTTGTTGCTGTCTCTGCTCCTTTTTGTGTTTCTGTTTTTTTTTTTTTTACTTTTTGTTTGTTTGTTGTCTTTAATTAATTCACCATACCTTATCGTCTAACCTCTGATATCCAGTATACATTGGCTCGATCCCAGTCCACAACGAAAGGAGAATAATGTCCAACAACATAAAAGCTCCCACCATAAGGAACAAATGCTCGTCACGAATGACCTAAGAGAAAAAAATAACCGGCCCTGTTCTATATCAACGTGTAAATGTTACGAATTAGCCCCTTGTCAAACTTGACTAAACTTCCGCAATCCGCAGCATTCAGTGGTTGAAATGGTCTTTATTGCTCATGGATAAGTTTGATGTACGTTTTGCAGGTACTGAAATTACATAAGACCCATCTTTACAAGTGCGGGAAGAACTAAAGAGCTAAGTTGAGACCAAGGAGCTTAGACTAAGACCAAGGATCTATCCATCTTAAGTCCGTCTCACCTCTCATAGCAAAATCAAATCGTGTCAGTGAAGGATAAATTTTCTAATTGCATTGAAAAATGTTTATGATATCTCCCATTATCTCAAATGGTCCCATTTTAAGGCTTTAAAACTCACCTTCTTTTTGGGAGTTATGCTTTTAAAGATTGCGTGCACTCGCCACGTCTTCGCGAACATTGCGCCAAACGCCAGAGAAAAACCAATGGACAAGATCCAAGCACGAGCCTAAAAGGGAAGGAAAGCAAATATGGCTTAGCTCGTTTTCAGAATAAAATATGAAACGCCAGATATTCTTGTACCTATTAATGCCATGGTTGAAAAAATAGTATTTTTAAAAACGCACCAACAATAAAGTACGTAATGGAGAGGTTGGATGACATTCTCAACAACATTCTTGTACTCTTATTTGTTTTATTTTCTATAGCGTTGCAAAGTTACATATATATAACTGAGTCACTTACAATGCAAACTTTCCCGTATTGCTCAGTAGATATCAATCCGCCATCCAATCCGAACAGAATAACCGAGAGGTAAGTCATTATGCAGCCCACCACGATCAGGTTATTAAGGCGAGGACTAGACATCTTTATTATCCTGAAAATGTAATAAAAAATTACATCAGTTCTGCAGTATAGTTGGACACCACCCCCGTTACCCTTTTAGTTCAGATGGGCAACTTACTGAACGAAGTAGCACAGATGTCGAAGTTTATCAGAGACGTGCGACCAATGATTTCACACGGAACATATTTCCTTTGTCAAAGGCAAATAAATGTTCTACGAGACACTGGTAAATCAAAACATTTGATGCTAAATTTATGACTGTGACTTCCTATATTTACGGTTTCTTTTTTATTTATTATTTATTTATTTATTTATTTGTTTTTTGGTTTTTATGCCTTGAGCGGAAGAGGGTATTATTATAATTCCTTACAAATATTTTACACGATACTGTTTTAAAAAACCAGAGTAGTAGACAGTTTTACTTCATACTGAGAGTTCTCAATTTCAGCTTAGCAATAAAATTTGATCCTGTTTACGGCTTGAACTCATTGTCAGGACCATCAAATAGGGCGTGGTCTTTTTCTTTAGGAGATTTGTTATTGATTTAGCATCTTAAGAAAGTACTTTTGTCCATAACCACCTTCTTTCTCGATACAGAAAGTTGATTAGGAGGAAGGCAATTCCCAGTAAGACTCCAATGATAGCCAAGACAGCCATGAAAGCGTAAAGTGCTGTAGAAACTGATTTCAGCTCCGTTTCGCGAAAGGTGCGATCCCGTGGCGGTCCAGAGCCTTTCAAATGAGAAGCAAACAAAAAGAAAAATAAATATTTCCTTCGACTGTTACATTGATTTGGGTAAGCTATAAGTGTTATGATAGAACTACCAAGCAACGAAAAAAAAGAAACTAACCTTGCCATTTGATTGGCTCTCGCTTGTTCATTATTATAGAATCCGTTGTAGCGTCATAGACACCGACACGTTTTCTTTCACCATCTCATAGATAAAATCAGAATCATATTAATATGAAGAATAACAGAAAAATAACAGGTTTTTACACGGTTAGCTATTCAACTCTCCGACGCGCGCACATCCTTCCCTACGTTGAATCAAGGGGAATCTTGGCTGAAATACAGATTTGTTCCAAATCAGTTTACGTTCGTTTTATTAGTGATTTGAATTCGATAATTCTGTGCCTGTTTTGAATTCTCGGGGTTTTCACTGCGGCCGTTTTAGGGTTTCAAATTTTCCCTACGCCGCCATGTTTAATTTTGTAAAGCTTGATGGGTAATAATGACGTCATTTCGTGGTTGGGAGTTTTTAAAACACAACAATGCTTAAGTCTAGAGACATAGAAAGTCTCCTAATCGTTTATAATTTATATCTGAGATAAAATCATCCCCTGTAGATCCCAAATTGGTGCCTCTAACCACGCAATGACGTCATAAACTACCATAAAGTAAACATGACTACGACACTCCGTATTCGAACTAGGTGCAGGTATATCAACATAAAACCTCAAGATCAGTTAAAGAGAGCCATAAGGCATACTTTGGAACTTAAACTGCTTTTCAGCCAAGAGCAGGCTTGGCTTTACAAGACGTCTTTAACAGGATAGTTTGCAGTGGCAATTGGGCATCTTCTCCGAACGCTCTTCATACAAAAAATATATCATGGCAAAACAGCTCTTTAATTCTTCGGGAAGCCGGTGAGAAAATGCTAAAACGTGGGCATAACATGCACGTGCCAGTTCTGTAGTTTATGCATGTTTCGTTCCCTTTTTGGAGGATTAGAAATAAACAGGCATTTCGATTCTGCGATCAGATGTTATTTCCGATAGCTGTGATCTCAGCTTGTCGACGATGTTATGCATTGTTGTGATCCTAGTCAATTCTTGCAGACGAGATAATGGGCTCGTTGGTGCTCAGTAAACTGACGTTTGAATCGTAGTCGTCTTTCCTAACCTTGCAGCTGTTTAATTTGAATATAGCCAACTCTCTCGCCATACTTTGTGAACGACACATTTCCCTAAAATAAACAACAACGAAGCGCAGATAAATCATCAACCATGGCCTTGTCTGTTTAATTAAAAGCCTTTAGCAGACAGTTGTCACTTCTAAAGCATTCTTGAAAGCTGTTTTGTTGCAAAAGGAATTGCTAGACATACTGAATAAGGTACGTTCGTTTAGTTTGCTCTCAGCTCCTCCCCCCCCCCCCCTCCCCCCCTCCAAAAAAAAACTGAAACGCAGATATGTTATGCTACTCGAGGAGTAGGTGAGGCTGGGGGAAACACGGGGCAAAAGTTAGTTACATACGAACTAAATGAAATGAAATAATCAAGGATGAATATAGAGGAGCAAGGCTTTTATGAAATTATCTAGGGTGTATTAGTTTGCCAATAAACATTATAAATACCGTAACTCCCAAGAAACTGGTGTTATAAAACGTTTCTTCGAATATGTCTGCCATTTCTTTGTCTGTGTAAGTGAAGTTTTCCAAGAATTGTCCCCTTTCTGAAATTACCATAAAAGAATTTATAGCTAACCACTAGATATTTCTGTAACCCTTTCACACGATTACCCTGTTCTTCCGTTAGTAACAGCATCTCTTATTGTGAAACGATAGAGCTGTTTCAAAGCATTGTCCCAATGAAACAGCTCGTTAAACAACACTTTCTTCAATATTTTTCTTCATAATTTAGCCCTTATTAACCTAGCAGGCCGGTCTGTATGGGAGAAAATTGGCCAAGGTCATGAGTACAGATCGACAAAGCTCTGTTAATAAGATATTTATCGTATGACAAACAAGAAAAGTTGATCCGTTTAATGCAACTGGTTTATACTAGCTGACATTTTGCTTGCGAACGGCGATGAGCTGAACTTAAATTTGCCAAAGTTTGCTTGTTCTTTTTACCTTTTTTCTTGTCAAGCTTTTTGTCTCCTACATTACAATTTTAGAAGAAAATAGTCTAATACTTCTGTATTTTAGTCTGTAATTTTTTCATCGCAAAATGTAACCGCTCTACATGCCGGTCTAGATAGAAAAATCTAGACCGCGGTCAGTATCGATTTCAGCCAATGAAATTCTTGAATTCAGTAGTTCCCAGTCTTTGTGAGACAGTCATGTGATAAAATGTAATGGTAACCATTATGTTTCCCAGCAAAATTTTGATTATGATGAATTATATCTTTAGAATTTTGTCACTAAATGATATTTTGTTACTAAGCAATCATTTTAGGCCGTCTGTTTCTATGATTGGCTCAGTATACCCTATTACGTCAGAGGACATGTCTGCCATATAGGACATAACTGCAACGGTACACCTGCAAGCCGGTGCATTGATGTGTTCAGCACGAGAGCTATTGCCCAGGCCGCGTCATACGCGAAAGAGGCCTCGTGACGAGCGTTGAATCCAGTTAAATTCTTGAATTTTTTGGCATACTGTTGAGCAGTCTGAGGAGAATAAACAGAACAAATGTTAAATATTAATCTAAAATGGATAAAATTACTTGTTTGTGGCATAACTAATACTTCGTACACACCATCGAGTTAAACGTGTATTAAGTGTGGTTTCAATTAACTGAAGAAAGTAAAAATGAACTGCTCATACCGCGCGCCCCCACACCTAAACAAAGCAAAACCTTGCCTCATCAAAATATTTAGTAACGTGGTTTGAAATTTGTCCTCTCCAGATAAATGGAAAGCGTAATCAACAAATTGGTAAAACCGAAGCCTGATTTTGTAAAACTTGTTTAGTTGGTGTGAATACGGCATGAGTTACTTTATACGTGTATTACTTTTGTTGCAAATCATGAAATGCCTTGCTGTTTTTTCTCAAACTCCAATAACATATCAATTATTTACTTATATATTACCTACCCAGCCAGATACCGTCCTTTGCTTGGAAGTTATTTCGTCCTCATTCAGATTCAAATGATCTGTTGCCAAGTATCCCTCCACTGCTTTCCTCATGTCATCCGGCGAGCAGCTGATATCATCTCGGTCCAGGCCTTTCTCCCACCATCTGTCTTCGTACCAGCCGATAATGATCCACACATACCTCTCACCGTACATATCCTGTTTGTAAGCCTGTTTTAAAAGAAATGATATAACAGAGAATTAACTCTGAAGTGTAAATTTTAGTGCTAATTTAAGCCATGAATAACCCACTGGGCGTTAGCCCTAGTAAAGGGAATCAGGGAACCACACGAGGTAAAGAAAAAATCTTTTGACCTCGGTGGGAATCGAACCCACGACCTCAGGAATAGATCTACCGTTATTCTGCCGACTGAGCTACGAGGTCGGACAGAGAAAGTCGGGGTCGATTAGGATGGTGAATCGCGGCGAAAAGAAAGTAAGGGTACATATGAATGTTGTGCCGCGTAGCACTATGAACACAAATGATATAACAGAGAATTAACTCTGAAGTGTAAATTTTAGTGCTAATTTAACCCATGAATAACCCACTGGGCGTTAGCCCTAGTAAAGGGAAACAGGGAACCACACGAGGTAAAGAAAAAATCTTTTTGACCTCGGTGGGAATCGAAAGAATACAGATATTCGATTTTAAAATCATAGCAAAAACGTTTTATACGCACTTGGTAAAGGTGTGAATACCTTTTTAGAGTACAAACAGAGAGAAAATCGAGAAGAGGTTAAAAGAGGTAATACTTAGCTTGCGCCAAGTGGCAAATCAAAAAAGCGAAAAGAAAATAACAGCAAAAGAGCTACAAAAATATTAACAATACCTCGCAGAACACACGTCTTGCACTTTCCTCGTAAAAACTGCCGATGAAAATTCTCGCATCTTTTCTCTGAAGGAATAAAAACACAGTTAATTTGAAGCTGTATAGCTACTGAACTTGTGAAATAAACAAATTAAATAACTCGTTATCCACGAAGAACACCTTAACAGTGTTACCTTGATATTAGCTAACTGATTCGCTGGATTTCCAGAGAAACTTTCTCCTGCAACAATCTCAATATCCATGTCATGGAGAAGCTTGTTAAGTTTTTTAGTGGCCTATGTAGAGAAAGCCCCATTAGAAGAAGAAAAAAGCTTAGCGAGATTAGTAGATGGGTATGTCTGGTACAAGAGCCTGCTATTTACATAAGACATGTGTAATTATTAAAGTATGGTCGTGCTCGTGAATTATATGACAGCAGTCAAAATTTCGACTGGTATTCCCTTTCGATTAAACATTTTGGTTAAAGTGGCGCGAGGAATCCCAACGAAATCGTCCAGCTTGTTATTTGTCAAAATGACATCATTTTGAACATACCTGCGAGAAGATTCCCGATGGTTCATTCTGGTGCAGTGTGGCAACTCTTTTCCATCCATATTTTGTTAACAATGCAGCACGTGCTGGATTGAAGGCTAAGTCAGAAGAAATTGTTCGAAAGAAACGAGGATATAATTCTCGGTTTTGTAAAGCTGGGGATGTTGATGCGTAAGATACCTAAAGAAGAAACGAGGAAAAAGACCAACTTTTTTTTTCTTTGATTAATCAGTAGATGTTTAAAATGTTTAAAGAAACGTTTATCTGTTATTGTTTACAGTGCTCAATGCCTTTAACTACACCCAGCTGGTCCACAGCCTTGTCACTTAAGGCGGGGGTACACCTGAAGCGGAATGAAATTTAAAGTGATATTAAAAGGGAATTGTTAGGATTAAAATGGGTTGTAAACACTACCAGACAGTTGACCCCCCAAAACGGAGAGCCCCAGGTTGGTGGGGGGGCTGTTTGGTATCCGTCTTCTAATTCTTCACTTCATATTTCAATTTTCCAAATTCATCAAATCTTCAACATTTCATATTTTCCTCAATTTAACCTATCCTTTGAGAAAAAAATATCTCTTTCCCAAAATTCCCAAAAATCACCCAAAAATTTACACAAAACCGGCAAACAGTGGTTAATGAAATAAGCATAGAGATTTAGCGTTACTTGACTGAAACATGACCGAGATATTAGCAGAAAGGCCGTGTTAAGGGACGTCGAAACAGCCTTCACATGTACCCCCGCCTTAACCTGAAAGAAACAAAAATATCAGCTAAACATGATAGGCGTGAAATCCCAACTGACTGGAGGTAGATCAGTTGGATATGTACAAGAGTGATTGAGGAATTTTTTTTTTGAAGAGGCAAGGAGGGACTAATTGCCTGTTATCGGTTGGAATCAGAATTTAAGTAATACAATTTGTCTTTTTTTACTGTCGATTAATTAAGTAAACTGTTTTTAATTATGTACACGTCTTGTAATAGGAAAACAGGAGACAATGAGAATGCCATTTACCTTGGAATCATATTCTGTTTACATGTTGGTATCAAATAAAATCAATATGTGAAGAGAAAGTGGCTTACCCACTACTAATTACCTTTTCTTTTCTAAAATGTATACTGGAAATTAAATTAAATGGGTGGCTTCCTTGAAACCATTTCATCCTTATGATGGACCAAATTAAATGTTAATGTTGTGCACAGAATAAGAAGTGAAAACCGTAAGTAAACCCTTGATTTTGTTTACAAAGAGAGTCAATATTATCCGCGTGCTTACCTGAAGTAGATTCCAGTACTTTGAGGTATCGGCCATGGGCTGAGAGACTGGTGAAAAGGCTGCTCCGAGCAGCATAATTTTTGTTGGTTTCTTGTAGATGTGATCATATAAAATGTGCATGCCAACTCCAGGATCACACTGCGGAGAAGAATAAGTTCTTCCAATGCTAAAGAAATGACCAAATTTAGTAGAATTCCTATATGCTAAGGCAAATACTGCAATCTGATTGGCTGAGCTATTGCATTGCGCACTATCATCATTTGTATGCAGTAGGTTGCAGTCAAGGCTGGAGTTATCGTTTCCCCTTTAATTTGGAGGAAGATTTCGAAATATTCAATTATCCGCTGTAGTACAGGTGGAAAGTGGTTGTAAATTTGCCGGCGGTACCTGAAATGCCATTGTCAGTTTTTAGGCATGGAGCAAGTGCAGGACGAATAAGCATTTTTGTCGAGGGCCTATATATGCGTTGATGGCAGCTTTTCGATATTTTCTATTTGTAAAAACTGCTTATAACCCTCGACCTTATTTTTCGCGCTAATACTTGTGTTTTGGAACGAAATTTCTGCGGGCAACTGTACCAGGGCCATAAGCCCTTAAAAGAAACACCCTTTTCTTACGGCTTGACCTTATAATTTAATTGTAAAATGAATTAGAGATGGAGAGTGAGTAATCTTAGGGTTAAGTATATCGACTGTTAATATAGTGTGCACAGACCTTGGTGTCGTTGAGTACCATTTGAATTTTATATCCCGGTAGGATGTCTGATCGATTATTCACTTGTCTTAGGGCTAGCTCGATGACTTCCTTCACCGCGTATCCACCAGTCCACTGACATGCGGGTGTTATAGGGGAATAGGCACCAATCGTCAAATGCTTCAGGCCATTACATGGAACTGAGGAGAATAGAGGACGCAGATATAATGACGCAAAAATTCGATTTAAGCCGCTACTTAAATTTAATTGCCTATGTTTAACGCCTTTTTTTTAATAAAAGCCCAGGGGAGATACTCCCAGAAGAATTGGGTGGGGTTGTGGGGCCTCTTCCTACATTTTTCCTAAAGCCTTTACCCTATTTAATACCAAAATCTGGATTTGCCTTCCCTATTTATGACTTGACCAAACATTTGATACTTTATTTAACACCTGACCGTTAAATCGATACTCTTTTTCTGACCTGCCTTATAATTAGTTCCCTAATTCAGACCGATATTAAAAGCATTGTAAAAGGCTATTTCTCATGATCTCAGCTTCTTCTAAAATTAAGAAAACATATTTATTTCAAGACTAGATCACAAAGCTGATACCAAAATGGCCAAAATCGATACTTTATTTCTGACCAAATCGGTTTAAAAACCGTACGCGTATTTATATAGCCCACATAAGGAAGTACTAACAGGGGATGAAAGAGACCTCTTAAACGTGGATAGGCGATGATAAAAGCGCCTTATGCTGCATTAAGCTATAGATCCTTGTTATTTGTGTATCGCAGGCTGAGATCAGTTTAGATCAACTTCAATAACGAAAACTTACTGAAGGAAAGCATCTCTCAAACGTGATAAAATTGTTAATCTGTGAACACACTACGCTAGCTCACACAGTCGAATAAGCTTTTAGTGGCACGGGGCGCAAAGTCGGATGTTGGCAACGAATTCGCTAGTGTTCGTATCTATCAGTCACCTGAAACTGACGTCTTTATTCCAAGCATGACATGAAAATATCAGATTTTTGTCCTTACATTCAGTACATTTCATGTAATCTTCATGTATAAATCCCTTGTTCAAACGCTGGAGCATGTTTCATTCGAGAGTAGCTCGAGTTGACCAGTATCAAAAAAATGGGAAACAATATTTGCTTTTAAGCATTCCGACGCTCTTCGCCTTTACAAACAACAGGATAACAAGACAACACGTCAAAACGGAACCGTTGAACACTAAGAAGGATTATTTGCAGGCAACGCCATAGTTAAGTCAGCTTGCCTTGCCGCGAAAATTGACCCTCAATGGAATAAAACAAATTTGTATTGTTTTGTTTTGCTTTGTTTTGTTTTGCTTTTAGATTTAATTATCACCTTGAAAGGTTTTAAGATCGCATGTAGTGGTCAAGACTCACATGATGTATTGCATATATCATTGGCAACATTTATTCATAAAACTAGTCAGGTGAAAAGAATTAACCTCGTTACGGGGAATAATCCAGTAAGTCTAACAGCCCTAACAAGTTCAAGTTTAGCAAAGAGAGAATTTCGTGTGTGTTGTTATTGTGAGTGAGAACTTCCCTTTTCCTTCTTTGTAATACAAGAGTGGCTTTGGTCTATCACCTACCTCCACAAAAAGCACAGCAAAGCAGGAATAGCGGGATGGCTTTCGCGAAGTAAGTCTCAAATCTTGTCATAATGGAACGCAGTGATTCAAAGTTTCGGACTTGTTTACATAATTCAGTTCTTCATCTCTCTTAGCTTCATCGACTGTAAACAATTAATTCACCGGCCTTGCGTTTTCTTTCGACACTCCAAGACAGCCTTTTTAGAGTGAGGTTCTTCAGTCTTGTGATCCACAACAATTCTGAGTTGCTTAAAGCAGTAAAGTTGTCCAAGTATCTAAGGACAAACATTGGAAGCTGATAATGGCCTGATAGCATTCCTTTAGCACCTTGTTGTCACTTGTCGTGTTGATTAATCTGCTTTATTAGTCTTTTGGCTTGCACAACCTGTCATTCAAACCACTATCATCGTCGTGTGAACTTTGTGAAACAATTTCCAATATTAAAGATGGAGTTCAAAGACAAGGAAAATTCAATAATTACATAGTAAATACATCATTGAAAGCATTTTGCCACATCTCAGCATATATATCGGAACATTTTGTGACTGGCGTACATTCCAGCAGAACACGAATTCATTTTAAGCTAAAACTGTTCGAGTAGTGCGCTCTGCAGACGATATAGGTC
Organism: Catalaphyllia jardinei; assembly: GCA_022496165.2. NCBI lineage: Eukaryota > Metazoa > Cnidaria > Anthozoa > Scleractinia > Caryophylliidae > Catalaphyllia > Catalaphyllia jardinei. Next base: position 10,052,178 of record CM042747.1, on the reverse strand, counting down.
AGTATACTTGGCAGATCACAATCCTGGAAGACATATGGATATCTAGAGAAGGCGGACAACATCGCAATGTTGACAACGCGTACCTAAGAATTGTTTAAATATCTAAATGTCGAAAGATTAGCAGCTTAGCTATGCTAACAGATTAAAAGTTCACGACGACCTCGCTTACGTTTTCCCGCAGTCAGCTGCCATAAGTGAGAGGAGCAATTGTCCACCCAAAATGTCCTACCATTACATACATACTTGATCTCATAATTATATTTTGGCGCGTTGGCCAGCCAAGCCACTGTGTCATTTATTCAATTTCAAGAGATGTTACAAGGATTCGCAAACTACAACTGAAGTGTGAAAACTAAGTGTATCAAAGCCAAACAGGCAAAGCCCTGAAAACCAGCCGGCGGCAAGCCCCGGCCAAGACAGTACTGTCACTCTTTTTAAAGTTTTTGAGTATCATGTTAGCGATAAATAAACATTTATCATTTTGTATATCAAACCGCTTCATTTCCGAAAAATGCTCCTCATTTGATACAATAGGGTTTCTGTTTTTGATACCCTGAATATGATCCTGAGTTTAAACCGTCTGCGCCATCAATGAATCGACCTGCATATCGAAATACAGTAAGTTAACAATGCAGTTAAGCTAACAACATTAACCTAATATCTCTGTCAAATTGTTCCTCACAAAATTAGTGATCGAATACTACCAATAATTCTTCATTGAGCTCAGTCATATAGTCAATTGAATAATTTTACATCCTGAAATTAAATGGTGCATAAAACTGATTTTGTCTGATTCTTTATTGAAATTTAAGTTATCGCACCGGTATTCGCGGAGGTCACGGGTTCGAATCTCGTTGAAGCCCTGATTTTTTTTCAGGCTTCTTCTTTCCAATTGCTTAAATTGGAAAATTTACTGCGATGTTCACTCTTCACATTCATATACAACCGCAGTGCAAATATGAATCACAGAAAACATACTTGTTCATACTTGTATGTGTGCCGAGAGTTGTCCAAAAGAGTGCTTCGACAAACCTCTTAAGAGGACTCTACATGATTAAACCGACTTCGAGGAAAACAATGGTCAGTAATACAAAGAACATGGAAGTATGTGACCGTCACGCTCGATACAGATTAGGAGCGTACAAATGTACCTCAGTGTATACCAACCTACCGCTGGAAGGAAAAGCTGGCAGTGTTAATGCTACCTAGGATTCAAGTATCGCTTCAAAGGACCAAAACTTTAATCTTGAAGCCAGGTAAGAGATTTACGTGAATTTATCGGAGGACTTTACGAAGGCGAGTATGCATTTACTGACTGAAATATTTTCAAAATTTCCTGAACTTTATGCGGTCGTTAGTTTTGAGAACCTAATGGGCAGACAAATTTTATTGTTGTTTTAAATTGAGTGTCATTTATGCTTTCTATTCATGTAGTTAAGCACTTTCAAACAGGTGCCACATTTTCAAACGTGCCTTCAAAGTAGCGCTATTTTCGTGTTTGGTTCAAAAATCGAATTAACGGGTAGAAAATCAACAACATTGAATTATAATTGCAATTTGGCTAAACAAACTGTTGTGATATATCTATAGTTGAATAAAAGAATTGCGACTTTTTCGCGAATATTAATCTTTTAGAGCGCCGGCAATATGTGTTATTTTTCCAGTTTCGGCAGGCATGCAACTTGAGTCGAGCGGACCGAACTTCAACTAAGCCTAGGAAAAAATTCAATTGCAATTTTTATTCAAATAAAACTCATTTTAGTGATTGACTAGGTAAGGGCTTTAAAATCCCAGCTTATGAGAAAAGTCGAATTTTAAAATCAGTGGTCGGTTATTAATATCTACATTGGCAGCAGGTGAATGAAAAGAAAACCATGAGGGGGAAATTTTTAATATACAACATTTAATATGTACAATGTAAACCATTGTTTAACGTAAAGGAAAAGTAGAATGTAGCATTCTTGTGAGGTCCTCTTTTAAACCTACATGAATCCTCTTCATTTACACCCACAATGGGTTAAATTAGCACTAAAATTTACTCTTCAGTGTTAATTCTCTGTTACATCATTTACACCCACAACAGTTCGTTTCAGAACTACCCTCATCCGGACGATCACACAAGACGAACTAGCCACTGTTATATATATACTTTGCTATCTCCATTAGACGCTAGTTTCAGAAGAGGCATCGACAGCGCTGTAATATGGGCCGGACTCGTCGTGCTTGGTCAAGTCGCGGTATGGCACGTTCCTTGTCATGACAGTTTCCACTCTGCTGATCAACTCCGAGAAACTTAGGCGAGTAGCCAGTGGATCTTCCCTCCAGCATGCATTCATCAATTGATATCTGTTAAAAGAAGGTGAAAAATTGGAAATATAAGGGCTCTGAAGATAGGCTTGCTTACCAGCTGCTGTTCGCGGGGAAATAAACTCGCGCTCTTAGGAAAGTAGACTGGACACAAGAGAGAGAAGGAAATCGAGCCATCCTCGGAGACCCAGGAGCAGTTAGTGGGGGCGGAAAAAGTCTAAACGGGCGAGAAAAAAATTCGGGCGATGAAAAGTCAAGAACGCAAAGAAGAAGACAAGCTGCAGTAGTTTAATTTTGTAAATGCAATGAATATTAACGCTCAAAAACGACGTTTCAGTATGTCATTTTAACATCATTATGGAATTATGCACAAAATAACGGTACTTTTTCTCATATTACAACAGTTATAACTGCTTAATTGAAATTTCAATTCAAGTAACAGAAAAGCAAACCTTAAATGAGAACAATGGGCTAATTTTGATTTATTAAAATTGCAATTTGGCGCCGAGGCTTGTGGGACAAAAGCAAAAGACATTGTTTATGTGTGCTTCAACCTCAACGTGATTTCTTTTGTTTTATTTTTCTAAACCTGGGAGCCATGTTAGAATTTTAACAAATCGAAATAAGTTTAATTTATTGATCAGTTTATCTTCCAGCTAAGAGTTTAACCAATAGTGATGGGTTGTATAATGTTCAAGTTCGCATTCTTTATTTCGTTTTTTTATTTGTGAAGTAATGACGCCCAAATCCGGTCTTACAATAATCTTACTATTATCAGAAGAAGTTGTCAGTAGCGACCAGCAATTGCCGAAGCCGAAGGCCAAGGCAAATAAATGATCTTCGAGACATTGACAAAACACGATTTTTTTAGCTAAAATCGAGTTAAATAACTGTTTTATCATTCAACCACCAAGTTTGTTATCAGATTTTATAATCACTCTCTAATTTCTCAGGCAAGCGATCTGCCATTTTTCACCCGAGAGCCTGGGTACAATTATTCATGAGCAGATTATTATTTGCGGGATGAAGCACATTCTTATCCCCAGAGGCCGCGCTCCTTTTGGTCAGCACCAAGAATCGCGACCTCTGGCCAGGTCCAACACCGGAAGTTCGCGAATCACGAACTTCCCGTCACTCTGCGCATGCTCAGAGTCAAGTCTGACAAATCTGATTGGTTGTGATCTCAATCTATTATGTTTACAAATCCATTCAAAACTGGAATGTCGTTGGACCTGGCCAAAGGTCGCGATTCTTGGTGCTGACCAAAAGGAGCTCGGCCTCTGGGGACGAGAATGGGTGAAGCACATTTAGATGTTTTTTCGCATGAGCAGACCATCATTTAAAGGCATGTGATAGTCACGTGGGGGCTCTCGGCCAACGAAGAAAAAAAGAAAAAAATGTATCTAATGATAAACTCAGCTATACTTACACTTCATCACTGCACATTGCCGGCCTTTCCATCCGAAAACCATTTTTCAGTGCTCCACATATTTCTGTGTTACTCATTGTGGGATAAGGTGCACCTCCTGCATTGGATCCCACAAATCTAGAAATTAGTGGATAACAATGAAGTCCTGCCGAAGCCAATGAAGCCTCTTGATTGCTACGTGAAAAGCTCAACGGGACAACTACAAGATAGAGCCCAAACTGAAAGCCAAGGATTCCAACCAATTGTACAGAATATTAAACTTATTTCTAAACGCTTACTCAAGTATAAAGAGAACAAATATAAGGAGTTATCTGATCAGGTCGGCTTACGTACCCAAGGTAGCCATTTCCCAGAGAAGAACAACATAGGACCAACTGTTAAACATTAGGAAAAAAATAATAAATTATTAAGAGCAAGTACCTTCTTACTAACAGCTCGTCATGTTTTGCTTGAACTGAATCCATTCGCTAGAGCCTATGTATAGGACATCATTTCGATAGAAAGGTTGTTCGAATCAAATGTTAGTACGTGTAGTCAGAGGGCTATCGCGCCAAATTCTCTTGAAGAGGTATCGTCGAACCTCCACTAAAGGCCATCGCTCTACAACGGCCATGCACATCTCTACAAAGGCCAACACTCTACAACCACCACCTTATTTTGTTCCGCCGGGCTGACGATGCGTATTACCTTAACCTCTCTACAGCCGATACCTCTCCACAATGGCAACGGCCAGGCCACTAAAGCGCGTCCTAACCGCAAAGTAGCCTCGCGAGAACGGCCAGTCCAAAACCCCATTTTTTTAATTCTAAAAAGTCAAGAAACTCGATCCATATCGCGCGTCGCTGGCCTCTGTTCCTACTTGGTGTGATTTATTTATATATTTTGATTGTTTTCTTTATTTTTGTATTTTCGAGTTCAATTTGGAGTTAACTTGCACAAGTGAGTTTTTCGTATTACACCCCCTATCTCCACATAACAGCAACGTCTCTTCAACAGCCACTTTCGTCCAATGTAGAAAGGTTCGACAGTACTCATTTTTTGCCTGCCAAACACATTATTTTAATCCCTCCATGAGTGTTTCAGCAGAGTTTGGAATTTCAAAAAAAAATCTAGAATGTTACACTTTTGTTTATGCAAGGTATTTGGGGGCAAATAAAATGTTTCATTTTCTTTGAAATCCGGGTTTCTGCAGTTTTGGTTCTTACTATTGTACATCATCAGGATAAGTTGAACTTTTAACAAATAACAGTGTTCAAGAAACATCAATTCGTGACACACTGGGGCAAATAAGTCAGCAGATCTACTTACACATCACTTTTACTCTTAAAAACACTGTACTCGATCCACTCTGGGGCCATCCATTTCACAGGAAGCTTTTTCGTCTTTTTGGCGGTGTACACGTCTTCATAGATTTGACGCATCAACCCAAAGTCCGACACTTTGACCCGATTATCACGACCAACCAGAATATTACGGGCTGCAAGATCACGGTGAACAAACTCTTTCTCTGTGAGGTGATTCTATTAAAGACGAAAAATAAATAGATGGGGCATTAATATTGCAAGGCAATGGACCTACACAGATATAATGGACTTCGACGACTAATTACTCTTACTGCCGCAAGTTAATACACTCGTTACATTGCTTTCGTTTACTTCGTCAACCAACCAGCAGAGTGTGAGAAAAAAATTGATCTTGGGGAGACTGTTTTGTGACAATGAAGAAAAGAGGAACTACGCGTTTGAAGAAAAGAAATTATTTTTAAACGAAGAACCAAGCTCTGAGCATAGGCGTGTGGGGGGGG
>CM042747.1:10038443-10046538 GCA_022496165.2 Catalaphyllia jardinei | reverse complement strand
AGCCGAGCGAAGACGCGAGGCTGGCGAGGTGGCAGCATTATAAAGCCGTGTGCGCATGTGCGTGAGTTGATTTTGGTACAGGGAGATGAAATCTCCAATGGAATATAAGGTATATATATATTCACTTCGCCTTCGGCGAATAAACAATTATTGGATGAGGTTTTTGTGACATCCAGAATAATCCAGGTCGAGGTAAGGGTTATCAGCCGAAGCCAAAGGCTGAGGCTGATAACCCTTACCAAAACCTTGATTATTCTGGATATCACAAAAACCGAATCTAATCATTGTTTTATTGTACATTGAAAGCAAAAATTTGGAACTCATGTTTCTGCTTCTTCACTGACGACAAGCAGTACGAATCGCGCGAAGTTGACGTGATTACCCTTGGAAATCATGCTTTGCGGTCATACACGACATGATAACCCGTGACCTTGAGTGTCCTTGACATGATAACTGTATAATCTACAGTTATGACGTCATGGACGATGATTTCGAAAATTCACTGTACGCTTTCGGCCAATCAGAAAAGAGTTAGAGAGTTCAATGTATAATAATAAACAATTATTGGATGAGGTTTTTGTGATATCCAGAATAATCAAGGTCCAGGTAAGGGTTATCGGCCGAAGCCGAAGGCTGAGGCTGATAACCCTTACCGAGACCTTGATTATTCTGGATATCACAAAAACCGAATCTAATAATTGTTTTATTATACATTGAACGAAAAAAAAAATGGAACTCATGTTTTTGCTTCTTCAGTGACGAGAACACAAAGCGCGCGAACTTGACATGATTACCCTTAGAAATCATGCACTGCGGTCATGCATGACATGATAACCCGTGACCTTGAGTGTCCTTGACATGATAATTGTATAATCTGTAGTTATGAGGTCACGGGCGCTGATTTCGAAAATTCACTGTACGCTTTCGGCCAATCAGAAAAGAGTTAAAGAGTTGAATGTATAATAACAATTATTATTATCATAATACTCTTTTTGCTCTTTCGCGGATGACAGAAAGGGGTGGCATAATGGCTTAGCCGGTTTTTCATATTAAGCCGTACGTTGAACATAAAACTCGGCGGAAAACTTTGAGTATTTCCGAGTGAATTTTCAAATGTCAGTACTAGAATAAGTTCTCAGTACCACTCACATTTATTTATCACCAACGCTGATTTATTATGATTACTGCCTCTTTTATTTCACTATTCAGTCATTTAATTTAAGCAACTTACTTGGCAAGGTTTGTTATGTCCTTGTTTGTCGTCACAACATTCATCTGTTGTCAGTCCATCGGTTGCCGCATTTGCACTGATCTAGAATATGATCGATAAAAGTTTCTTTACATGAGTAAGATGTACTAGCACGCTCTCATTCATCAAAGTCTATCGCTGAGGGGAACGGTAAAACAGAGCCGGCAATCTATAGAGCTATAGGTTGCATCAGCGTCTTCTCATGGCAGGGTCACGTCAAAGCAGATAAACATTTGAGACAACGCAACAGTAACAATGAGAAATAATTTTCTACCGACCTTCTCTTGGGTCGTAACCAATGAAACAAGTCACCAAATGCAATGTACTCTATCACCAGGAACTTGTGATCCTGCAGTGTACAGCATCCAACCAGGGACACAATATTCTGTTGTGCACCCAACACCTTCATCATCGATATCTCAAACAGGAATTCGTCTTTTTGTGCTTCACTTGGATCATCTAACAATAACGAAATCATTAAAAACTAGATATTTTGCAACCTCAATTTAGGCGGCGAATCTCGAGTCGACAATGATTAAATACAAATGCAATTTTTTTCCCTCATTATCTCTACCACAAGTCATGTTGTTACAATAAACCTAAGCTTCAATTGTTAAGCAAGCCCCGATGTAGACTATTGAAAAAATATTGGTGTGTTTCATGTCAAATGAACACAATCAGTTCATTTTCAAGGTTTCAGACTGGTTTTGTCATGATATTTTATGTATTTCATGAAAAAACAGCAACGTCTTTTGTGGCAAAGGAAAGAATATAGAACGTAAAATTCCGAAAGTAATTATCCACTTATTCTTAGAATTAACCGCCTTTGGGGCTCACTAGTTACCTCGTTAATTTCAGCTAACAAAAAAATGTCTTTTTCCAAAAAACAAGAACGAAATTCGTAACATCAGTTGCCAAAATATGTTCCATTCCATGTTGCAAGCGTGGAATAGTTGTCGGCAAGAAATGTACACGATTCTCTCTCAGATCTTATCTGAGCCCTAAAACGCCTTTTCAGTCTTGACAATGCCTTTATAAAAACAACAAATCTCTATTCTGTTTCATAAAACCCTCACACCCACAAAGTCAACGAAAAAAAATCATTCCAAAGCCTGCACCTTATAACTTTTTGACGGCAACCACCTGATTGGGTTCCTTTGATTCCACAACTTCTCTGCTGTCAAACACTGCTATTCCTTGTCGCTTTGTAATTGCTTTGTAAACGACACCAAACGCTCCTCTGCCCAGCTCTTCTTTGTATTCTATTTGTTCAGGAAGAATTTCCCATTTGTCTAGCGGAATAATCTCACGTCGACGCCGATCTGACCTGTAATAATGACAAAAAATGCTGTTTGTCACAGTTTTCTTGACATTCCCCTTTGTTTGTTATTTGACAAAGCAGCTTTTATAAGTACGTCATGCCTTCACTGCTCACAGCTAAAGATATTGCGCGAGTAGCTATAACGGGGAAGAGTGCAAGCTTAGTCATTAGTATGCAAGTGATTTGGTGATTAAACTTGGAAAGCGGGTTTAACACACTGTCTTATAAGGTGTTAAATCTGTCTGACATGTACACCTGCTATTTTGGGGTTTCACGCGAAACAGGGGGAAACAAGTTGAATAGTTAACCTGTCAAGCCGCCTGCGATTGGACTTCTTGTGGCTCCAGAAGGCTACTACAAAACAAAGTAACAACAAACTACAGGCAACACCCAACAATATATATGCAATCGGTATATCGAAGACCGTCTTTCTTTCTGTTGGAACCTCTGGTGTTGCTTTATCTTCTTTGATCACTGAAAAACGTACATAACTATATAGAGCATTAAAAACAGCAAGTCATTTACAAAATCGATATGAGCCTGGTTGAGACACAAAGTGCCGCACAGCAGTGTTCAAGTTAAGGTGGTCATACTTTGTGACGTGACTCCACATTTATATGAAAACCGTATTTAGAAAGGCCGTTTTCACCCAAATTTGGGTCTTTAGCCTTAAGTTTCTGTTTTTGGAATTTTGAGACGATGTTATTCAACTTTGTTTACATTTCCCTTATCCTTATCTTTTTCCCTGCTCATTGAACTCCAAGATAGCTGATTCAAAATGTTGAATGCTTTCTGTGACGTCATTATTGACACATGCTTATCAGGTTTGGACGCTTTGAACCTTTAATTACCATTGAACGAATACTTTTGGAGATACATCTAATAATGCTCCGGTTTAGTAACTTTGTAAATACCATCTAATTTATATTGATAACCGTTGCCTTGCGTTACCTTCATTGCATGAATTTTCGCTGCAGCATCGCACTTCACATTTTTCAGTAGAAGTAGCGCATTGGGCGAAAATGTTTGCAGTGTTACTACAATCTTTATTATTGATACACCCATGTTCAAAGCGCTTTGTAACACTGGATCCATCTTTTGAGGTCTGCTGCATCGACGCGTAATAACATCGGTCAGCCATGGAACTTTGACACGTGACTTATTGGTGACGTTCTTTACACTCCTAATGGTAAACCGTGCTACTGCATTCAAAACAAGTGAGGCCCGATTCTAAGGGGAAAAAATACAGAATATTAATCGAAATCCATATGGAGAGCCTCTTATTTTGGTTCAGCCTTTTGTAATAGTGACAAAAAAATTCCAGAACCAAACCTTCCAATTCCGAATCCCCCACCCCCTACCTACTCCACTCACCAGAATAAGCATTCCAAAAAGCAACCCCTTTTTTAAGCTCAGATTTAACAGTTTATATATTTCTTATTTGCTTGTATCTTTTAAATGTTTTGCTGACTCTCACCTTGAAGAGATTTGATTTTACAAATAATAGAATAGGAAACATTTAATTGGTGAGGAAGGAGGAAATTTAACGACTAAAAAATGACTAAAAGTCATTTTGATCAGCAACTATAACTTTTTTATTAGTAACTATAAGTGTTTTAAAACTGACTTTTAAATGCCAGTGGTCAATTTGCAAAGAATTCACTTTAAGTGACCTTGGTCGGAGTAGTTTCAGTTTAAAACAGTAAGCTATTTGTCTTTTGTTTTAAAAAAATGGGAAAATTAATCATTTTGATCAGTTCTTGTAGGAGTTATCTTTTCCCAAACAATCCCGGTACAAAAACTGTTTCGTAAGCTTTGGTCCTTAAGCTTTAATTTCTAAAAAATGTACGCTTTACCATGGTTTATAATTACACCTTAGCCATATTTTTTTTTGAAAAACTGGTGCGGTTTCATGTGAATCCCCCTCCCCCCGCCCCCTAACAAAACTACCCGTATGACGTATTTAAAGTTCTCTGGGTAGCAGATGAAAAAATTACGTAAGCACAATTGCCTTTGTTACACATGTCATGGCTACAACATTCCACAAATGATTTCTTGGCTGTTTCTGAGCACTGGTCAGTTGTGGTGCATCCTTTATGGTATGTTACAGTTCCATTGTCGTCCTTAGAAGTGTATGTTGCTTTGACACAGCGGTTATTTGGTAAGGTGCAGTCCACTCTTGTTTGGTTCTTAGCGCAGTCTGCAAATGATATGTTGCTCGCACAGTGATAACAGGAGATGTCTGCAAAAAGAGTTTTATATTAACATTCAACGGTGTATTAAATTAAAATTCGGCGGTTGTCTGGAAATTATGAAGTCATTTCTGCGTCATATGAAGTCATGGTTCCATGTCAGGGACCTTACGTTTGGACAAACAATAAAACCTCTAAGTTTCATTGTAGTATTGTAAAAGTTACAGGGTGAAGATTTCAGCCTTCCCTCCCTCCACCCAGGGCCAGGAAGACCAAACAAATCCTGGTCTGAATAGGTTTAACACGCTCTTACAAGATAAGAGCATTCACTCTCACATTTCACCCTCACGACCACGCAGTTAAATCCATCATTCTAAAACCAATCAATCAATCAATCAATAATCTTTATTTATACACGATAAGTATTTAAAACGACGCTTCGCGTGTGGGGTCGTGTCTAAATAACTAAGTCCGGAGGTAACTCATTAAATAAAAAATAAATAGGGTGTACACCAGCTTTATAGCTACTCAATACTTACAAGTCTAAAACGATAAAAGCTTGAAATTCTAAAATACAAGGTGGTACTCTAGTATCGACTGATTATAAAGGACTTCAAAATGATCCCGAAACTGGCAAAATCTTTTCGCAACCGCCATTAATTTCATTCAAACGCGACCAAAACATAGGTAACTTTTTAGTCAGAAGTGCCTTTCAAACGAGGGAACAACCCGGTACTTTTAAATTTGCACGCGCACAATGCAAAACATGTCATTTCATTTGCAACGTTGAGAAATTGTCGGGACCCAAGCGATTCATTAGGATCACTAATCATTTTACCTTTACCTCAGCCAGTGTCATCTACTGTATAATTTGCACTCTATTTTGCACTCTTTGCTAAAAGTTATAAAAACAGGTAGACGACTAGGCGACCGATTCCGAGAACATCTTCGCGACGTAGAGAAAGACGACAAAAACACATCTAAACCGGTCGCTAGAAACTTTAATCTGCTTAATCATTCTACGCAACATATGACAGTCTGCGGCCTCTCCCTAGATCAAGGAAGCACAGAAAGCCGCAAAACTCTAGAACAAAAATTTATTTATCAAATCGGCACTCTTAATCCTCACGGTACCAACGAACGCTCATTCAACTAATTTATTCTGTTGTTTTTCATTTTGCCAGGCACCAACCAATAGCGTAGCTCCATATTTCTGTATATAAACCACACACTACCCACAATTCCTCGATTCTCTCCGACCAAGGGCTAGCGCTCGAAACGTCAGCTTCTGAATCTCTTTACGGTGGCCAATTCACATTATCAACTCAGTTGATAAAACAAAATTATTTTGTAATACTCCCACCGACGCAGCACCACAATTTCTTAAGAAACTTACCCCCTTACCACGCTCTTAATCAAACGTTAAACTTTCCTGTATTACAGAGTGTTCTGTTCAAGTTTGACGGACGGTTAGGAATTTTTTAAAACACCTCTTTCCAAACTCCGAAATGTGCGAAGAGTGACAGCCGTAGTATAAGGCTATTTTCTCAAATGTGGGACGTCATCTGGGATAACTCTCACAAGTACTGGCATCAATGTAAAACCTTATAGAATAAAACTTGTGCCTACTCTCCACTGCGCGCCGTACAGAGCTCTTCGAATTTGCCAAATATTCACCATTTTGATCATAAATTAAGGTAACGGCGGTGGCACATATAACCAATATATATTAGCTGTTAAATGCTTGAAAACAAAATAACCACCATTGGCGGTCAAATTGCTGCTACAACAGGTCAGCTTGTTGGAATCAAAAAACTGTGTTTTAGCAGCGTCCGACTTTTAGAGCTAAATTTAGAGTCTCACAACGCAAATTAACCTGTTTCGAGGTCACCTTGAAAGCCTCGCAAATTAAACTAAAAAATTGAATATATCTAAATGTATGTGCTATATTTGTACATTGGATATGATGGTTGACTTTCACTTAAAAAATGAATCCGATCAGTGAAGGTTTTGCTCGACCGTTTTTACGCAGACGGCTGTTAAGGACGTTCGCGCCCAAAAGTTCCCACGCACAGATTTTTTTAAAAACTTTCACTTCAGGTAGAAATTAAAATTAGATTAAAAATGTAAAAAAAAAATGGGGGGTCACCGAACTCGTTTTGAAGATAAGGCGCATCATAGACCATAGCATTTCTAAGATTTCCAGTCACACGAGGCGATTCTGGCTGAATTCATTACTATCGGCATATATTTAAGTTGAAGAATCATATCTAAGTTATGTGTGTTTAACACAGCATATATATATAGGCCTATTTGATGGATCTTTGCTACATTTGTCATTAAATCAGGTAGAATTAGTCTTTAAAAAATGCAACTTCTAAGTCACGCACACCTTAATCCATGTACCAATTCGACCCTATTTGAATAGTATTATGAGAAATAATTAAAACTTCCCACGCACAGATTTTTCTTTTTTAGTATAATGGAAAGAATCAGAAAAGAAAGTGATCTGCCGAAAAAAAAGTGGGGGTCACCGAGCGTCCAACAAAAATATCCGCACACAAAGTTAACGCAAAGGTCATCAGCTCTAGCTATGTTTTGTTGAGTTTTCGACTCAGTGCGCGTGCTGACGTGGCACGCGCGACGCGCACGCGCGTGCCTAATGAATAGCGTGCGCAATAGAGATGCGCAGTAGCAATGGGCGCGAACGCCCTTTGTTCATTTCTTGGCCGTTGTTTACAAAAGATCACAAAAAGCAACGGGAAATAGCCACATTCTGAATATTCAAGAGAATGTGAACTATACGACGGTCAATTGTTAAAATTTCTTTTTCGAATTTTGACGCTGTCTTACACATTTTGTTTCAGGGATATTTCTGACAGCAGAGACAAACTGATTGAATATAAATTTTTCGGCGAGATTTGAAGTTTGAACATTAAGTCGCTTTCTAATCGATTTTATCTTTGGCGTTGTTGCCGTTGCTGCTTAAACTCCTTTTCGCTAATTTTGGGTACCCCCTTTTTGCCATTTTAATTGCAGAATCGAGGAATTTTGCGGTATTAGGGGGTACATACCAAGTAACCAAAATTATCGCCAAGCTGCAGGAAAGAAAGGCATGCAACATCAATAGTAGTTTTTTAGCATTTGAAAACCTTTATTAATGCTAACAGTTGTTCTTTTCTAAATAACGATAGGAAATTTCATCCTGCTGCATTCCAAAATTGTACTTTGGAATATGCTTTATTTGCATAGCAGTTGAAAATTGGCGCTAATAGCTTCATTTAGTAGTCAAATATAGTTGTGATTTCCTTAACATTTCTGGTCCTTGTTTTT
>CM042747.1:10030697-10033197 GCA_022496165.2 Catalaphyllia jardinei | reverse complement strand
TTTCTAGAAGTGAAAAAAATTGCAGAGCTGGAGCAGAAGAGGGTTGAATTAACAAATTAACGCTCTGGCATGCCAAAGCCCAGTTGGGAAGCTCTCTTTCAGTTTGAGACCATCAGGTAGTAACTGCTGCTCAATACCTGGAATCAGACAGTTTTTGTGATTTCCAGAATGCTTCATGATTTTTTTCCTCACTAAAATATGCTTAAATAATACTGGAATAATGTGTAAAATCCTATTTACAAGATGAAACATTCTTGTTTGTATTCTACATGGCACTCTGTACAACTGCGTTCGCAGGCTACACCCCGGGGAGAAGGTCAGGGATGCTCACTGATGGCGGAAAATTTAAGTTAAACCCCTATATAATGGAACCTAATCTGGGTGTGGCTGGAGCGCGCAAGCTTTATTTGACTCCTGACCATTTAAAACTGAGTCAACTCAATTACCAGCCACCATTCAGCAAAGGAACCCACACTAGTAGTCCAGCCTTGAGAGACTGGAAGAAATTCAACCTTAAAATGGAAATAGCATTTTTTATCATTGTTTCTTTGGGTTCTCCCTAAAAGATACCTGACAGCTAAAAATAGTGTTTTTTGTGTCATGAACATCCAAAAGAGACCAGAATCCTTGATTTATACCCATAAGCAAGGCTTATGAGCAGGCTTTCATTCATTTCAGGGGGAGCAAAGTCATGGAGCAAAGCCGTGAGAGGTGAGCCAAAGAGCGGAGCAAGCTGGTGAGGGGCCTGGCACAAGAAATCATTTTCACCAGTTGGCTCTGCTCACTGACTTGTGCCAGGCCCTCCACTTTGCTCACCATTGGCTTCTTTGCTTGCCAATGGCTTTGTTCATGATGGCTTTTACGCTCACCCACAGTTGTGCTCGGGCCACCAATGCTGAGAACCTGCTCACAGGCTAACTTAGTTGTTATGTAGATCAAACTCATGAGTGCTAAGGAAAACGTAAACTATTCCACTCACTAGATCACTTTATGGCATATGTATGTATAGTTAAGTTAAAATTCCTACCCAAGTGCAAGTAATGTGATGTTCACCTCAACTGAGCTGTATCTAGAGAAATTTAAGTTGAAGTTTGGCTTAATATCTTCAGCTTGCCATAATTTGAACATATGCAAAATAATTTACTGGTCTCAGTTCAGAAAAAGCAAAGCCCAGTCTTTGTACTTGAGAGTATTATAGAAATGTGCAATGTGAATATTGCTCTCTTGTTTTTGTAAATCTATGTTTTTCAGGATGCTCTTCATCTCAACAGGAGACCATTTCTTCATGCAACAACAATTGTCTTCATTGTAACACCAATACTCCAAGTGTGGTTTGCACAAAACATTTCTTTTCTTCGATCTCTTCCATACATGTTTGTTGTAGCTGTTATTTCACACCACTTGCGTGATGGGAACAGGCGTGGCTTATGGTTTTGGCCTTTTGGTAGTACACCACCATTGCCATACTGGCTTTACATAAGCTCTACTGTAGCTTTACCCTTCCTTATAAAGGAAATGAAAAGTTCCATAGACAAGATTGTTGTTATTCCTATATCAAGGCAAAATTCTGTTGTGGTGGATGTGTGAACAAACGTAAATAAGATCATGATCAAATAAAGACGTGTAAACTTTCCACAGTCTTCTTCGTCTATTCAAAGCCTTTTTTCTCCCATGAAAAGCGAGCGCACTAAAATGAGCGGGAAGCGCGAGAAACGGCCGCGGAGCGGACGAATTTTTGCCCCGTCCATAATACGCTGAAGGAATTGAAAAGGAAAACGCATCAAATGTTAAGATTGCTTTGAAAGTCGCCCAGCGCCCAATGTTTTGTTTGTCTAACGACACCTTAGGGCCATAGTATCGGGGTCACATTTAAGGGGTTGTTGAAAAGGAAATCGATCCCCCAGCGTTTTTATTTATTTTCCTTTTGTTGCTGTTGTTGTTCTTTTTCCCATTCTGTTTTTTAGGCAAAATCACGTTACTGCAATAATGAGACGGTTTGCTCATCGTCTGTCACATTTCTCCCAGTTTGGGAGGGTCCCCGGGGGGGGGTACTTGACCCAAGTTTGGGTATAGGGGTGCTGCCGGGGGTTTGAAATCCTGACCCTGTTTAGGACAAAAATACGCAAAAAACCCTACCCTGTGTAGGACAGCAGCCTCCATTTCAAGACCCTGTTTAGAACAAGTGATAAAATGCACACTCACTGGTTTTGCAGGAATTTAAACTGCTTAACAAGTCATTCAAATCAGAGAAATCATACTCGATGTGTCTAAAACCCAGTTTTCAACTGAGTTGTTGCGTCTCTACACTTAAACTAAACAAAAAGCCATCAAGCATTAAGCCCTCAATTACCATAGCAAAATGTCGTCATTGCATCTATAGAAAGGTGTTTTTTTTAAATAGCAAATAAACTAGGAATGATTTCTTCAATTACTGTATAATGAATAAGTGGAACTTACATTTTTGAGGTTAATTTTATTTTGATTAAGGCACTAACTAGAA
>CM042747.1:9987953-10009194 GCA_022496165.2 Catalaphyllia jardinei | reverse complement strand
TGTTGTTGTTGCTGTTGTTAATGAGAGCCTAATAGAGACACTTCAGCTCATTTGGTCTGCAAGTGACTTGATTGAATTTTACGAATCAGAAACACTTCAGTCTGAATATTTTAGTTTCATTACAGTATTCTGAGTTATTGTGGCCTCGTACAAAATTACTTCTAAATTGAAGAAAACCTAAAACTAACAGTTTACTAAAATAGAAAAACATCAAAGAGACAATATCAATAATAAACCATAAAGGAACAAGGATGGTTGAAGATGGAGAAGATTGACGCAGATTAGAAGTGACTAACTCGAAAAGTTTAGGCTTAACTTTTCAAGATGTACAAATCATGACTTAGCTCATTTAATAAGAGTAGTACACACCTCCCCAGAGGTCACAGACGCCGAATCCGTTACGAGCTCCGCTTCCACCCTGCTAGTGTCACTAGGCTGTGGTGTTGGCTCAGGTCTGCAACATGTACAAATATACCTGATCTTTGCCCAAAGTGTCTCATACCAAGGAACATCGTCCACTTTCTTAGTTTTCTCCTCCCTTGTGCCTGAGCAAAAGCAAACATGTAATTCAATGGCCTGACTGTCAAGACTTCAATTGGCACTGGAAGCTTCCCATGAAAAGATATAAAAATTAACAGATGGTGACCTATTCGATTACGTACTGCACTCCATCTCGTTTAATAGCAGTTCAACTTTTCTCCTCCTCGATTACGCACCTTTCACTAGTTATGAGGATTGAGATGCTTCTGTACCAGGAACAAACAGTAAATCTACTCTGGCGATTAAATTTCTCTACTGCCTTCACACAAATCCAATCATTTCTTAATATTTTTCATCGCTTTCAGAATTCTCCAGCTCTTACTTTTTAAAAACTTAACGGTAAAACATCAAGTGAAACAGCCGGGACAAACATCCTGCGACAACTACAAAAACAATAACCAATAACATGACACCAAGATACATGTACTATATGATAAAAGTCGTGTATAACTTCTAAATGAGGAGACTATAGTTACAGTTGCTCAATTCAGATTTTCTGTAGTTATAATCCGCTTCCAATCAATTTTGCATGAACAGAGACCCTGGGACCAAGGTTGGATGAGGGAAGCACTGTATGCTAAAAAATTGCACACATTACAACAAAGTTGTCCCTTATATAATTGCCAGTGTAGTACTGTCTGAACAGTTAAATTGTTGAATTGTTTCCCCAAGAGGTCAATTGATATTCTGTAGTTACAATCACTTTCCAGAACAAACATTTAAGTGTATGGCAAAAGGTGCCTTCATTAATTAACACTATTACATGGCTAGCTCCATGAGCGGGCAAGATGAACCAAATCGCACGCTGTAATTGGCTACCCGAGTGGGCAAGCCGCTCGGGACTACGCGCCGTGTCCCACGAGAAAAAATTCACTGCAAGCCAAATAATAAATCCTTCATTGACCAAACGTTTTCGGTCAAGATGGCTGGATATTGGCCTCGTTCTTTTTTGCGAGTTCATGGACCTTGACTCTGTCTCGGTCCATAAACACGTAAAAAAAAGGACTTGGCCAATATCCAGTCATCTTGACCTCACACTTTGTCAATAACCCATATTTATGGAGCACGTGTTACTTACCCCACGAGCGATCTGTCATGTTGCAAATAGAGTAGACAATCAGCAAAAGATAACCGGATGGAAGGCAAAGTAGATACCAGATGCCATTAAGCAAACAAAAAGCTTCTGTAGGGTGCAAAAGGGCTGCCAAGAGGAAAATCCCGATCAGGCCTCCCAAGTACAGTGAGCTTACATTAGCGGGCAACCCATCACCAACCCTAGCGGTGGTCGATAACAGAGTGGTAGAAACTGTTAGGTTTGAAGTCAGTGTTATGTTGCGCCGTGCTGTTGGGAGAACTGTAGTTGGAGTTGGAGTTGGTGGGTGCTCACGTTTATAGATATCATCAGCAGCCTGAGCAGCCACGCCTACTGTGACAAAGGCCATCAGTAAAGAAAAAACGACTGTCAACAATTTTGCCACTTTTAGCTGGAATTCCTGCGAAGTGTAAAGGCAGATTAAAGCATATCCAACTGTAAGAAGTGAGAGAAGAACTACCAGGACTGTAGTACTGTCAATGAGTTTGACATAAGACAAACCACTGGCTATGATTAGGATCACTGTGGAGGGGCTGAAAAAAAAGGAAAAAATAACAGTTAATTTCTGTTCCTTGTTACGGTTTTAATCAATTGCCAATGTTTGATCACAAATCTATTGAGATTACCATCAAGGGAACAGTTTTCTTGCAAACATATCGTTCTGTACATTAAAAACGAAGGTCTTTTTTAAGTTCAGAGTGTTCAGTTTTAGTGTAGAGTTTTAAGGTTTGAATTTCCCACTACCTTTTTGTACTGCAAGATGAAAATTATAAATTAAAAAATGTTACAGGTCCATTGAACCAATGGCTTAAATTATACTGATACCTCCCAACTCAAATACCTTTTCTGATCTGGAGAGAACATGTCACATGTCGTTGGTCAAAACTCACTAACTCCCTAGGGCAAACAAAAGTCAGTAACTCCCTAGGGAAACAACAACTTGAACTTTAGACTCACAAGTGATCAGGTTGGGCTCCTTGAAACCGCGGGAAATTTGTGAGCCAACTGGAGTCAAGCAAACGATTTCTTTGCAGTCTTTCTTTCTATTTTTAAGTTGGGAGGTATAACAAAACACTCAATGACTGGCCTCGCAGGAAACAGTGAGTTGTTTCCCCTCGACCTCAATGTTTCCATCCGCTTCGCCTCGGGAAACAGAGTCTCAGCAGTATTTCTTACTAATAAAAGTCTGCGATGCCTAGTATACATATAATTTATTAAGTTTTAGAGTAAAAGTAAAATTATAACATGCGCGTCCAATGGCTAGAGTCTGGACTTCCCAACGAACCTGATAATTGTTGAAAAAACCATCAGTGCCTGGTAGAGAATGAACCCAAATGAAATATAGTCATTGTTGTTTACTGTTAATTTCCATTCACTGATCAGAAGAAGAAGGTTGGCTAAAGTGGAAGGAATCCAACGCCGCCTTTGCTTGAAAAATTCATCAAAATTATCTGGACAGTAAGTACTGTCCTCAGCCGCCGCACAGTATTCTAAACGCCACCCTGACTGCACCATCAGAGTACACAACCATCGGTCTTCCCCTAGAGCCAACAGAGAAGGGAGGATATTAAATAATGTGCATTCAGTCCTAGTGACCCATTAGGCCAGTGATTATTGGGCAGAGAAGAATAACCACTATCACTATAGTCACAGTGGCATTAGCGATCCAAAACACATGTACAACACTGTTCAGTTGTAAGTCAGTGGCGGATCCAGACCTTGAACTAAGGGGGGGGGGGCGGTCTTGACTTACTTGCCTTTTTCCTTTCAGTCATTTCTTCTTTTTTTCACCCAAAATAAGGGGGGGGCACACAGGCCCCTTCTCTAGATCCGCCATTGTAAGTTGACAATCACTCAGCTTTATACATGACTCAACTCAATCTACATTATTCTCTAGATTGAAACAAATTAATCCAGACAGGTATTGAGTTTTGTTTCATGAACTATAAAATAAACTATCAATTATTAAACTATCCGAGATCTTGAAAATTCAAGTCTTAATTGAGCATTATGAGACTTGAAATTCAATTCTTAAAACTCAAAACTTGAGCTCTCAAATTCGATTGTCAATTCTAGTAAGCACTGGCTATCAGCCGATTGACGATTGCTATGTGACCAGTACTGCACATACACCAAGTCCATGTTAAGGATTTGTCCAAATGACAAATGACAGAAAACCTGAACAGAGATATTTTAACCCATTTTTTAAGTATGACTCAGCACTTTTAAAACACCCTCATTCATCACGACACAACATTATATGTACAGATGTACCTATGTATTTCGACATGTATTATTTATAAGCTCATGTCAGAAATTTTGTTCTTTGACCTTGACAATTTGGTGTTATTGTACTTTTTGGTCAACTTTAAAACAATCTTAATCCTTGATTTAGTCAACGATCTCTCACCATATTGAGCAATCTGACCATGTTTTGTTTCAAATCAATGCTTTAACCTATAGAGGGGGGTGAATAGGGGTATGCAAATCCACTGAAGCGTGCCTTTCTTTTTTTTGCCAAATCCGTTGATCCGCCAATATTTTTGTTCAAATCCAAAACCACAACCACATCCGGAAACAAAAGTGCAAGTAAAGTTCAAAGGTAAACTGGTAAATGTGAATGCCATTGTTAATTTTGCGCAAACAGTAAAGAAGGCAACATGCTTCATGACTATAACACAGTACAATTACAATACATGCAACAGTCTTGCATTTAAGTTCAAATGAGCTTCGTTTGAAAAAAAATAATAATTTGGATGAACTCATCAATGCATTGACCAGGACTGAAGAAAGATCTATGATCCAAATTTTGTTTAAGACCTAAGGTCCCAACATTAAGACAGGCACAATCTGGAATCTGCACCAAAATTCACAGCTGATCCATGATCCACTCTATTTACTGCAAAAATCCACAATCCATACGCTTTTTAAGGCCAAATCCTTCGATCCGAAAACCTATTCACCCCCCTCCCTATCCCTTTATGGCACGTAGTTCCTCTTGTTATCACAAGAAGTATCTCTTTCAGCAGTTTCACCTTCTGATCTGTTTAATAATTTAATTAATAAGACTTAAAGACGTATCCACTGAATTATGTTACATAATTTCCTACTGCAATACTTGGTGCAGAATTCAACTGTAAGGTTGGTCTCAGCTGCCTCAGCAGACCTCAACTAGAGCAGTTAGTAAAAATCTAGATGAACAACAGACTCACCCATGTCCTTGGTGAGAAAATCAAATGAGCTGTCAACTTTGGAAGAATATATTGGGAGCACATCCCGAAGGGCAGCAGCTCTGTAGACACTGAAGCAGCCGGGTGAACACATAACAGAACCAAGAACATGATTGGCCACCTGTACAATCATGTACATTATACATGTATGAAGGAAAAATGAGTGCAAAGTAACTTAATTAAAAAACAAAGAAAAGCATAATTTATACATTGACATGAAGATGAATTCCGCAGTGGGGGAACTCACATTTGAAAAGATCAGGTATGGTAGTTGTCTCACTTGGGGTCGTAAATCATGGATTTTGGTCTCACTCAGGGAGTTAAGGAAAAAAAACAACACACAACTTTTAGCTGTCATGGGATCTGCTGGGGTGCATTCAAAGAGTGAGTGGTACTTTTTAGGACTAGAATAAAGCTTCAAAGTGACACCTGGATTGGTCTCCTTCAGTGGTTCAATTCTCATTTATTGAATGAACATCCCACTTTTAACCCAGGAATCCCACACTGGGACAGGTTTCTCTACATTGCCCTTTAAACAACACTAATATACATGTAATTGTAATTCCCCTCCCTTATAAATGGTTAGAACAAAACACCATGAATCAACAATTATTGTTTGCACAGCAAAACTTTTAGTCGTATTTCCTTCCTGTTCATGTAAGTATACCCTAACAGCAGCATGTTATGTTTACAGTTATTACTGTATTATAATAGACATGAAAAAGTTACTTAATTCTAATAGGCTGAGAGCAGTGCAGTTCACACAAATGTAACACCAGTGCAAAAGATGTAACATCAGTGCAAAACATGCAACATGAGCGCAAATTACAAGGCGTAATTCTGTATTACTGTAGGATTGGCTGGAAGACAATAGGGAATTTTCTAAGCCAATGACATCATGTAAAATGATGACAAAACTCTTGTGCAGAAACTTTTAAAAACCTTTAAAAAGATCTTCCAGCACTTGTTTCATGTGAATTTTATCATGTTCATATTATCAATATTAACTAATCATGTGGTTTTTCTTGTTCAATTTGGAATTAATTTGCACTTGTCAGTTTTTAAAAAAGCTGAAATTGCACTTACCAAAGCAGCTCATACAAATTCAGTTTTGAAAACCTAACTTGTGCAAATTAATTCCAAATCGAGCTCAACACCATATGATTACCTATACTACTTGTTATTTATGACTGGCCCTGAGAGAAGCAATTTAATTTTACTCTTGAGAATCTCAATATTTTCTAAATTTAGCCAAAGGAATTTTAAGTTTGGGGTAAACAGTGACAATAACCAACAGAAGTAATAAGGGCAACAGTCTCCTTGCTAAAAATGATCACTTTTATCTGCCACCTGGAAAAGCAAGTATGTATAATGATAAAACTTTTAGGTAAACACATACAGTGGTACCCCACTATAACAAACCCCGCTATAACAAAGACCCTGTTATAACGAACAACATTTGAAAGCCCAGCAGAATTACAGTAAAATATGTGGAAACAAACCTGGCTATACCGAACCCCAATATATAATGAAATCCCCGCTATAACGACTATTTTGTCCTGTCGTTCACAGTCAGTAAAAACAACATGATGATACAAATGGTTGATAAGCCAAACATGGCTCCTATTGGTCAAGATAGGGAAACTTTGACCTTCAAAGCTTTGCTTTATGTAAATGTAGATGTTCACGTGCAAGTCTGTGGACTCTTTTGCGTGCCGTATATCCCATTGTTCGGCTTGGTTACCCTACTATAACGAATATTTTTGTTGGCAACCAGATAATTCGTTATAACAGGGTCTTCACTATAATAAACACCCCGCTATAACGAACATTTTTTTTTCAGTACCGTGACACTTTGTTATAGCGGGGTGCCATTGTATGTACAATCATATAATTTCTGTGTACCTTTTGGAACCAGTGTCCAATCGCATAATCAAAGACCTGGTACCAGACAATAGGTCCAACCCCTAAGGGATGTGTCCTTCCACAGACAGCACCCACAGTGGGATCTCTAGCCATGAGATCAAGCAAGGCTTCCACTGATTCATGAGTGAATCTGACATCAGCATCTGTTGTTAAGATGTAGGTGTTCTCATCTGTCACTGTAATAGCGAACCAAAACCAATATAATTTATATTAATCCTGGCAGCCATGATGGTAAAAGCCATGATGGTAAAAGCCATTATTAAGCACTTAATGACTGGTCCAAAGGGAAAGAGTGAGTTTTGTTTCCCCAAGGCCTCAATGTTCCCCGAGGTGAAGCCGAGGGGAACATGGAGGTTCGAGGGGAAACAACACTGACTGTTTCCCGAGGGGCCAGCCATTAAGTGTTTTGTTATACCTATCGACTCAAAACTAGAAAAGAACTACGAAAAACTGATTCACTGTGACTGGGCCTGCAGTACGAGCGGCAGTCAAACCGAGCTGTCCTACCGAAACGAGACGATAACAGCCTTTTTCTTCGGAGCAAAGAAGAAAGACAATACTAAAGTTTCTTTGCCTTTTTCTAATGCTTAACTCGAGAAATCTGTCTTTGAGTTGAAGAGGAACAGCATATTTTGTTCATGTTTTGTTGTAAACAACACAACTATTTTCCTACCTGACGACAGCGATCGAAGAGCGAGTTGTCGAACGTGAGTGGCTCATTTTTGTGTCAAATTAAAAGCTTGGAGACACAAAATGTTCAAATATCCTCTTTGTTAATCTGATATATTTTTGCAGTTATAAATCCCTATTCTTGAACAAAGAATGCGGCTTCTCTAGCGAGAAACGTTGTGCGACTTCAATAAGGCTACAACAGCTCACAAATTTGCTGCGGTTTCAAAGTGCACGACAAGATCACATGCACATCGAAAGTTCAAGGTCAAGGTGTTGTTGCCCTAGGGCGTCATTGAGATTTGACCAATGGCACATGACACATTCTCCTCCAATCAGAAAACGTGTTTGAGTTGGGAGGTATAACAAAATAATTTATTCACGTGTCATTCTATAATATTATGATAGTGGTTTTGTAAACTAAGGCATGGTAAATAACGTGGCTTGGTAAATAACCTGCACCTGCATGTATCTTAAATAAAATTTGGTTTCTTTAGTCTCATGAGAATTCCTATTCCCATGTCTGAAACTGAAGCAGAACCCCATACACTGTACATGTACACAAGTCTACATGGCTATAGCTACCAGCCTATCCTAAATGAATGCAATTATCCTAAATGAATGCAAAATCTGATTACTCAATCATTCTGTAGCTGTTCTAGCATAAATATAATTTCTGACAATTAAGGGATGAATTAGTTGGAAATTATTATTCTGACGGCACATTGGAGAGACTTGCGGTGCATCACAGGATGCTTAAGGACTCTTTAAGGTCAGTCATTGTGTTCTTCCACTTTATTTTTTTAGGATTATGTTTCATTTTCACCAACTTGCGTAAATAATTGAATACTGTTTCCCTAGGGTCTTGCGCTGCTGCATTAGATGAGGAACACATTTCCCCATATCTTTTGGCCACATATAAGGGGTGGCTTTTTAGTGGTTTTTCGTATCTGGCAAAGTATGGGTTCTAATTCTTAGAACCATAAGTTAATTTTTGGTGTGGTGAACTTTAGGATAAATTGAATCAGATTGCCGACTGACACACCCTCAATACACTTTTCATATTGAATGTCTCATAAAAGTGTGGTCAGAATACTTACTGTAACTTTTTACAACTGTTTTGAAAATTGCCCACAATAAATTAATATATCACCAAGTACAGTGACATGTTTATGTAAATTAGGAGACTCAGTTAGGAGACTTAGTGGACAACCTCTGATGAGCTCACTTTATGTACACGTACTTGTAAAGTGAGGTTCTAGTTTTTCCCAGATAATAATCCTATGGTTATGTGTACAATACCTTCCATTTGCTTTTCTTTAAAATCCAGCACATATGACATATACATGACTTGACTCCAGCGTTTCTTGTTCTTTACCTATACGAAATTTCAGGAAACATGATTATGACTGCCACAGTATTTTGTGCCATGCTGGGTAGCATTATCTACAACGTTTCAGCCCGAGGGGCTGAGGACCAAAGTAGCCCCTGAAGACTTTTTTTAAGGGGCCAATCTTTTTAGGAAAAAGGCAAATAAATTACAAGCTACAGAAGGAAAAATGTACCAAAATGCATCAGGATACCCAGGAAAAAAAAACAAGCAGTTTATTAATGCTTTTTGAAATGTTTATGCTGTCAGTTTCTACTTGATGGAGATTTCTCTGAATCAAGATCCGTGCATTACAAGGGAACAGTCCATAGGCATACATGACATACATGTAATTAATGATCAAGGGCTTGCAATGCTTTATAAGGCATTTTTGAACACAGTCAGCCATTTGGAAGTTTCCAATATGTCAGAGAATCAATACAGCAAAGCAAAAGGATATGGATTGACTTCTTTTCATATGTTGAATGTTTTAGAGGCATTAAGAGCTTTCAACATGACTGGGTGGAGATGATTGGCACAGTGTTAATTTTTGTATGGGAAAGAGCTTTTAACATGATGGGCAGAGACGGACAGTACCTTCTGTAATTAACGTAGATTTCTTCCTTACATGATATATAACCAAAACATTGAGTACCAAGAAGACAGATTTCAAAAGCAAGTTCTGAAAGATATTACTGGTGACATATTGTTTACCTTTTCCAACAAATCCTCATAATATTATAATTTTAGAGTTAAACACTCTAAATTTTTGCCTAACATGGTATGATTAAGAAATTGAGCTACAGGTCAAACATATTTAAATACATACAACACAAAAAAATTTTGACTTCACATTTACACATACCTAAGTATCCAAAAAATTTACCCTTATTTTCATACAATGCTCATCAAGTTACAATTAAGGAGCCCAAATTTGCAAATTTCAATTATAACATAACTAAAGCAAAGCGCACGCTCTGATTGGCTAACTCAGCATCTACTATTTGCCCATGGGTGTATGCTGCTGACATACTCAATAATTAAAGCAAAGCGCATGCTTTGTGATGACGACATGACTATTTGACAATTAGATTAGTAATTGTTTATCGATGATATGAAAATTTGCTTCTTGAATGAAACAAAATCATTCCTCTTCCATTTTTTTCAGAAGTTAATAACATTATTTCATTTTTCTCCAACAGGAAAAAAGCAAGCATATCTTCCGTTGTACGTTTTTGAAGAAAAAAGGGTATCATGCTACAAACTTTGCGAAGAAAACAAAAGTATCAAGTTACAAACGTTGGCGTTGAAAAAATAAAATCACGTTTGCTAGTTCAACGTATAAATGAATTTGAAATTAACAAAATTGAACATAAAACACCACAGTAAAATTTTAAACTGTCTTGACAAACAGTAATTGTAAATTATTTTTGAGCCTTGAACTATAACAAGTTACATGTACAGGCAGCGGATGACTCAAAACATACTGACAGTCCTGCATAACACTCTGCACTATCTGAGATTGTCTCACTAGTTTTTTTTACACCATGAAGTAACTACGAGAATTCAAACTCTCCCTCCCCCATTTTAGCTCCCATTCCTACAAGTGGGTGGAGAGAATTACTGTGAGAGTTCAGTGAAAGTCTTAGAACACAACATAATGAATGGCCCCAGAACCCAGAACATTAACAGCCCATGCCCAGGTTGTTAGAAAGGTGGAACAGTATAAAATACTATCTAGCCCATAGCATGGTTTGTTTTGTTCACAATTTAATCCACTGAATTATGATTTATCCAGTTGACACCTTTCAAACAACTGGGGAGAGCACATTCATTACCTACTAGATCACAGTGTCTCCCACAATACACCAAAAATACCACTCACCCGTAAATTATCTTTCAAATGGATATGAAAAAACATGCCTCCTGGCAGTCTCCAGCGCATCTGCATCCCATAAGGAGTTTTAAGTTTCATGCAATTTTCAATCTTTACTTTCAGTGTCTTTGGAATTAACGAGATCAACTGCAAAACATAATTATTCAAAACATCCCCTTTGATAGCACCATCGAAGAATATGTGTGACTCAATTTGACGTTTTGATTTTTCCCTTGCACAGTCAATGTCATGAAGAGATTGGAGCAGTTGTTCCATTTCTTGTTCAATTTCATGGTACATTGTTGTACATATATACACGCAGGAATTGTCCACCAGCTCTCTGTGGTTGATCTGATAGTCATCTGTGATTTTGTTACGTCGGTTCAATAAGAGATGTTGTTCCAAAAGCACACCTACAAGAAATATGTAAAATATGCCTTTTAGCAAATGAAGGGGTTTTTAATCACACAATTTCCTAGTATTCTAACCAGTATGCTTACCATATAGTTAGATGCTCAGGAATAGGCCCACAGTGGGACTTTCATAACAAAGGAACTAATAATAATAATAATAATAATAATAATAAATAATAAAAAATAAGATCTATCACCAGTCCAGCTCAACTTTCCTTTGTTTTGAAAGTCCCACTGCTTTATTTGCGTCCCAGCATAATTTTTCTCCATACCATGTGACCGGATTGTGCAAAGGGCCTATTCAAAGCACTATTTAACAATTAGACCCGTAGCCCTTTCAGGCTATGGGTCAATAGCCCAAAAGGCCAAGCCAAATGGGCTATTGACCCGTGGCCTTTGAGGGCAAAGGGTCTAATATTATTATTGTTTTAGTATCACCCAACTAGTCGGACAGAAAAGGCAATAACAAAGTTAGCAAATGCAAGTTTAAGAAGTATTTATTTGGGGGAAAAACGAAAGAAAAACCGGCAAGTTTCGCTACTCGATGACTATTATTAGACCCCGAGTAGCGTAGCCAATCAAAATGCAGGATTTGCATTAGTCCACTAGCTGGGTGATACTCATCTGCATTAGCCTTCATAAATGTTACACATATGCATTAAATAATCGTACAAATTGAAAAATGGAAACTAATTTAGCAAATTTAAAGTTAGTTCTTTTCCATACAAACTGGACAAGTAACAGTTCCATACCATTGTAAGTAGGCATCCAGAACAAGCTGGACTCCTTTGCCATAATAAAATCTTGTCCCTTGACCAAATAATAGCCAACAGAGAGAAACTGAGCAAGCCAGAAAAATACAACAATGACATAAAGCCAAATTTCATTCGCTTCACCACTATAATTACGAAAATGAAGAACGTTATCTTGAGCATCATGCTTGACCATAGTCAAAGCAACTGTTATGGGTGTTGCAAGAGCCATTGGGAATGCAAATGCAAGAAATTGCATGCACATCGAGCAGGCCAGTATCCCTAGCATGTATCCAACAAAGCTAGTGAATATTTGAATCATAAAATAAGGAAATGCACTGTGTTTGACACTGAAATCTGAAAACCCATGTCTTAGGTTTTTCAAGTCTGCTGTATTGTAGAAATGGCAAAATAAAGCTGCTGCAAAAGGAATCAGAAAGAGTTTCCACAAGCTGGTGATGACAGCTGCCTTTCCACGTGCAGATTTTGAACTGGTAGCCATACCAAGAATTGTTTGCCCTTCTGGAAGTGTCACAGGCACACCACTTATCTCAACTCTGACTGACCCATTCATGGACTGGTTGAGATCTGGAGGTGGTTGATCTTTGGTCGGTTCAATGGCTATCTTGAACATCATGGGGCACCATGCAAATGAAATGCCTAACAGTGCTAATGGAATAGCCCAAACCACAATTTCTCTTGCTTTCTCGTGGAACTAAAAATAAAACAACAAATTAAAGGCTGCAGTTTTAGAGAAATTATGAAGGTTCCTCAACATGAAAATTATGAGTGTCAAACAATGAGCTAACATGATAAGAGTAAGTTTTTAGTTCTTTGTTCTATTATCACTTATATTTTCTTGGTATACACTCAAGTTTAAATGCTCGCAAGAAAATACGATTGACTAGTGGGATATTCCAAAGTATACCACTCAAAAGCGTTGCATAACTAGCATGTAATATGTAAATTATGGACATTATTTAATAAAATGATGAAATGATGATGATGAAAACACAGCTTTATGTACTCACCAGATACATCAGGGCTCCAACCCCTGCTAACTCTAGGATCAGCGCCACGGTAAACGCCAGAAATTCTTTCCAAGAATACTGGTCTTGACCACACGGTCTTCTTTTATATGCCTGCCAAAGTACCGGAATAATAAACACTCCATTCATCATGATCATACGTAAACCAGGTGGGATATCTGTCTTCATCAAGATAACGACAGTGAAGAAACACAGGCCAAAGACTTCTAAAAGACCAGAAACAAAACCCTGGAATATAATGGAAGGAAATAAAGTATATTTTTGCCCCATCTTCATCTCCATGGGGATCATGATCATCTTGGTCAGTACCAATAACAAAAAATAATAATCATAACTAAATAAATAAATTACCAAGGACGTCACAACCTCTGGTTTGTCCCGATTTTATTATGAACAGCATTAGATGCGTAATCTCCATTCACATCTAATCTCAATTGAGTGGAATGAACAGAACTTGATTTCTAAAATATATCTGGCCATAAATTTAGAACCTCATGCCAATGCTGAGAGTTCAAATAACATCTCTTTATTGCATTTGGCTCTGTTAACATTCTGTTGTTTCAGCAGCACCAAAATTCTACACTTTACAGCATAAGCTTACATGTATACATGTATTTGAAGAAATGCTGCTCTTTCTTTGTTATGTACATCAATCAAGTAAAGACATGAATATCTCCCCACATCCCATACTTAGACTGTTCACAGTCCTCTATTTTCTCATATTTTCATTCGATCATTGAACATGTGAATAGAATCGCCAGAACTGGACACCAGTGCAGAACGGAAGACTTGACTGGGTAGGCGGTGAGGAACGAGATGGATAGAGGGGCTGTCTTCTGCTGCTCTAGAAAAGGAAAATTCCTATTACAGTGGATTATCATAGTGTGCAAGCATGTTTTGCAGCCTGCAGCAGTTGTCAACACAGACACATGCCGTAATTTGTAATGGGTGGGTTGTTTTTAACAACATTTCAAACATCTGAATTCTTGTGAACAAGAGACAACTGCGTTCATTAGTGTTTTTGAACAGAATATTCAAGCTCTTTCGGAATTACGCAATCCTTTTGTAGTAGACTTAGTAATAATAATAATAATAATAACAATAATAATAATAATGATAATAATGATAATAATAATTAGAAGAAAAGTGGAAAGACAAAGCTTTGCATGGCCAGTATCCCAAGATACTAGAGAAGCCACATGTAGACAAAATCACCACCAACAAATGGTTGTCAAGCAATCTGAAAGGAGAAACAGAGGGACTGCTTGTGGCAGCTCAAGATCGGGCAATAAACACCAGAAATTACCAGAAAGTAATATGTGGTCAGCAAGTGGAGAGTAAATGCAGAATGTGTTCGCAACATGAAGAGACAGTGGACCATATTGTATCTGGATGTGAGGTCTTAGCCAAAATAGAGTACATCTCCAGGCACAATAATGCTGCAGCATATCTCCATTGGAGTATCTGTAAAGATCATGATCTCAAGATCACAGATAAATGGTACCAACACACACCAGAGACTGTCATACATAATAAAGACAACAACCTCACCATCATGTGGGACATGCCAGTCAATACTGATAGAACTATAACAGCGACCAGACCTGACATCATTGTTAAAGATTCAGTGAATTCCACCTGCAAGCTGATTGATAATATGACTGTCCCATCAGATAGAAACATCGCACTGAAGGAAATCGAAAAAGAAAAGCAAGTATAAAGACCTAGAACTAGAAATACAGAGAACGTGGCATATGAAAACAATAGTGATCCCTGTAGTTGTTGGTGCGCTTGGAACAGTAAAGAAGGGGATGATAGAAAACATCAAGAAAGTATCCAAGAGAGCTAATGTGACAGAAATCCAAAAGATCTGCATGTTGGGATCTGCACGAATCCTCAGAAAGGTGCTCAGTATTTGAACAGAAAGATTGACTTGGGTGACCGATGCCCTAGGTGCATGGTTTGCACCTGGCTGACGCACATAAAGAACACCAGCAGAGACTGTGATGAAAGTATAAATAATAATAATAATAATAATAATAATAATAATAATAGTAATAATAATAATAAAAATCTTTATACAGGGAGCTCACTTCATAAAAAGTGATACTCAGTGAGGCCCTGTAAAACAATTAAAAAAAGGAAATGATAATAATCTTAGATAAATGAATGTGTAACAGTAATAATAATAACTTGCAATAATTTTCTAGCTCTTTCAGCATTACGTAATCCTTTTGTGTTAGACTTGGAATCGTACGTTTTTCACATATATTAGTTCATAACTTAGCCTTAAATTTTTTGTTCCCTCAAAAAGTTCTAGTTCTATCCTCGGCGAGTGCGGTACGGATCGGTTCTTCTTGGACATTTTTGAATATCAAGGACATTTGGATTGTTAGGGCATCATTTCAAAGTTTGGTACTTGTAATCTTGTGAAATGGATAAATGCTTATCTGGTAAACATTTTTGGTAGCAGAGCGAAGTTTAAATCATGTCAATGGATGGCGAGCATGGCGAAGCGATGGACGAAGATGAAGAGCGCATCAAAAGTCCAAAACAGCAAAAGGTGAAGGATAAATTGGCCTTCACCTGGATCAAGAACAAGTTGTTAAACCTTCTCGATGAAGAAAATTAAGTCGGCAGGAAGTCAAGGTGGTGTGTCAAAAGCTTTGTGGAGTGCAAGAACGCACAATGTTAACAATGGAAAAATCGTCTCAAGAATATATTTAAGCTTCAAAGAGAAAGAGAAACAAAAATAGCTCACCGATGAAATGAACAGATCAGAAGTGGAATTTTCGGAGGCTCATGACAAGGCTCAAAAATATTTGGACAAACGGAAGGACGAATTATTGAGTTTGGTAACTGACACTCCAGAAAATGCTCGCCGGCGTCAAATCGAAAGCGTTGTACAAAAAAGTGTGGAAAAGCAAGCTCTGGAGGAAAAGTTAAGCGAGAACAAGATATCGCTCATCAAAGAGATGATTTAGAAGAACTATGTCCTCAGTATCGAAGTCCTTTATTTGATGAAGAGGACCTTCACGATTTGAAAGAGTCAGAGTTCAAAGGTCTGGAAACAAGAAAAATTCCCGTGAACAATTGGGCAGAAAGTCGTTCAATGCCGTCGCTTGGCAAGGATATGTGGAATCAACTTAAGCGTGTTTTAATTCCCCTATTCAATGGTGATAAAAGATTGTATGAGGGTTGGAAAATGGCTTTCATAGCATGTGTGGACGAGGTGCCTGCTACCCCAGAGTACAAATTGCTTCAGTTACATCAATATTTATCTGGCGAAGCATGAAAGGTTGTGGAACCTTTGGGACACTCTGCAGCAGCTTATGACATGGCAAAGGAAAGACTGCAAGTGAAGTATGATCCTCGCAGTAAATTTTCCAATTTAAGCAATTGGAAAGAAGAAGCCTGAAAAAAATCAGGGCTTCAACGGGATTCGAACCCATGACCTCCGCGATACCGGTGCGATGCTCTACCAACTGAGCTATGAAGCCACACATTGGGAGCAAGGTCAATTTAGTGAGTTCATATCTCCCGTAAGAGTGAAATGATGAAAGTGTATATGAAATAATTCATATTTGAACTGCGGTTATAGATGCAAGTGAAGTATGATCCTCGCAGTAAATTTTCCAATTTAAGCAATTGGAAAGAAGAAGCCTGAAAAAAAAATCAGGGCTTCAACGGGATTCGAACCCATGACCTCCGCGATACCGGTGCGATGCTCTACCAACTGAGCTATGAAGCCACACATTGGGAGCAAGGTCAATTTAGTGAGTTCATATCAAGATATGAACTCACTAAAGTTTGTAAATGTAAAGTTTGCAGTGGTCATCATGGAGTTTGGAGGTGTGACAGATGCTATGAGCCCTCCAGCGAGATGGCAAGCCGGCTCTTAAACTGTGTTATTGTTACCTAGGAGGAGATCACAATGGAGAGACATGCATTAGATTGAGAATTTGTGGGATACATAATTGAAGGGCTGAGTGCAAAACCATGCTTGAAATCATACGTTTTTCGCATATATTAGTTCATAACTCAGCCTTATATTTTTCATTCGCTCAAAAAGTTCTAGTTCTATCCTCGGCGAGTGCACTACAGATCGAATCTTCTTGGACATTTTCTGCAATCTCTCAATTCTACTTGCTCACTTTACTTGCAAACCCCTGCAACCCCCGCCCCCGTTGAGCTTGCTTTTTCTTTTGCACGCATAAATAGAGGCTGCAAAGAGTCTACCCTACACATACCCCTACGACATTTTAGGCAGGACTTAACCTAAAATTCTGTGAAAAATTTGAAGTTTTGTTTTTATTAGAATTTGAGAATTTCTATTACTGTAAGGTCAAAGCTTGTTTTCTCAAAATGAGGTGATTTTGCCTTTGAGAGAGGCACCTTGAGAAGGATTTGTCCAATTGAGCTGAAATTTCCAGGATTTGTAGTTCTGAGTATATTTTGCATTTTAAGCGCAAACTTTTCCATCCAGTGCAATTTGTCAAGGTTATACATTCAATGTACTAAATAGCTGGATTTTCTGTACCTGCCTGTGCCACATTTTTACTGAGATCTCACCAAGATCTCGCCATGATGCTTGTTAAATTCTAAATCTCAGTGAGATCACGGCGACATATCTTCCATCTCGCCAAGATTGCTGAGAACTCAACGAGATTGCCAAGATCTTGCCGAGATTGTTGAGATCTGGCTATGATGTTTGCGAGATTCTAAATCGTGGTGAGATATCCTCCATCTCACCAAGATTGCCGAAATCTCGCCAAGATTTGTAGAGATCTCGCCATGATGTTTGCAAGAGTCTAAATCTCAGCGAGATATCCTCCATCTCGCCAAGATTACCAAGTTCACAGATGGATTGAATAATTTTCTGCGTTGAATTTAACTGCTTTGTGGTTGACAATTAGCTTTCTGTTTTTCAGTTTGATTTCAAGTGTGGGAAGCCAAAACGGAAGTGAAGACACTCATGAAGACATGGATTGGTTTTATTTACCAGAATATTTTAACAAAATTGAATGGAGCAATCTGACTATATTATGACGACAAAGAGACATGTGCTAATAGCTTTTTAAGGTTACCATGTACCTTCAGGGGCATCTCGTGTGCAAGCAAAGATACTTGCGGTGGCTGATCAACTGAGTAGCTAGTTCTTCTCATCCGTATAAACCCTGCGAAAGTCGTCTCAGTTGATTGCATAACCTCATAGGGCTGTCAAACAAGGGGTAAACTTTTACTTCCGGCATAAACGTGAAACTGCAATTTCTCCACCAAAATTTAATCTTTTTCAATAATTTTTTTGAAAAAAATAAAGATCACACTTTGAAGAAAATTATCGATCTGAAGGTGCACGGTAACCAAAAGATAAGAGTTTTGTTGTTTGTATTGAAATTTTGTTATGTCTTTTAGCCATTGGAGCAGACTTACCTATGAGTTACTCAATGGCCATCAATTGTCTAAAAAAATTACTTTTCAAATTTGGCTTTGTACAGGTAGGATTTTCTTTTTGTTTTCTTCAATTTTCCTCGAGCAACGCCTGCGGCAGACAGACTAGTCACAGGAAGACTTCACGCCAAGATTGTTAAATAAGCACTGTGATTGGATGTCTTAAGTCATGTCTAGTAAAGTACATGCCATCCTATTGACACGAGAGTTGGCTTCAGAGTTCTTAAGTAAGTAACTTTGCTGTGGGAGATTTGTTTGTTACATGTAAATGTTTTGGAAAGTACTGAGGACTTAGTTATGATGAAATGTTCGAGCTGCTTTGTTCAAGAAACAGAATTAGGGGTTAACTAATTTCTTATGTCTTTATCGTGTTTGTGAGCAATCTCAAGAGGATTCATAGACATCTTATACTACTGTTTTTTTTTTCAAGACCTGCAATGTTGAAGCAAACTTACGACTGAAGTGTGTGTACATGGAACAATTTTTAGCAATTGAAAGTGCAATGAGCAGTTCATGAAGATAAACCTTTTAAATTGACATTCGCTTTGAGGTGAAGTTGTAGTCAAGCCAAACGTAACCTGCGATCAGGTGTCCCTTTTTCCCGTGGTGGGAAGGTACATCCGATACAATTACTTGACTATTCAGGGCTTTCAATAACATTTGAAGTAGGCAGCTGGTTTGAGTAGAGTAACTGACTGTATCAACCAGTTTTAAATACATTTCTCTTATATTACTTTAATTTTGGGGTGAAAAGAGCCAACTTTTATGGACGAAGTAGGTGACAAGTTTCGTCGGCTGTCAGTACTTAATGAAAGCCCTGCTATTTGTCAGTTGCTAGTCCAGAATCTGGACTTTCCTCTGATTGGTCAAGAAACAAAAGGTACTGAGAACTAAGCCATGATTGGCTACCAGTGTGGCAGTGTGATTTTCGGGCAAAGAAATCCTGCGAGCTGATGGCATCTGATGAGGTGAGCAAAGAGAGCAAGTTTTTGTCAGCTTTAAATGCTTCTCTTGAGAGTTTTGTTCACAAAACTCTCAAAGGTAAATAGAATGCTTTCATAGAATCATATGCCATGGGAGATATGTTTTTGGGCCATGCTACCGAAGGGATTCAACAAGAGTGCTATATATCAGTTAATTCCAAAAGTGTTTTTTCATCAACGCCACATCAAGAACCACCATTCTATATTGTTGGCTTACAAAGAGAAACGGTACCTTTACCAAGTGGCATGCTAGACGCACAAAGTTTGAACCTTTATGACTTAACTTTGAACCTTCATGACTTCAAAAAAGCACTAGCTAGCCTTAAATTATTGTAAATTTGGGACATTTTGTAAATTAAATGTATATACATTTTTGAGGTATTTCTAAATATTCAGTAAATAGATTTATTTCATTTAAGCTGTTAATTGAAGATGTTGCACAGATTTGTATTTTATAATTTATTGTATATGTTGATTTCTTTTGTTATTTATAATTTTTCTCTCGCAAAAATTAGCTATGTACTCTTATTAGCTACTCTTAAATTCAAGAAAAAATAAAGTTTATGTATGTATATATGTGTAGTATCTTTTGTTCTGCTTAGAACTGAAACTTACTCATTTACCAACGAAACAGGAGGATGCGTTTTACAAAATAAACCATATTTTGCTTGGTTGTACTGCACAGCACTGCATGTAAATTCATGCTGTTCGTGCCTTGTGTAATTCCTGCCCACAAAACAAATTCGGGTAATTCTAATTTATCCATTCTTATCTGATGGCGCACATTGCCAACATTCTCGCTGACGATGTTTTAATTAGGGGGCAGCAGATGAATAGTCAATTATTGTATCAGGCTTTCCTTCCCGCTGCGAAAAAAAAGGAACGCCTGGTCACAGGTTAAGCCAAACAGATTTTCTTCAATTCTTTGCAGCTAGACAGATGTAGTACATCTGAGGTTAATTATTCTTGTTTGCTTGAGGTGAATGAAATGACAATCCGAGGATAAAGGTTAGTTTTCCTCTATTTCTAGTTTCAGCAATAACGATTTTCCTCTCATTAATGGCAGCTAAATGTGAAGTGAAGGTGAACATGTCTGAAACTGTTAAGTTTTTCTGAACTGTATGTGACGTAGTCAGTAGTCGTATTTTAGTGTGTTTGTTTTGTCTGCTAGAAACTACTTCAATCAACAGATTGAACTACCGAGATCTTGGTGAGATCTCAGTCAAAATTTTGCAGAGGTGATTAAACTGGTCACCATGTGTTTTTAACTTTTCAAAAATCTTTATGCTTATGACAGCAAGCTATCTTTTCTCAGTTAAGTCCTTGTATTCCCCAGCAGGTGGCAGATTTAATCAGCCGTGTCATGTTACAATACAGTTCAAGGAAATAAAAATATTTTTTTCATAATCTTTGCTAAAAATGTATGTTTGCCATGCTTTGACATTAAATATTAGCCACAAAAAAATTTGAAAAAATACATGTTTTTAAGTTAAGTCCTGCCTTAACTGGTTGATGTGTCCCTGAAGGGATAGGTCTAGACGTGGAAATAATATTAAATGGAGAATTTTTCACCATACGGGAGGGGTAGGGTGGAGTTTGAACACTTTGCCTTGTAAGGGTTTTTTCAAAATCAGCAAACCAACCAAACGAAATGGCGCTTACCTTTCCCGTAATTGTTGATGAGAGACTGGAAACTGGAAAGTTAAGCAGATGGTATGGAAATTTCAGCCGTTCCGTTCCGAACGGAAAAAGAGGACTACCTCTG
Source organism: Catalaphyllia jardinei (assembly GCA_022496165.2). NCBI lineage: Eukaryota > Metazoa > Cnidaria > Anthozoa > Scleractinia > Caryophylliidae > Catalaphyllia > Catalaphyllia jardinei. The sequence continues at coordinate 9,988,078 of CM042747.1, read as the reverse complement.
GAGGAAGTCTACAATTTCCAAACAGACTTCCCAGAAAACAGGGACTGCGCAGAGGGAGGGGCTGGGGCTGGGGCTGCTTTAGCCCCTACTTTTTTGCAAGAATAAAAATAAGTTAAACAAAAAAT
>CM042747.1:9966962-9982943 GCA_022496165.2 Catalaphyllia jardinei | reverse complement strand
ATGAGAAAAAGGTTGGTTTTTAGAGGTTGAAAGTCAGCTAGGGAAATCATTTAAGGTATCTGTATAAAAGTTTATACGGCGTCGAACGCACTCTCATAATCTTTGATTAATGCTAGTAATTAAGTTTATTCGCTTCGTTCAAATGTTTTTTGGAGTGTTATTCAGCTACTACAGAAGAAAAGAACTAGATGGCCACTAAAATAACATGGTTGAAATACGACCGATCTCAAAATAATTGGCTTGTTTATGTTGTCTTTTCAAATTCACAACTTCCATCTTTCTTTCGGAGTACCGTGATTATGTGATATTTCGTCACGCGGCGTAACCTCCTACGCAGACGTTTTAGGCTTGTCACGCGTTCCCGAGGAACGCGTCACAAGCCTAAGAACGTCTGCGTGGGAGGCTAGACGTGGCGAAGAAACTACTCGATTTCTTGTTTTCAAATATTCAAAAAAAAAAAACGCCAAGGAATTAGGGGTGGGTTGCAGGCAATTTCATTGCAGGCGTCAATGGGTTTATCTTATTTAACTTCTATAACATCACACTTTCTTAACGTTTTGCACTGGACGGTTTTTGATTTATTTTTTATTGCGTGACAGTGAAGACGATCTGAAGTTTCCAAGGCATTGTTCAACCAAATTTCAAACCGTTGTCGAACGTTGCCAACGCATCAGGAAACATTGCCAACTCATTCAAAAATAATTACAGCGCACTGCGTTTCCAACGGGTTGAAAAACGTAACGCATTTTCAATGCATTTCCCATGCATTTTCAATGCATTTTCGATTTATCTCCGATGCTGGGTTTTCGCAAAAAAGGTCACATATTATATTATTATTTTTTGTTTGGACTCATCGGGAGATATGGTCGATTGCTCTCGGTTTTTTCCTACAACTTCCGATTTTGGTCTGGAAAACTGACCACTCACTTGCAAGGGACTGGTCAAAAAGTATTGGCGAGAGTGGGCCGGAGGAGAGAGGGGTGAGTCATCAGTTTTTGAGCCTTTCAGCTACCCATAGGGTGGGGAGGGGGGGTCATCATCGACAACAAAGGTAACTCCTTTCAAACAATAAAAGCAAGTGACAGACTCTAACATCAACTCACGGTCTGGCCAGTACCTAACGAATGTGGACAGCCTTATCACCCGGGCAGTGGCAGCCATGGCATAGCCGTCGGACAGAAACAGGACTAAGAGCCGTATGTAGTCTGCCCTTTACTGCCGAGGCAGAATCCCTTTATAGAAAGCGTCAGCTCCACACAACAGATGTGGGAGCTGTTGGCAATGCGTAAGGTACTGGCCAGACCGTGGGTTGGTGTTCGAGTGTGTCAATTGCTTTTATAGTGTATCGTTTGTTAACATGGTTCATACAGCTGCAGACAAACAAAATTCAAGGACTTTTCAAAGACCTTTCAAGGACAAAAATTAGTTTTCAAGGACCAAGGTTTATTTAATAAATCGACCTTTGATACTCAAATTATGTGCTGACTTCACAAGTGAGTCTATGTCCAGTTTCATCCGTTTCTTTTTCTCCTTGAGCTCCTCTATCTCATCCAGGACATGTTTTCTCCTTCTCTGTTCTTCAGCTGTCTTCTTTTTGACCCTTTATTCCTGTAGATACTTCTCATATTTCTGTCGAGATGAAGCTGCTGCAGCGAGGAGTTTCTTCGTAACTGACACATTGAGAACTCCACCAACTGCTCTTAGATGATCACAAATGATACGCTGAGCTACCAGAGAGTGCTCATGCAAGTTCTCTACTTCAATTTCTTTGTAGACAGAAAACCCCCGCTCTACAGATGCCTGACCATGTGAACGCACCAGCAGAACTTTCTAAGTGAAGTATATATGAAATAATTCATATATTTGAACTGCGGTTGTAGATCAAAGTGAAGAATGATCATCGCAGTAAATTTTCCAATTTAAGCAATTGGAAAGAAGAAGCCTGAAAAAAAAAAAAAATCAGGGCCTCAACGGGATTCGAACCCATGACCTCCGCGATACCGGTGCGATGCTCTACCAACTGAGCTATGAAGCTATGACCTCGCTGCCAATGTGTGGCTTCATAGCTTAGTTGGTAGAGCATCGCACCGGTATCGCGGAGGTCACGGGTTCGAATCCCGTTGAAGCCTTGATTTTTTTCAGGCTTCTTCTTTCCAATTGCTTAAATTGGAAAATTTACTGCGATGATCATTCTTCACCTTAGAACTTTCTATGTTTATCACTTTGTTACAAACGCAACACATGGCCTTGTGTTTGTCGCCTTTGAATTCTTTCACCCAGCTGAACTTTGCATCACTCAACCATTTACGATTGAATACACATTTGCCCATCACTCATTCCCCAGACAGTGAGGCCTGGGTTTAAATTTCGGTTTTTTTTCTTTTTTTCCTCGTTAGTCACAAATCACCGTCTGGTCTCTACAGCGCATGCGTCACTAATGCAGCGTACGACACATTGCCGGATTTCATATGTCGGGGGCCTGGGTACAAGTCGGTGTATTATGGGATTAACAACACAAGACCCATATATTCAGAAAGAGCACACCGAGCTTTACAAAATCCTTAAGTTTCGTGTTAATTGCGCCAATATTGAACAAGATACAGCCATTCAAAAACTTAAAAATTTAGTAACAAATGTATGGATTGCCGGACACTTGTCTGGAAATCCATACATTTTGCGGACACTTGTCCGGAAATCCATACATTTCTTTGCAAATTTTAAAGTTTTTGAATGGTTTTATCTTGTTCAATATTGGCCCAATTAACACGAAACTTAAGGATTTTGTAAAACTCGGTGTGCTCTTTCTAAATAGATGGGTCTTTAAATCTGCGTTTTCCCAAACCTGAGATATTCCTCGAATTATTTTGAACAAATTTACAGAGCCCAGGGTGGCTCTATGTCATGCATCGCCATAACCCTGAAATTCAAAATGTTTCTCTTGTTTGAGAAATGAAAAAAAAACCAAACAACAACAACGGCAAAGGCTAAAGAAAATAGACTGAAACGTTCCTAGGCTGATGTAACGATCTTGACTCATTTTACGTGCTAAAGGTCTGTGTACGAGTAATAAGCTATTAATCGATTCCAAGAAATGCAATCGAAGGCAGATTCTATAGGGGAATCTTTGTTTACAATACTGGCCTCATTAGCATAAGCAATTCAGTTTCTGAAGGAGCTACAAATAAATCAGTTCTGAGTAATGAAAGGTCATAGTACGATTAACTCTGCCACTGAATATGAGCCTGATGAATTGAATACTTTTTGTGCAACACGGGTTTAAAAACTCAAAATTTAACAAAGAATGTATGAGCTCACTAGCGCTTTTGCCACCCAGAAATTTTGCAGTTTTTGGAAGACAATTTCGCCTTTAATATTACACACAAAGAGCTAAGAATTTCAGCATGTAGTAAGTTTTACTAGCTCTTTATCTGCCTGGAGTCAATTCATATCTAACATGTTTATTTCTGTAAGCAAAGCCGTATGCAAATGAGCAAAAATGTAAACAATGACGTCAGCATGAATCCCCCCATTCCGTCACCGCATTGAGGTCTTACATGAGATAGCATTGCGCCTGCGCGAACTCAGTGTGTTGCCGCCTTTTCAAGCGAACTTAAGTCTTTTGTCTTGAATTTTTCTCTTCTTTATTTCGCCTTCTTTCATTGAAACAAAAACATTTGATAATTACGTAATATCTCATAAGGCAGGAGATCCAGCAAGCTCTAATGAGCTTTTTAGAAGATCTCTGCAGTATTATAATACCATTTACTAAGATAAATTACAGAAGGCGGACTAATTTAAACTAATTACATTGAAGTCTCATCTTACTAATTAAACTATATTTGTTCTACACTTCATTATAAGGTTGATTTTGAATATATAACTTTAAGCCTTTTTAAAACGATTGAAAGAATCAATGTTCTTAATATCAACAGGTAGACTGTTCCACATAGTCGCTCCTTTACACCTGAGAGAAAAGTTTGCATAATTTGTTCGTTTAAATTCAATGTGTATATTTGTTGCTGATCGTGTATTATAAGAATGTATACTTTCATTTTGAACAAAGAAATTTATGAAATATGCTGCAGGATTACTGTGATAATACCAGTACATGAAAATCCCAGTTAAATATGTATTTAATTCATAGATATCAAGTATTTTTAACGACTTAAACAATGGTCTCGATTCTTCTGTATGATTTGAGGTTATAATTCTAACAATTTTCTTCTGTAACATGAAAATAGACCTAAGCCTGGTGGAATAAGTATTTGCCCAGATAACGTTGCAATATGTTAAGTATGGATAAATCATGGTGTTAAGTGTAAGGAGTAATTTGAGGGATAAATGATATTTTGCTTTGGCCATTATGCCGATCATTTTTGAGACTTTCATGGAAATATGATTAATGTGATACTTCCACGAGAGTTCTTCATCAATAAATATTCCCAAGAATTTAGTACACTTGACTTTTTCAATAGGGCTTCCATTTAAAACTACATGTGCAATTTATAACTTAGCCTCTTTTTCCTGGTTTAGTATATTTAAATATGTGTTATTTACATTAAGTGAGAATTGGTTGGCGGTTAACCATAATGCTACCTTTTTCAGTTCTTCATTCATAATTGTGATGAGAGTTTCTATGTCATGATGACTCAGAAATAAGTTTGTGTCATCTGCAAATAGTATAAAAGACAATAATTGAGAGCATCTGGATATATTATTGATGTAGATTAGAAACAGAAGAGGCGCCAGCACAGAGCCTTGAGGAACTCCGCAACTAATAATTAAGCTGTCTGATTTTGTTATTTTATATTAAACAGCTTGTTTTCGTAACTTTAGATAATTTTTAAACCATTCCAGCACGATACCTCTTATTCCATAATGTTCTAGTTTATGCAACAAGACAGCATGATTCACTGTACGCTTTGGAGAGATCTAAAAATACACCCATTGTTCTATAGCACGTTATAATTCCTGACAACGACACGGATGCCGGTCAGAGGAAGGAAAAATCTGGAAAGAATGAAATGAAAGCAGCGATAGCTCTCGAAGTAAAAGTGCCTAAAGACATTGAAGGGCAATGTTGTGGAAAATGGCGCTAAGATTGGCGCTTCTTCTCCCTGAAGGACCTTCGACAGCTCTCTTAGCTGCTATGCAAGAAGAATGTGCAAGACTGCCAGGATATATGGCTTATGCCATTTCCGAGGCTTTTAAGTCGGCTAAGGCCGACTTATATTCAAGGGGAAGATATCCTTACTACAATGGCAAGTCCTCGCGAAGTAGATCAGTGGGACGAGGCTAATGGCAAAAGCCAGAAGTGTATAGTCACTATAGATTTGAACGCGTCTGTCGGACAGTTGCTTGACATATCCTCTCTCCCATGAGGGTAAAAGCCAAGTGTTTAGCAGCAACAAGATCTGCAAAAGGAGGAAACTGATCCAAATGTGGACTCAGAACTGGCGAGCATATCAACAAATTTACGAAAGACAGACTGCCAGAGCGGAGGGTGTAATTTGCAGGTTGCAGGTTGCAGGTTGCAGGTTGCAGGTTATAGGTTACAGATTGCAGGTTTATACGGGCTGCAGGGCGCAGCAAATTCAACCGGATGTCGAAAGTTCCGGAAGTGTATTGGTAAATAATTAATGATTAACTCCCCACGTGCTCTGATCGCAGCGTCGTTCGTCGAACAGTGAGTGAACAGGCTTATCATTCCTTTCTTTGCCACTAGATTGAATTGAAAACCAGTTCAGTGTACAATTTACATGTACATATAATGCTGTATAACCCTGACCGGTTGTTTTATGTTTTCGTAGATACGGATCAACTGATGATGAAACATGCGATCTCGCATCTCAAGGTACACTTTGATTCTCGTTTACATTCTATTGTACGTATACGTATGTAGGGTAGCGCTTAACACCGATTCATAGGCGATAGAAATGGACATTTTCCATTCGGTCGCGGACATTGCGCCAGTATCGCATACATGTGAGATGAAATTTTGTACGCATGTTGGTCACGTTACTTTTTATATCGTATGAACTAATTTTCTCAAATGTTGCGGAAATGTCTCTGCATTGTGAAGTAAATGGCTGGAAATTGCCCTCGCTATGATAATAAAACTATGCATAACTAAGTTTCCGTCGGTTTTCTGTGTGACAAGTAACACAGGAAGATAGATGATTGTCGAGCGTTGTGGTGTAGTATCATAATGCTTTATACTCTCCCACCCCACCCCACCCCCCCCTCTAACCACCTACAAGCTTACTGAAAAAATGCCACCCTGTGTCATTCTAAGTTGCATATCGGAAAGTTCTTGCTGTACTCTAGTTGAACAAATGTATCCCTCTGAGCCTTGTATTTGCTAACACATCAGCGTTATATATTTCTGGGAATTCGAAACCTTTTCTATGAATTGTTACCAAATCGTATAGAACAGTACAAATTGATTGGCCAAATGATAAGCACATCACAGCAACGTTTTGGATTTTGGTATGGCTTTCTTTCAGACATGTCAGTTTGTACTTCAAGCCCAGGTAGAAGAGAACAGGATGAAAGCATGATATCCATTATATCCCCCAAACATGTAAGCACTGATGGCAGTTTTGGCGATGAAGACAGCCCTGAAAGTGCAGAATCTGATGACGGTGACATTTGGAGGTAAAAGCCTTGATGTTTAAGTTCATGTTAATTTTTTTTTGACGTGCAATTTTTATTAAACAAGGTTCACTACAGCTAATTACACTGTTTACAGTACTAGTACAGTTACACCAGTTGCACTAACAATACAGCTACTTATACTACAACTATTTCGAAACTAAACAGTTTATGTTAGTTATTAACGTCAGTTGTATTTTTTTAATTTACGCAGCTACCTTCCCAGTTCACAATGGAGGCTTAGGTCATTTTAATTAGTTAATTACATAGACGGCGATATCTACGCGTAAAGCTCAAAGATATGAATTTTATATCCGAGTGGCAAAGACAACTTCTATGAAAGAGCTTAGTAAGGAGTGAGATAAAATTGTTTTTGTCACTCCAACATAAAACTCATATCTTCGAGCCAACGTGTGTTGTTCTTTTTATTTTATAAACAACTCCGACTACAGAACTCGAACTCTTGCAAAGAAAGTTAGAACATTTCCAACGTTTAGGGTAAGGCCTGAGCACTGTACTGTTATTTTTAGTCCGATTGAGTTGTACAAAGACAATGCAAAAACCCCATATTTCTGGAGAGGGAAAAAAGAATTCCAACTGGAAGAAGTACTGGATATCCTTCAATTGAACGTAGACGGCAATAGAATTTGCACAGAGCGACCCATGCCTGTAATCGAAGACGCGGCCTTTGTTATTGACACTCGGGAGCTTCTCGCGAGGAGAGATTACTTAGAGGACAACATTGGAAATTTCCGCAATTTGGGACACTGTGGAAAGATTTTCAAACTGAAAAACGACACAGTCGTCCAGACACGCTGTATGGAACGCACTGCCAAAGAACGCCCGCCCCTTGAAAAAGACGAAGTTTTAGTGAAAGTGGTTTATTGGTGCCACAAGAAGCATAAAGACTTCAAGAAACGCACTTATGAGGTCTCCAGCTTTAGAGGAGAAGCGGTGTTTGTTTTGGTTCAGTACCTGTTTGAAGACGAGGCACACGAAGTAAGCCCGGCAAAGAAGATGCGTACTAGTGCAGGTACCAAGGAAAAAATACGAGAACGTGTGGCTGGCCATAAAACACCAAGCGCTATTTATGATGAGCTGTTTGACGAGGGAGGAGGGATGGATTTCAAAAGTAGCTCGGATCTACCCCGAAGCATAGATCAGATCAAATATGAGCGCCAAAAGGTTCGCAGGCAAAGTGATGTTGACGAGATGGCAACCCTCTTACAAATGGCGAAAGAGAAACAGTACATTAGGAATCTTCAGTGGACACCTGAACCTCGAATGGTTGTTCTCACTGACAATGTACTGCAAGATGTAGTCGACAGTTGTACCAATCCAGAGAAGTTCACACCATTTACCATTGATACCACTTTTAATGTAGGTTCGTTTTATGTAACAACCACAACGTACAAGCATCTGAAGTTGATAGATCACCGCACTGGTAAACATCCTTCCCTACCCGGACCAGCGTTGTTCCACCGTCGACAAGATACTGGTCAATTTTTGTACTTTGCACAGACGCTGCAAGAGGTGAACAACGACGTTGCAGATATACTAGCCATAGGTTCTGACCGTTTCAAGGGTTATTCTAACGGGTTTGCGTCAGTTTGTCCTGTTGCCCGAGTGATCGTATGCAAGAAGCACGCCGAGGATGATATTGATCGAAAATTAACATCATTGGGTATCAGTGGAAAATCACGAGATGATTTTATGAGGGACATTTTTGGCAGAGAGTCCACTAAGGAAAAGGGTCTAATCGACTCACTTTCCGAAGAGGAGTTCGACTCCAAGCTGTTGAAACTAAGGCAAAAATGGGAGAAGCGCGAGATGGAGGCTCGTAGTACATCCAAGCCAGAGTTTGTGCACTACTTTGATGTTTATGTCGCTCAAGAAATGAAGGAAAAAATGATTTTGTCTGTACGACGGCAGGCAGGCCTTGGAGACGAGTTCTTTTTTGACAACGCCTCGGAAAGCATTAACCATCGCTACAAAGTCTCCATTAGGAACGAGAAAGCCACCTGTGATCCAACAGGTTCAAGGGGCCTCAACTGCTCGATGGCAGAAGCAGGAACAATATACCACAACATGCTGGAACAAACACGAAGAAACATCCACCGAGCAGTTATTGGGTTGGGCCCATATCGTTTAGCCCCAAGTTTTTCGCACTGTCAGATCTCGCCAACAGCCTGGACCCAAATGAGCGGAAGAGAAAAGGCGACTCGGCTAAAATGGCTAGATCCAAAATACAAAAGCCCGAAGCCATTGGCAACCTCAACTGTGTCTACTATGTCGCAGCTTGCCACAGACGTCACATCATTACATTCGTCTTCAGAATCTGAAAGAAATGAGACCATCGACTTAACAGACATTGATTCGGATTTGAATCAATCCCTTCCACAGTCTGCAGTTGGGCAGCAGTTCTCCACCTCTGGTCAAGCCACTCACAAATCGTTTCTTGGAGACTTTAAAGCGACAAATCTGCCCGAAATGATGCAAGGTTCCTGGAGCAATGCTAACAAAATAATCGCAAGCGAAGGTGTTGGAAAGGCCCCTGGAGTAGCCAATGCTCGTGTCGTGGTTTCCAACACCAGTGCCGGATTTCATCGCGTCTCACTTGACAGCAAAAGTTGCCCAGTAAAATGTGATAGCGCTCGTTTTGAAGAACTGCGTCTTTGTGCGCACTTGCTGGCTGTTGCATATTATGAAAAGTGCTTATCTGACGTAATCAGAAAGTACCAACCCAACATCTCTTCTATCATGAAGCCCTCAAAAAAAGCCGGCAAGAAACCCAGCCAGTCAGTCAGGAAGAGAAGGGCACGTTCTGATGACCAACGAGACGTTTCCCAGTTCAGCGATCCCCTTGATGACGGTACCCTCTCCACTCCACCTCCTTCAGAGCAATGGAACGTGGTCTTCGTCAAAGACACAAAGATGAGGAAGTGCTATGGTTGTGGTGGAAATGTGAGGCAAAATCTAAACTTCGAACCTCCGTCTCCATGGAACATCGTCTTGACGAGACGTGAATATCGAACGTTCACGCCTCGCGGGACGAATTCCTTGAGGATTTCCGCGAAAAAAGAAAATGTCTACTATCATCCGCGAAAACGATGCCTGCAAGAGTAAAACGCGAGTGTCAGTGGAAACTCCGTCAAAGTAGCCCCAGAAATCGGAAACAAGCTGGACGATCTACACAAAAACCAACTCAGGAAAGAGTTTGGCATCAACGTCTAAATATCTTCTCATAGGTTTGGACAAAAACATTGCCAGATTAACGCGAGGGCACACATGAGATTTTAAGAGGTATAAAGAAAGAAATTTGTTTTTGAAACTTACTGGATCCCCGCCTCTCGCCGTCTAAAGTTGTTGTTGTTAACATGTTTTGAGTTTAACAGATGAGTAGGTAGCGAAGCTTATCCACAGCTTGTAACAAATCGTGGCTGACCACTTGTACTTCTATTTCAGTTGTTTGTGTTGCTGTTCATAATTTGTGTTATGAAATTGATCAACAAAACAATCTTGATTGACATTTTGCCCGTGCATGTTTATTATTGTCCTCGTCAACAGAGTTACAACAACAACAATTACTATCGTGAACCTGAATCTTCTGTTGCCGAACACTGGGAGGTTAAATTTGCAAAAAGTCCGAGTTCTGAGGCAATCAAAGTAGTGCAGATTGTTTAAAAAGTAATTAGAATGTCTAGATTGTAATAAATAAAGTTCAAGTTCGTAACAAAAGTTCAGCACTATTCTTGTTCGGACATTCATAGCCTGTACGTACATTCATATTCCCTCAAAGTTGCTCAAGTTAGGCTTTGGTAGAATGTGCCCGAAAAAAACGCATATTATGCTTTTAGCACTGCTCATTTGCTTTAGAAATTATACCAAAATTATGCCACTTTCTGAAAATTATGCTCTCTGTCACTGAAATTACACTACTTAGATTTTAAGGGAAGTAAAGATCACCAGTAGCTTAACTCTACCAAGTGGTTTTTGAGAATGCTCTTTTTAGAGCTCTCTATATCTCTCTTTACACCAATTGCAAAACAGTTTTCCACCTCGAAGACACAAATTCTTAGATTCGATCACGAAGACTCAAGTTCTTTGGATCTGAGTTACCACTTTCCTTGTACTTTCCGGTATTACTTCTAGGAACACGTTCTCTGGATACTCAAGCTCTCGGTACGGCACTGGAAATACTTTAAGGGCTAGAAGTGCTAAGGGGATACACTCGAGGACGACGCCATCTTTGATCTGAGGCCCGACGGGCCGAGCCGCCGAGCCGCCGACCCATAAGCGTGGTGGCCTGACGAGAGTCTCAGTCTCTCAGATATGCTGACCACAAGGAGTCTGATGGACCATATATGACCGTGGGCCTTAGCACAGACCTCAATATTTTCCAAAACAACGCAGAAATAAATTACAAATTGAAATATCCTAGAACTGCGATTGCTTTTTTGTTTTCTTTTCAACGCATGAAAAGTTTGGATTATGCTAGCAGTGCTAAACTGAAATAAAGCTTCAAACAACGCTTGTTTTACTAAATTATGCTCCAATTGTGCTAGCGCATTCTAACAAAAGTCTAGCTCAAGTTTGTGTGTTTGCTGTGTATTATCGATACCATGATAATAATTATTATCATCATTATGATCATCATCATCATCATCGTCACTGTTATTATTATTGTTATTGTTATTCTTGCAACCTGCAACCTGCAACCTGCACCCTGCAACCTGCACCTGCAACCTGCAACCTGCAAATTACACCCTCCGCTGCCAGAGGGAAAACTCTCAGAAAAGATGAACAAATATTGCCCTGAGGATTGTAAAAGCCTGACAGAAGGACATGTAAACCAGGCTGTATGGGATAATTTGAGCCCATCAGTACATGTACATTAATTATGCACGATATGTTAAAATGCAAAAGGTACGTCTTTGTTTAAAGGCATATGTGCAAATAGTACCACTACTCGTAAGAAGTGAGCTGCTTCAAGAGGCTATAGATGCCTTTGCTTTTCTGGCTAATGATGATACTGGATTTAATCAAAGGCATGGAGAGTTATAAAGCTTGACTTACATGATGATTAAATGCATTATTGCTCCTCATTCATCCCAAATGCAGACTAACTGTTTGGCGATGATTAGCTACGATTTACCAAAGCAGGTAAAGGACTTGACAGCAGTCAACTGTTGGATAAAAGGTCACTAAGATTAATGGTAGTGGACCATTTGCCTGACCCCATACTGTATATGTCTAATGACAGTATTGCAGCATTACTGAAATAAATTTCATCACAATGGCAGAATATTACTTCTGGCCCCCTTATTTTTGTTACTACCACTGACAAGAAAATCGAAATTGTTGTTGGGTTTCACAGCAGGATGCTATTCCAAGGGAAATATGCAATCCCTTCAGGAACAACACATTACTCAAAGTGAAATAATTGTAAACTTGATATATGTACTGTATAAAGGAGTTCTTCAAGAAACTACCCACTGTGAAGGGGAATATGTTTCTAGTGTGTTCATCTGCCCTAAGAAGGACAGCATTTATATGCTCATTAAATCTAAAAAGCCTTAATAGGCATCAGTGCAGTTCCATTGCGAGATAGGTCAGTACTCTGCAATCTGCTAGCAGGCTCATAAAAAAGAATACAGGGCATTAGCTGATCTAAGAGATGCTTATCACTCAGTGCCCATTGATAAGGAATATTCAAAGTTTCTTAAGTTCAGATGGAGAGGAAAACAATTACTTCAGTTGGCTTGTTTACCTAATGGATTTTGTAATGTGCCCTATGTCTGTTTACGAACATCTTAAAACCTGTTTATGCCACTCTTAAAGAGAAAGGGCATTTAAATGTGGGGTATATTGAGGACTTGTATCTACAGGGTGGTATGATATGCGACTGTCAGTCTAATGTCACTGATACTTGCTGCTTATCTACAACATTGGGGTTTGTTATACACCCTGTGAAATCAGTGCTTTGAGAAGCTGAGACACTTAGTTTTATTTTCTGGGGTTTTGTTCTGATTTCTGTCAGTATAAGTGTCCCCTTCCCACTGGAAATGTGTTTGGCATCAAAGGGCAGTGCCTTGGGCTTATTAGCAGTGTGTCTATATCAGTTCAAAGGAAAAAACAACAACAACAAAAAAAACAAAAACAAACAAACAAACAAACACTTTTCAGAATTACAATGGTGGTTTCATAATATTGAGAAAGCTAACTATCTCCTTTGTACCCCAAATGCAAAGATTTGCATGACTCTACACACTTCACACAAGGGTTAGGGTGCTGTGAGTCATGGGCATTGAAAAAAAAATAGGAGGCAGAAGGACTGAAGCTGAACCCACGAGTCACATTAATTGCCTTGAACTCATGGCTGTAATTTTTGGTTTGAAAGCTTTCTGCAGTAGGAAATGTGACAGTCCATATTTACATGTGTTTGAACAATACAACGATTGTTAACTGCCTTAATTCTATGGGAGGCACATTTTATAGAGTGCAACTCTGTTGCAAAAGATATCTGGCAGTTTTGAATTGAGAGAGAGATCTGGATTTCTGCAGCTCTTACCCTAGGGAAGAATAATACTCAGGCTGACAGAGAGTCTAGAGTTTTTATTGGTAATAAGAGGTGGAATTGCTAAGACCAGACATATTTCAACAAGTTACAAAAATCTGGTTGAACCACCTTTTGACCACTTTGTCTCTAAGCTAAATGCACAGCTGTCTTGGTATGCATCATGGAGACATGATCCTGGTGCAACTTATGTAGATGTTTTTTCTATCACATGGGAAAAATTTTTTCTACACTTTTCCCCTATTTAGTTTGATTTCTCATTGCCTGCACAAGAAAGCGAGGGTGGAAGCAGAGGGCATGAATGACTGTGTCCTTCTAACCTACCCAGCCATGTATAGCTGTTTCGCCTGATAGATGTGCCAAGGACAGTTCCACAGCAACTAAGCATGCTCAAAATGCCAGGGAAAGAGGATGAGGCTCGTCCATTAATAAAGATGTTCCTAATGGCTTTCAGACCATCAGGGAATCCCTTAAAGTGTAGGGAATTTTTAAGACCTTGTATTTGTAAAATGTCTTTAGATCTCCCGCCTCGATTAGTTTATAAGCTATTTGTGGGAGGAAAATAATGTAATTACCTATATTTCTAATTAATACAATTTTGTTGTTGTTAGGAGGGCTGGGAACATCATCCTACAATTTTGGAGATGTGGAACTCTCAGACAGTACTCATCCTACATTATAAAAGTGTATTACAATTATTTCTGGTAGCCTACAAATTGATTGTGTTTCACCCACTTCATCCCAAGCTTAAAAATGGAATAAGATATGTGGTATAAACATTGCCAGGTCTGCTTTGTCATGTATTATCAACCCCTTGGCTCTCATGCTACAGTTACAAGGTTACTCAAACAGGTTTTTGAATCAAAACCCACTGCACCAGGATACACAACCATGGGACGTTAGCAAGGTACTTTGCTACCTTGGGACAATATATAACTAAGAAAATTTATCATTGTGGAACGTGACCTTAAAAACTGTAATGGTTGTATCTGCCCAAAGAGGCCTAACTATTTACTTTTGTATCTTAACCTTGATGATATGATTTGATTACGTTTATCTTGAGGAAGCCTCTCAAACAATCCAAAGCAGGAGTTAAGCCAATGCTAGTCAAGTTTACTTCATATGCTTTTGAACTTCGCATTTGTGTGATCACTACTCTAGGATGTACCTGGCTTGCACAAGATGCTAACATGGTGACAATAAGGCATTGTTCATTAGTTCATTAAGTCAGTTTCTGGAAGAACAATAATATATTATGTACAGGCATGGATAAATGTTGAACTCTTCCAGCCTCAATACTAACGTTGTAGCCACATCCAAAGCAAGTGTATTTTCTGTTCCTTTAGATCAGATTCTGTCAACACCTGGGTGGAGTTCAGCCTCCAGATGTACTAAGTTTTACAACTAACCTGTTGATGTTGAAAATGATTTTGCAGAAAATGTTTGAAGTCTGTAGACTAGGGTATTATTGTGTCATAGAGAGTCTACAGACAAAGTGTTGTGTTGCGGAATATACCGGTAGATTCTGCATTGAATTTGGTTCTCGTCTATGATCTATTAGAGGACAGATGCAGGATTGACATCATCATTACAAAGTTTTTCCCTCTGCCGTTTTAAAATGGCGGAAAGTTTTGAGAATTAGGATGATATTTTACATGACTGGGCAAAAGATAACGTACAAAAAAGCCGAGTAATTGAATAGGTTTGAGAAGCCAGAAAACGAAAGATAAAGCCGTTTCTTTTAAAAAAATGATACGGAAATAATTTTCTGGCAGCCTCAGTCGGCAGTTGAGCGGGAGTAAACCACGCACAAACTTGGTCTTAGTAAGCCGAGAACCATTGCTTTATCTCGAATTTAACAAACCCAATAAACAAAATGTTTTTGAGATTAATTTATTTTAAAAAATTAACTTTTCCCAGTGTCAAAACAACTGTTGACTCACTGATTGATGTCAGGAATGAAACGTCAAAACATCACTTCTTAAAATTGGTAAAATAAAATACATAACCTTGCTCTCCGATGCGAATGTTCCTGTCCGTTTCAGGCCACAGCAGCGAGCTAAGTATAGCTAACCACAGCTTACGGTCAAGAGTATCGCAAATAAAATGTGTCTCACTATATCAAGACACTATATCAAGCTGATTTGAGAATCACCAACCACAGAAAACAAAAATCTCTACCGTCATTTACGCTCCTTTCATTCAAAACTCGAATCAAATGGCCTCTAGGTTGACCG
This sequence comes from Catalaphyllia jardinei, assembly GCA_022496165.2. Classification (NCBI taxonomy): domain Eukaryota; kingdom Metazoa; phylum Cnidaria; class Anthozoa; order Scleractinia; family Caryophylliidae; genus Catalaphyllia; species Catalaphyllia jardinei. The sequence goes on along the minus strand of CM042747.1, from coordinate 9,967,475 downwards.
CAACCACAAGTTTTCCGAGGGTATTTTTTCAACTCCTGTAATTTTCAAGGCAACGTTCAAGCTTTTCGGCTCACAGGGCTGCTCCAATGACAAAAACTGACTTGATTATTCCAGCATTTTCTTCAAGATTTGTGGATTTTGCAGTTCAATTCTGCTTTCGCTGTAAGTTTTCATTCCACAAGAAGCAACGCTCGAGTCAGGTTTGACAAGTGGCGTGATTTTTCTCGACCAATCACAATTTCTTTGCTATGCATAGCAACCAATGAAACTGCTCCATTTTGAATGTATAAATTACGTCAAATGGCTTTTTTCGTGCAAAGGCGGGGCAAAAGGCCAGCTTTCGCGTTGTTTTGAAACAAAAAATTGACTTTTCATTATTATATAAAACAAATAGATTATATGTTACCGTGCGTCTGATGCAGTAATAGACCACAGAAGACGTCAAAATGTGGTAAGAACATCAGTGACACACTCGGCTACGCCTCGTGTGCCACTTTTTTGTTCTTACCACAA
>CM042747.1:9937657-9951962 GCA_022496165.2 Catalaphyllia jardinei | reverse complement strand
CTTAAAATGGCTTTATTTGTAGGACGTTACAATACTGGCGAGGGATTTTTAAAATTGCTTTCTCTTTTGTTTCGCTAATGATTGTGTGACCTCCTTTTGAGCAGGACTTTTCTACTAATTGACCTTTTTACTTAAGAAATTATTCTTTCGGCATTGTCAGAAAACAAAACCGGTCAATTGAAACCATTCATAAAGATCACAATAGCTGCAGTTCGGTGGAATTAAAATCGACGTCTGGAGCTCTGTTAGAAAGTAACGAGGTGATAGCTTTTAAAAGTCTCCGAAGGTCAACGCTCTGCATTTCCGCTGACAAAATGTATATCGCTAAAGAAAAAAATACTTCACATTGATAGAAATAGCTGAAGTATTTCTGTTCATTTACATTCCCGATTTGAACGCAATCTGTCGGTGTTAAATTTCCGGTTTTTTATTTATTCAAACAGCTTACGAAATTTTCTGCGGCTCAATAATAAATAACTGAGCTGAATTTTCTCCAGATTCAAGAACTTTTGTAACTTGATTGGAAGGTTTCAAAAGATTGCGTTCGGTGTGATATCCATCTACCTGCATATTGTGCTTCTCAAATTTGTACACATATCTGATGTCTTAATATTCTGTGTTAAGAATATTGTTTTGGAGGGCATTTGATTTGAAAACTCACTGTCTGCGGCTATGTGTTGATCAAGCATTTTGGATTGGGTTTGAATGATTGTTCAACTGAGTCATGTTCAGGCTTCAATTGCCGAGTATTGTAATATTTGTGAGAAGAGTGCAACTTTCTTCCGATGAATACAACCAGAATTTAATTGTATTCTGCTTGAGGGAAAATTCAATTATGGTTTTGACAACTTAAGTGGCAGCTCATTTAAATGTCAATCCCATTTTGTGCCTTTAAGAGCATTAAAGAAGAGCTTATTAAAACACCCTTAACATAGTAATATAAGAGACAAAAGAACTTTGAGCTTGTGCTCTGAGAATGTTTTTGGCACATTTTAGTTTCATTCTCTTCCATTTTTTTTTGCAAATTGCAGTCACATAAAATGACCAATTGTTGATAATTTACAAATCTAGGAAGGTAAACAACTGATCATGAACATGCTCAAATGTCTCATGTCATGGTTTGATGTTTCTTTCCTTTCATCCCATGACATTTAGGAACTGGCCAGTATTGAATTGATTTATCAAAAAAGTAGAACTATTTGTACATGTTGCCAGAGGGGTGATAAACATCTGAGGCAGTCTATATGCTCTCATACTGACAGGCAAGGGTAGCATCAGAAAAAGGTTGTTTGCAAACTTGGAAAATAAGCCCTGTTCTACAAACATATTGATGGATTTACAAATTAACAAATTGATGTCAGTTTTTCATGCATCTGTCCTGTTATTGATCAAGAATTTTGCCATAACATTGGCAAAGTAGCTGTGGATCCACGAGGCGATAGCAGAGTGGATCCGCAGACTAATGATATATGAACTAAATGTATAGCTAAAAGAAGTCTTAAACAGTGTTTCATACATTTTATGTAACAATATAAGATACAGAATTAAAATGTGTAAGGGACTTGCACCTGTACAGTACATTTAAATTGAGTATTGATTACCAACCTGTAAGCTCATTTTTTACTGATTGAAGACCCAGTAATTATTTTGTTTTATAAAAATACATTTTGTGCCAATGATTTTGGGAGGGAGGCTTGTTTTTATGAAGATAGCAACTTAATGTCGAGATCATCTAGTCCATAGAAAACAGGACATTTATAAACTCGTGTGCTAACTTTCTTTATTTCGCAGGTTGCAATGAGAGCTCTTGGATTTGATGTGAAGAAGGCCGATGTTCTAAAAATCATGAAGGATTATGACAGAGAAGCTTCAGGGAAAATAACATTTGATGACTTCAATGAAGTCAGTAAGTACAAGCATATATGCATTTACCACAAGCCAAAAAGGAAAGGCTACAAACAAGTAATGTTTTTGCAATCATGTAAATTATACATACAGAGGACTTTTTATGATGGGAAGTGTAGTGAATAACCCTGCACATTGTAAAGTTCTTTTTTCTCATGACCAGCGCTCCAAGCTCACTTTTTCAAGAAGTCGCCTTTTGGCTACCCTTAATTGTAAAATGGTCGCCATTAAAAAAATTCAGTCGCCAAAATAAAAGCGAAGGGGAGAACACTTCATGACACATTACACGTTGCCAAAAAACTGCCAAAAATGTTGAAGGAGAGGACACTTCATGACATGTTACACAAAGGGCATAGGTGCCAATCGGCACGTTTTCAACACTTTATTTTGCTACAGCAAGTTTACGCATTCACGTCGAGTTTCTGAACGATGAGAGGGGAAAAGAGAAAGACAGGTGATGCCGCCGCTTGTACTATTGATGAAATTCGTCCCATTATTGATAATTTTTTAGTAAGTTTCTCTTTTATTCTGTTAGTAATTCTTTCACCAGAATTTTGGTAGTCAAAAATTTTGTCCAAAATGATCGCAGCTGATGACATTGGATGTATTAAATTTTCTCTAGTATGTACAAGTGAAGTTATATAACAAATTAAGTATGAGCTGAATCACTGGTTAGGAGGGCCAGATGGGAAAAAGTGCAGATGAGTTTGTTGGAAGTCATAAAATTACATGTATGTCTGGTGCTTGTTATGTGCTGGTGAATGGGTGTTTGCTTAAATTGTGTAGCAGGAGTAAAACAGGACAGAGTTGGACGGAGAGTGAGAGCGGGAAATAGGAAGAAAGGAGGAACACCTGCAATAAGAACCCCTTAGTTCATTTCCTGTTTCCTTTTTGCCAGGTGAACAAACTGGATTTCATTGAAACCTTTCTATTGAATGAATGAATGAATGAACTTTATTTCTAAAAAAAAGACTTTTAATTATTTCTCCACAACTTTTGTTTCTTTTTGTTCTCTTCTGTTTCACTGTTCAGAGTGCTACTGTGCTAAGTCAGCAATATTTTAAATTACCATGTGTTGTTATTTGAAGCGAGTTTGACGAGTAAAGGAATGAGTTTGTAAACTTTTTAAAGTTTGTCAATGTGAGTTTGCCAACTTACAGTGTAACGGCCACCAAACCTTTTTCTGCCAATTAAAAGTCGAGCTCAGAACAAAAGAATTGGAGTTCGTTTACTTTGGACCAATCACAAATGAGGGACTTGCAGTGAAAAGTTGTTTATTTCCATCAACGAAAAGACAACTTGAATAATGTTTTCACTGTTAGGTGCCACGAATTTTCAAAACTAAAACGGACCAAACGCAAATACATTTATCCAATGATGGCTTGATAGAAGATAAAATGGACTCAATGCAAATTTGACTTATATTTACAAATATGTTTACCGAACGACTCGACGGTCACTCAATGGTCGCGAATGTTGACAGACTTACATTGTAATGTAAAATACATTTTATGTTCGGATTGACTGCAATGTTGGAGACCAAATCAGTATGTGACTCAACAATACTAAAACAACAAGGGGCTAAATAAAATATTTTTTCGAGTTGCCTATTATAACGGATTGCCAGAAGTTGACGTTAAGGTCGACAAAACGTGACAGAGTTTCAGAACCAGCTACAATTTTGAAGGCCGATAAAATAAGTTTCACAACCTGTAACATTAATTCGAACAGAAAATTTCCTCATCATTACTACATACTACAGGGCATTATGTGTAGGTAATCATACGGTTTTGAGTTAAATTTGGAATCAATTTGTACGAGTGAGTTTTTCAAAAATCTGAAATTCTCACGAGTTGCTTCCGGGCGAGTGCAATTTCAGCTTATTATAAAATTCACAAGAGCAACACATCGTTTTTATTCCGTGAATAAATTGTGTTCAGTAGTACATTTCATGGCGTTTTGTCTTCAAAATTCCTGCAGTCATCCGGTAAATGTATTTGTGTTTCCTCTCTGCTGTCCTGCTTTACGTTCTTGGTATTTATTACGTGAGTAAAATTTTGTTTAGTAATGCCGTTTTGTCCTCAAAATTCGTGGCCGTCATTCGGTACATATATATGTGTTAACTCTGTCACCCTGGACGTTCCCAGCCGTCATTCGGTAAATATAATTGTGTTTAGTGTGTTTCATCTCCATAATTCCCGACCCACGGGTTTACGGTAAATATATTTGTTGAACTCTTCCAGGCCATGCCATTCGGAAAACATATTTGCGTTGAATTCGTCTTTAGCATTTTAGGCCCACATTGGGTTGGAAATAATATACAAGTGTTTATTTTCTTAGCCTGTTTCTCAAAATATTTGGGCTGCCATTCAGAAAATATTTATTTGCCTTTTCGGTGATGAAAATGAACAACATTTCGCTGTGAATAGAGGCGTCGCAATCCATTTTCGCAATGTCTTTCACATGTGAACGAACTCCGATTCTTTTGTTCTGAACTCGTCTTGTGATTGGCAGAAAAACGTTGGGTGGCCGCGGTTGAGTTGGTTACACTGTAAGTTTGCCGTGTGGAGGCCTCTTAATGAGACAGTGTTACTGTCTTGTTGCTATGATCTTTTTCCTTGGTTTTTCTTTCTCTTGATACTTGAAGAGAACAAAGCTATTAAGAATGATTATGTTGTTCTTGACTTCCCCCTAATATTGTTTATTGTATAGACACAAGTGTTTTACTGGAAATACACCACTCGTAAAATTTATACAAAACTACATCTGAGACTCAAGTGGCATATGTAGTCTTACTCAGCATTAATGCAAGAAAAAAAACAGACAATATTTTATCATACAATTATACCAACTAATGGTGGCAACAATTGCATCCATTACCAAGGCTTAGTTTGTTCTGATTTGATTAGTGACAGACTGGATGCTGGACAGAGATCCCCAGGAAGAAGTGTTCAAAGCATTCAGGTTATTTGATGATGACGACAGTGGCAAGATAAGCCTGAGGAACCTCAGACGAGTAGCAAGAGAACTGGGTGAGAACATGACAGACGAGGAGCTTCGTGCCATGATTGATGAGTTTGATAAAGATGGTGATGGAGAAAGTGAGTTCCTTTGCAGTTTACTTACAACCTGCACCAGTGTTGCATCTATTTATGTATATATGTATATATGTACCAGCTATGTATAGCTGGTTTGCTTTGGTTTTCTTGGCATGCAGGCAGCCTATTTCATGAGTTTTCTGCACATGGCTGCCTTGTGAGTCAGTTGTGCTCTGCCTACTTTACAATGTCCTCTTCCTACTTTATTTCAATTTGAAAATCCTGCCCCTTTGTACTAATTACTTCTGTTTTGAGTGTTGTTGTTGTTATTAATAAGCACTCTGATCTGAGAAGTGCCCCAAAGTCTAAAACAGAGTTTATGAAGTCATCGTTTTCTTTTCAAGTATATAATATTAAAAAGTATCAAAGCACTGATCATTACAGTTCTTGAGATGAAGTGTCTGCAGTTGTTTTTCATAGATATTGTTCTCAAACTCATGAATCATTCATCAAGTTAAAACTAAAAAAATCACAACTATAAAGGAGGTTTGGATAACCGGTCTTAATTAGTGTGGATTTTGACGATTTTACTTCTCTGTCTACTCCTTAGTTTTTGTTTCAATTGAGAAGATATATCAAACGCTCGAGACAGTGTTTCATCCGCTATCCAAACACCTCAGATTTCGTCAAAAGTACCCTGCTGCGCATCATTTTCAACTCTCTTCTCGGTGTTTGGATATCCCGATGAAACACTGTCTCTTGTGTTTGGTATATTACTTAATATGTAGCTGTTAGGGGGCACTTGTTGGGAGGAGGATATTACACTGAAACATTACATGCTGTACATGTATGCTGAATTTGAAGTGGATATTAAGAGATAATTACATTTATTCTGTAAGAGGATCATCATTAATGGCCTTGATGAGTTTTTTTCTTTTAATCATAGTTTTTGATTTGACTGTTCAAGCTATTGTATTTATTTTGTTGCAGTAAATGAAGAGGAATTTCTGGCCATTATGACAGGAGATACATGAAGGACAAGTGACGAAGTAAAGAGGAAACTACTGACATTGTATATTTTGTTGCAAAATCTCTGGACATAGTCATCAACAATTAATACATATTTTTGTAAAGGAAATAACCAAACAAGGATGTAAATGGAAGTTACTGTTGCGTTATGTATATGCGAGGACGTCATTTGTAATATGACAGCGAATCACTATAAATCAAGTTCAGATTTATTACAATGTGGATTTAAACCATGAACACTTGACATTGTTTTGGGTTGTGGGGGTGAGATTTAGATTTAGACTGAGGACTCTTTTATCAACAAAAGTATTTACATTCTTTAAACATCAATCACCTCCCTCCTCTTGGAAAAAATACTGAAAAATGTCAAATGTTCATGTTTCAAGTGTCCATTTTGTGATGTATGCTAAAGCTGCTGGTGTTATTGAATTGACTTTGATTTCAGCTAATTAGGAAGTATGGCTTTTATTGTATCATGTATTTATTATGAGGAACAGCATGGTAGAGATTTTACTACTTTTGAATAAAAAAGTGTTGAAGCTGTGTATGCAGATCTGTCTGTCATTTGTAGCATTTGTCATTTGTATGGGGCCAAGTAGGAGAGGACCCTGGGAATGAGGTTGACCATGCCACACCCAATTAAAAGGGGTGCAGCAGAGCCCCCTTTTAACTAACTCCTGTATCTCTGGTCATGTATTCCTTCTGCGTGACAATCCCGGGGGGTGCACTCCCTTATTTGGGCTATACGGGGATGTGCCGCTGGATATATAGGGTATGGTTTTTTGGCCTCGCTGTCCTAAACAGGGTATACAATTTGACTTGCGTTTGTCATAAACAGGTTTAAAACCTGTCCTAAACAGGGTATGGTATTACGAGCTGAGAGACTTTCAACCTCGTTCCCAGGGCCTCTCATTTTACCACCATGATAGACCCTGGGAACGAGGTTGAGAGACTTAAGCCCAGACTTTGGGCAGTCTCTTTCTTTTTTAGCCTGCGACCCGGGGCTTTTGAGAAGTTGAAAAAACGTGATCGAGCGGCCGACAATCGACGCGTTTCTTTTCCTGATTTGCATAATGTCAACTGAGTAAAGCGACTGTTAACCGGACGTTACAATGTCATCAATCAACATCAGATCATTTCCGGACAAGGATGCTATTGTCGGTATCTTAATGTAAAATATTTTTCCACTTAGCAGTATTATAACGCGTGCGCATTGACAGAACAGATCGTACTGGTACGTCTAGTTTCTCTGTCTTGGATAACGTGATGAAAGAAAGGTGTCACTGTGTCGCACAGGCATGAGGGATCCCGCTGTAAAAGTTCTATTAGTGCCTTCATCAAAATAAAATTAACCTCAAAAATATCAGTTCCACTTATTCATTATGCAGTAATTGAAGAAATCATTCCTATTTTATTTTCTATTTAAAAAAAACACCTTTCTATAGATGCAGTGACGACATTTTGCTATGCTAATTGAGGGCTTAATGCTTGATGGCTTTTTGTTTAGTTTAAGTGTAGAGACGCAACAACTCAGTTGAAAACTGGGTTTTAGACACATCGAGTATGATTTCTCTGATTTAAATGACTTGTTAAACAGTTTAAATTCCTGCAAAACCAGAGAGTGTGCATTTTATCTCTTCTCCTAAACAGGGTCTTGAAATGGGGTCTGTTGTCCTACACAGGGTAGGGTTTTTAGCGTATTTTTGTCCTAAACATGGTCAGGATTTCAAACCCTCGGGGGCACCCCGTATGCCCAAACTTGGGTCAAGTACCCTCCCAGTGGTGACAAGTTCAAGTTCAAGTTGTTGTACACTGTTTACAGAAAACGGTATACAATGATACAAAAAGAATACAAATATCAACAAGAAGGGACAAGATTATTTTTAGTTGTGTACAGTGACCAAAGTAGCAAATGAGCTTTCGAGTTGGTTAAGTATAATCGCCAAGCACGTATCTCAAGTAACAGTCTGCTTGATGTTATGTCTGGTATGGGGTGGGTGGTTGGGAGTTGTTACTTTTGACGTATATATTACAGAGGTGTAAATAAACGAGTCCTAACATCGTGAGAATTAAGGTGATTCCTCAGTATTGCATTGCGCATCCCTACTGCGCTCTTCTGCGCACGATTTTCGCGTCCTTAAAGTAGCGCGAGCAAATGAGCCCATGCACGTACATAATTCATCACTTTTCCACTGAATGAGTGAAAAAAAATTACGTCAGGTAAAAAAATTATTGCAAAAAATTGTTTACTTACCCTTTCACTCGTCACCTGAACCATACCTCACCACCCCTGGAAGACGCACACTAGACTTTTTGTCAACTCTGGTCCAAGATGTACATTCGGAAAAAAAACGCACCCAATGGGTACGCAACCACTACACGGATTTTTGACGAGTTATGACTCTTAAGGGCCCATTACTCATCTTTAGAGCCGGGCCGTTAGTTCAGAGTTTTTTCGCGTGTTTTAATTTTTCATGACCAGTAATATCAGTGATGACGTCATCAGGCCACGCGCTCGGCCATTGTGTGGTACTGAAAAAATGCAGAGACTTCCAAGCAAATAACTTTATCGGGATTGTTTTCATAGGTGTAATATTTTTATTTTAATCAAGCAAATAACTTTATCGGGATTGTTTTCATAGGTGTAATATTTTTATTTTAATTCAGACATTTCCTCCCGTTTTATTTCTAAAAGGTCAGATTTTGAGAGAATTTCAAAATATTTCTGAAAAAAAGCATGACTTTGAAAAAGGATGCACAGCTAGGTTTCCAACGTTGGCTTTATTCGAAAGTCGTCGAAAAAGGCTCGATTTAATGAAAACCGTGTTTTCCTTAAAGAAACCAGAAATGTCCCCGATAGATTTTGGAAGTTTCCCTATGAGAACGTGCGCAATTAAGAATTAAAAAATGTATAACCACAGCAACAAACCGATGAGAGTGCCGGATCTTAAGTAGACCTGGATCAGTAGAAGTTTTAAAATACAAAATATAGACGGCACACTGATCCCAACGGCGGATGTGACTAAAATGAAATAAAAACGGGCTAGAGGACTAAACTATTTAGAGCCTGTTTACAAGGAGAGAGGGTTAACCGGCTTTCTAGGGTAACTCGCTTGCCAGGGTACCCTTGCCCGTTACTCGTACATTTCCTCTTTTTTTTCTTCGTCGTGTTTACAAGGCAGCTAGGGTTATCCGGGTAGGCGGGTTACCTGGCAGGCGGGTTAACTTTCTCCCTTGGAAACACTCCAGGTAGGGTAACCCGCTTATTCTGGTTAACTTTCCGATTGTTTCCAGACCCTTTGAGCGCAACCCCGCATAAAGTTGTCCCGAGTTGTAGGGTTACCCTACCTGTGAAATTTTGCTTCTAAGCCCTCCAGCTAGGGTTAACCCGCTTGATAGGGTAACCCTCCCTCCTTGTAAAACAGGCCTTTACACTACCAACGAACTTTAGTAAGATCAAGCAAAGCCACGCGGTGTTAGGTTTTGTTTCTTGTGCTCTTGTTTTTCAGTTTTTCTCTTGTTGTCTTTGGTTGAACTTTCTTTTCATTTTGCATCCTGTGAAACACAAAGAAAAAGCATCTATGTAATTTGCAAGTTATTAAGTTGTTTTTATTAGTAACACCCACAAAGAATTAGAAAAATATTTAACGTGAAGTGTTTTTTTTTCTAGGGAATCACCTTAAAGGATAGTGTTAGAGGATAGATAGTGAGTTGAGTGTTTTAAAACCACAATCAAACCAATTACTTACCAATTAGACTATCAATCAATCTCGAACCGTCATAAAACCGCCGTAATAGTAGTCGGAGTACTTTCGAGGCTCAATTGAAAACCACTCTACTATTACTTAATTGCCAAAAGGTCTAGATAGTAGCAGACATATCGATATCTTGAGAAATAACACGGCACTTTTTAACTTTAAAAACATGTTTCGACAGAAACTTCTGTCATCTTCAGTTTAAAGTACAAAGTACAGAGGTGAATATATAGTATAGTGCCGATTTTAAAGAATGTGAAAACTAGTTTAATATCAGTGTTATCATAATAACGTTTGGCAAAATGGCGAATCTTTTTCTGCGTGATAATAGAAAAAGGACCAATGTAAGGTAATTAAAATCGGCAACATGTTCAGTGTGAAGGATCCTGTCCCTCGTGGGCTCCGTGCGGGTGTGGTAGTTTTTGTGTGCGGGCTGTAGTGCCTGCTATGTCGGCGAAACTACCCGGCATTTTTCCACACGCGTACGCGAGCACATTTTCATTGATAGGTCCTCGAATATTTTGAAACATTTACAAAATTCTGAACATTGCCGCACTTTATGCTCTAATGACTGTTTTAGCATCCTAGATCACGCTTCCACCACCTTCCAGCTTAAGATAAAAGAAGCCATTCATATTCAATGGGAAAAACCTTCTCTTAATCATCAACTTAATCACGTTAATTTAAAACTTTCTTTGTAATATTTTACATTGTCATGTTTCCTTTTGTTTTTATTGCGTTTGACGAAGTAGAACGCAATCCTAATTTTTGCCAGTGACTCTGCAGAGTTGGTTGTCCTGTGTAAGGTTATTGTCTGGAAAACCCACATTCCTGTAAGGGCACGAAAATGGCCACCCCGCTTAGTTTTTGCAGGGGCATGTCACGACATAGCTACTATGTCACGACCTAGTTATTAACTATGGTCACGGTCAGTAAACTGGTACCGTAACTGAGACATGTGATAATACATGTGACGAGCATGTGAGCACGTGAGCAAGCCATGTAGACTTTGGACTTTCTTTCCATGCGCTCTCGATCACAGAGGTAGCATTGGATACTTTTGCCGTGGAATTTTGAGGCTGAGTAGTATTATATTCAATAGTATGATGTTATTTAAAGGTTCGTTCGGGCTCACGAGGAACTTGTTTATTTTATAAGATGCGTAAGAGTGAACCTGAGCCAGGGAACGGAAATGTAAATACTGTATATTTTGTATCAGGCCAGCGTAAATACTCGAATCAGTCACACGGAGTTTGTTTACGATGAACGAGCACGTGATTGCAAATGTGTACTTATATTTGAGCTTCCTGCTTAGAATAATGTTCGTAAAAAATATACTTTTACAAATTACAAGTTAATAATGTGAGGATATTTAGCACGAAATCTGAAGGCTGATGTAAATATTTTAGTCCTATTAAACTTGTAAGTCGGAACCTGGCGCCGTCACGCAACGTAGTTTGTACCGAGACCTGTTCAATTAGAATGGCGTGGAATTTGTCACTGAAATATCTTTCTTTAAAACTCCGGTTGTTGATGAAAAAGGTTGGTTTTTAGAGGTTGAAAGTCAGCTAGGGAAATCATTTGAGGTAGCTGTATAAAAGTTTATACGGCGTCCAACGCACTCTCATAATCTTTGATTACTGCTAGTAGCTAATTAGCATTTTTGGTTCACACTATATATTCAACTCTGTACTTTAAACTGAAGATGACAGAAGTTTCTGTCGAAACATGTTTTTAAAGTTAAGTGTCGTGTTATTTCTCAAGATATTACTTAATTAACGGAGGCAAAAGAAGGAACTGTGTGAATACTTGTTTAAATAAAAACAAGGGGCACAATTTTATTAAGCAAAATAACTCTTTTATTTTCCTTTGTAGCATTCCATGTCAACTCAAGAAGATTATTTCCAAACTCTTAAATGTGTATATATTGGCTAGTCAAGTATTTAATCTGATTAGTACATGGAGAAACAAAACATGACTTTCTTACTCATAGCTTGGCTTCTACAATACTCAACCGGGCAGTAATTCTTAGTTTTATCTGTTTACCGCTTGGTAGTTTGTACATCGCACAGCAAAATGACTTCATAAAGCTAGTTAAGTAGAGTATCTTTACATAATTGTAACTTAAAATCGCAGAACACTGAATGATTGATCTTAGAAGTCGCTAGAAGCCGCTGGAAGTCCTAGAGAATACAAGGCTCCTGGTTGAAATTTTAAGCCACAGAACTGAAATACACCAGTTTACAATGAATTTGTTGCCTACCAATAGTAAGTAAAGAAAACGAAAAACGTGGCAAGCGTCACCTTGAGGTCTACAAAAAGCAATCTACCAGAAAAACTCCTTATCTAGTATGCGATACCTAGTCTTGGAGGTACACCTAAGTACTGTAATCTTACTATTTTAATAGGAAAAATAGGAAAGTATTACGAAACAAAAATGTTATTTTTACAAAATCTGGAGGCAATACAAAAAAGAACCAAATGAGAACAAAAACTTATATCAAAATAACAATAATAATATCAACAAAAAATAACTTCTGTAACAATTTTGACTTACACATCTTAAACACGTATACCGTTATCCTAATAACATATTTCGCGACAAGCTGGTACATTGCACTTGTCACGCGACGGCCTTTCCCGAGTTTGCGTGAGTCACGCAGTTCATTATCAGCGAGGCCATACCAATCGGTTCTTAACGTAAGCGGCAAGCCACGACGCAAACCACTACTCTGCCTCTTTGAGAAGAGTTTTAAATGATGTAAGGGATTCTCCTCCACACTCCAAACTAAACTTGATTTACTACTGTTTTTCTCAATCAAATCTAAGGCAGTTTAAGATTAACGTAAAGTTACGTATATTGCACTAATACTATCTAAAATCACCGAAGACGTGTAAACTATAGCGAAAACAGTTGGGGCAATTCCTATCATGGTACCTGTAGGTCAAACCCACGAGCAGCCCAGGTTTGTTTTTACAAATATTAAATTACATAATAAATTCATTTTCCTTGAGTTTAGTCGTCGTCTTCTGGTCTGTATTTCGCCTGTCTTATTTGACTCAGTTTATTTCTTGCTGCAGCTAGTTCTTTCTCGATACGAAGAATCTTCTCTTGAGCCTCGAGTTCTTGCGCAATTCCACCAACAAACCGCTGGTTGATAATTACCGTGGTCTCTTGTTCTTCAAAGATGGCTGCACTCTTGGCCGCGGTTACCAAGTTGTCCGCAGCTCTTTTGACGGCATTGCCAGCAGTCTGGGAAGAAGAATAATAGTACAGTAAACCAAACTGATAATGTGAAAGAATTTCAAACAACAAGAGAAGTACGAAAACGGTGGAAATGGAGAAAAACATGACCAAACTCTCGACCTATATACCTTAGGGTAGGTGGGATCGATGTCTGCAATAGCTCAAAACACGTACCTGCAGTCTCCTTTGCGTCTCACTGTTAGAATCGGCTTTCACTCTGCAAGCCAGCAACAGTTGAGCGGTAGAATTTGACACTTGTTTAGCGCCTGCAACCAACCTCTCCTCACTTGCATTACCCTGGACAGCAGCGTTAGCAGCATCGCACAGTGTTGTCGTGGCCGCTGCTACCATACGCGCCTGAAATAAAACTCATGTGATCAGTTTCTTTGTCGTCGCGCAATACTTCTCAGGAACAGCACTTATTTGGGGCATCACGCAACACTCCTTGCAAGGAAGCCCTTTGGGTTATTACGCAGCATCTCTGGTCGTGAGGAGTTTCGTGACGACCACAAAATCGCTGGGTCAATAAGCAGTGAGCGGCGGATGACCCAAGTAAGCACTACAAAGGAGATCATACAAATGTTGACAGCATTACTTACCGCAGACACAAGCCCTTGGGACCACTGGCCATCCTCATTGGGATCAGTGGACGCCGAACACACCTGAAAGATTGGTCAGTGGGTTAAAAGTTGAGACAGAAAACTAAGATCGTTAAATCGTTTTAGTAACGTATAGTTAGTAGTTTTAAGTAAATCTGCACGCGTCATTGGTTAAAATTGATCACGTGAGTTCCCGTTACCTAACAACATCAAAGTGACAGAGTGCGTTATTACAATAACGGATAAAAACTGTGCAGTGTTCATTCAGGTCGGGCGGGAAGCTATTGCAAGTCTATCGCAAGCAGTGAACTCAGATTGAATATTAAAAGGATTAGAGACTGTTAGTTCGTGTTTTGTTTTCAAATACACGCACTTGCTTATTGTACAATGAACTCGAAATTTTCAATACTGCACTTCGCTTTGTGCAGTATTGAAAATTTCTCGTTCATTGTACAGTAAGCGCGTGCGTGTATCTGAAAACAAAACACTCACAACAGTCTCTAACCCGTAAATAGCCATAATTTAAAGTGCATTATAAAAAAGCAATCTAATATCAATAAAAACATACGTAGCAGCAGTAACCTACGGTTAGGAAGTGCGGGCGTAGTCTGTTGCGAGATGGAACAGACATTATTGAGGATAGCGGTAGAGAAGCGAGGGAGAAGCGCGGGACTGTGGGTTCCTACTGTTGATTTATTTATAATCCGTTGTTGTTGTCGTTAATAATATTAC
>CM042747.1:9912357-9937257 GCA_022496165.2 Catalaphyllia jardinei | reverse complement strand
GTGGCCAATGGAATAGGAATTTGGAAATGTAGGTTTACAGGGAGATGGGAAAACCGCTAAAAAATTCTTGTAGGGAGGATAAGAACCAAAACTTAACTGAACGTCCAAATGGATTGGACGAAGACATTACCTTGGCCATTCACGTGAAAATTCACACCACCCATGCATGTCACGGACCTTGAACTCAACACCAGGGCCTTTGCTCCGTCATTTCCTCACATACCATTCATTCCAGTTGGAAGAACAAAGGAATGCTAAGAATGTGCCCAAACTTTGCTTCAAGTCGGCTCTAGCGCTGTACCCTTTAAAACCGTGCCGCTGACCACCAACATCAAGATTAGTCTGCGGGCTCGCTTTTGCTCGCCCGCATAAACGTCGGCTTGAATTGCCCTAACCACCACTAAAACCTCTTATCTAGTATAATTTATAACTAATCTCCCTTATAACAACAGAAAGCTGCAAACAGCAGCAGCTTACCCTGCCACTCGCTACCAATTCTCTTTGCGCGGCTGATGCGGATTTCACCAGTGCTACAGTTGCAGCTGTGATGGCTTTCGCAGCTTCCAAGATTTGTTCTTCAAAGTTCAGTGACTCGTCTGCTTCCTAGAAAAACACAGGCAATCAGGCCAACAGCATGAAGCTTACAAATATCACAATACATATCCTTCTTAATGGGTGCCACACGTATCTTATGATGTCACTTGAGAGAATTTCATTTGACAACAAGAGAGATACCCTCTGGAAAACACCAGTGGAATTTGGAAAGCATCAGTTTCAAGATTTTTCAACAGTTCTCCGGATTTCAGGGTTTAACTTCCTAAAGATTATGTTTGTAAACAAGGAAGCATGAATCAGACTGACGTACTTCCTGGGATTAAATTGGTATGCAATTGTTCCACCCACATGTCCCGAGAATCTTTTTTTCGTCCATCTATAAAACAGATTTTTACGCTGATGGAACGTTTAGCAGCCTACACATTTTCTCGGGTCGACTGACTTTTCCACAGTGGTTTAGAATATGTACTTATTGACTGAGTGGGAGGGCCGGACGGGAAAATATTTGGCTCCAAATCAGGACATGCGTCCTGACCGAGAGCCAGATATTTTCCCGTCCGGCCCGACCTAACTCACTCAATAAACATTTTATCATATAACCACTTTTTTTGTTTCATTTTCAATTTTTTTGGTGGAACAAGGCCGCGCCGGGGCAGTACGCATTTCTTGTAAGACCCGTACGCGTTTTTCCGGCCCTATCACTTGGACGCGTTCGGCCCTCATACGGGACCTTTTTTCTTATCGTTTTCCAAGGAAATTGCTTTTGGGGAAGTACGGGTCGTATGATAATGACATTTATGGTCGTCAATAGTGTATGAAATCCAGCAAATATGTTTAGTTCACAAGCAATCACTCAAACTCCGCTCCAACATTTAGCACGTCCAGCGGTTTTACCTTGGGTCTTGGCTTGGGCTTCAGCTCGGCCAGTTTTCTCGCAGCCGCTTCAATAGCAGCAGCAGCGCCGAGGAGTTCGTTTTCAGCAATGACGTTAGGGTCTTCAGGATTGACCCAGTTAGAACCTGAAATAACCACAACAATTAGTGCATGGGGATTTGTCGTGTTAGTCAAAAATGCAGGCTTTCTATATATCAGTACTACGAGAAATTTTGTAGAGATGTCTTGAGAAAGAACATATAACCTTCATGTTGGCACCGTTTTTTACTATTTTTCTTTTCATTATTTAATTGTTTTTCTACTATAGGAAGCTACGACTTCTACCGCTAAAAAGCGCTTTGTTGTGCGTCGTCCACTTTCCGAATCCATGTTCATAAAACTTGTTCCCTTCGTGAAACTCGTTTTTCTTATCAATCAATCGTCATTTGCCACTTTTAATACCACAAATATACAAAAATACATCGTTATAGATCTAATGTTAGCTTGCATCCCACGAGTATGCAACTCAGGCTTTCATTACAATTGTATTTCATATCTCCAGGAAACTGTTTTAAACGGACACCTAAACACTAGAGCATTCCTTGATGGTGTCCACCGTGAACACCGACGTCTTTTTTACCTTTAAGCGCCTCAGCGGAGTGGACAAGTTTAGCTACTTTGTCCGCCACAACCTTCGACTGTGGTGTTAACATCTGTTTCTTTTCGTGAGATGGTTTCTGTACAATCTGTTAGTGTAGAAACATCGTGAAGTTTAACATTGCAAAAGGATGCGAATGGTCTCTGTTGAGATCATCACGCAACACTAGAAAGGCACAGAAAGCGTGAGTTGCGCGTGACCTACTCGTAACGTTTGCCAAAACTTCGCTAATATTAGTTGGGTTCTCCATTGAACCTGAATCAGCTCCGACTAAGGATCTCGATTTCTTGGCCAATTCCGAACATGACGAGTCTGCACATTTGTGTGCTCTAAGAGAAACAATTTCGTTACAAAGAATAAAATAATAGAGTGACTCCAAAATTGTAGATACGCTGAGGAATCGAGCTAGCTTCAATTAGAGGCTAATGGGGGGGGGGGGGGGGGGGGATCTTTTCAAATGGGAATTACAAATATGGCCTATTGTCAATTGGATTAACCGGAAGTGGGTACTTGAAAGTGAGTGTCGCAATAGCCCTTTTCACGGTTAATATTTTTCATTTGCATTACAATGTAATCCAACGTGGATGCGGGGCCATTTCGGGCTAAAACTACAAAATAGCCCGAAATTGCCTTGCATACATGCTAGATATTATTGTAATGGAAATGAGCAAGGTTAACGTGAAAAGGGCTATTGAAACCAACAAAATCACTTTTGAAGAACACAAGAACTTGTAAATAACTGTCCTTACATCGTGTACAAGATCAAGCAGTTCTCCAAATGACGCGCCACATTCCATTCCACTCCTAAGAGCCTGGTTCCTGGCTTCATCACTGTCAGCTTTGTGGGCAGCCCCCTAATGAGACAATAATCACATGCGTTGTTCTCAACTGTTGTTGGTAAGTTTTGATCTTTCTTCCTGCTAACACATGTGCTGGATCAAGACTTCCGGTTTGCGCAAGTATTTGTAAATGATACTTTATTGGGTATGGTAGGGTGCTGACCAGATGCCTTGCAAGGCATCTAACTAGCTTTTTTTGGTCTGTCGAGGCATGCCAAGCCCAAACTGTTATTTGTATTTGAATGCTAAAAACGCAAAGATATTGGACTCAGATTCTTCACCGAGTGAAGGTGACTAGCAGTTTAAGCTGTTATAAAACAAAATAAAACTCAATTGAAGTACCTTGCAAATACTCAACATCTCCGTTACTGCTTTGCGGCCCATATTAGCAGCTGTGATGATGTCATCTTGTTGACAAGAATTCCCGGCAGCCACCGCTTTCGCCGTTGCCAAGGTCACATGTTTGGTGCTCCTGATGAGGTCTTCAGGAGTGGCGTCCCGGACGGGCAAAGAAGGATTTTGTATCACCTGAAGAAAAAGGATAGGAAGTTAAAGGTTTCATGTTATGGAAAAATGAAATAGGTTTTCAAGTTGATCACAGAGTCTCGACTATGACAAGCCCTCGCTTTTTTAGTAGAAGATAATTAAGAAAGAGATCATTCAAAAATGTGTCAACTGTATCTCAAACAAGTTTGTGATCTTGCACATTGCGAAATATGCTAATTAAGCTTATCAAATCTGTCAACTTCAAAGAAGCACATATTGAAAACCATTTAATGCATTTAACTGAAACTTTTGCAGTCAAGTTGTTACAGATGCGAGTCCTAAACAGGTCCTAGCTCGTATTCTCTTGATTGAATTAACAAAAACAATTAACTGTTCTAGGTTAAATGTAACCAAAAATGCACTTTTATGACGTCACAAATCCAGATGTGAAATGCAAACAGCATTTGGTACTCTTAAAAACCATATATAGTTCGGCAAGGTTTCTATTATTTTGTCTGCTTCCATACCAGTGACAAATTGCCACTATAGGAAGCCATCAAAACAAAAGAAATGTTAAAGGGTTAATTAAGCTGTGCAACATTATTTCCCCTTTGTAGATGGCGTGTCACCTAGTTACATATACTGTGGCTGAAAACTGAGGGGAAGGAGGAGACCACGCACTATTGATAGAATGGTACGGAATGGCGTAACAAAGCACACTTACCAGTACAGCCTGTTTAACAGCATCTGTTGTAGACTCCAATGCTCTTGTACCTCTAAGAGTTTTATCTTCCACACTCTTAACAGTCTTCAGCAGTGAAGACACATTGGTTACCATCGCCTGAAACAAAAGCCAACTACAGTCACCACACAAGCACTCAACCACACTCCTGTTGAAAAGATATCTTACAGAGATCGAATTTGATTCTTCAACCACCACACACATCTATAGAGACAGCATATTCAGTCTCCTGAGTTTCGTTTGAGCGACAAATAAAAATAAGGCCACAAAACTGACCAGTTCATAGTATTTACAAAATTATCTACGCATACATGTGACGGGCGTAAACGCAGCTAAACGATTCTAAAGAGGTCTCATATTTGGCTTGGAAGAGAAGGATTCATTAATACGAAATTGTCAGCGATAGCTGCTCTTTACCAGAGAAACGATTGACTGCTGTGAATGCTACTAATCACTAAGAGCTGATACACAAAAACGGGTGTGTGGGTGGGTGTTGATACCAATACAGTACCTTTCCAGTAGTCTTGAGCACCTCAGTGGAAGGGTCGTTGTTGGATTTCCCTGATGCATTCTTGGTCGCGTTGATCAGCGCTCCCAGGGCGGAAGCCACGTCTTTAGCTGCGTTCAGTAACATTTGCTGCACAAACACAACAACGATGAAACAAATGCTGAAGAAAATTTGACTTTCCAATGCAACGCAGTTTTGACAGTAGCAATAAAATGCAAACACCCAACATCTCCGAGGTTTCATACACGCGATTCCAATACCGGTGAAACCTAGTACCTACAGTCGTGGACAAAAGTCTTTGGGAACTTACGTAATGTAACGAATTACCTCTGTTTACTACTGAAGTTTGAAAAAAAAACGGCTATCCTTTTGAAAATGCGTTCCTGTACCCCCTTCCCACCCAATCCAATGTTAAAAATCGGACGAAATTGCAGGTACTAGTTTTAATAAACATTGCACCTGGGGTGGGGGAGAGGTTAGGTGAAGTGAAGTTGTATATACGTCTGGCGTGTGTGCAATAGCGCCACAAGTGCAAATTTGTCCCAAGACGTTAGTCCATAATTTAGTTAATTAATAACGCCTTCAGAAGCAAATCAACAGCCAGTTTCTAATTATGTATGGTTCTAACTATTCTGTTTACACATCTTCAATTTGCCAACTACACTCTAAATTGAGTTAGTGAGGGAGGATCTCCATTAAGGATTAGGAGTCAAAAGTGTCTCACAGAATTCATTCCCAGCGTGAATGTTATTTTATGAAGACAATGCTTTAATTTAGCACACTGAAAGTGAATGATACCTTTGCTGTCAGCAGTGAACCAAAACCCTCCAAATGAGATAACAGAAAAATCTACTGCTACAGAGTAAGAGTTTTCCGCATG
The DNA here is from genome assembly GCA_022496165.2 of Catalaphyllia jardinei. NCBI lineage: Eukaryota > Metazoa > Cnidaria > Anthozoa > Scleractinia > Caryophylliidae > Catalaphyllia > Catalaphyllia jardinei. Next base: position 9,931,716 of record CM042747.1, on the reverse strand, counting down.
CTAATTGAGGAGATTTTTACCTGTGCGTCACTATCGTCTGGTCCAAGAGCAAGTGCTCCAAGCTTGACATTATCAGCTAACTTAGATACAGAGCCAACCGCAGACTGGGCAGCCGTGGCCAGCACATCTTGGGATGCCTGTGCCGAGGAGACTAGATTCTTGGTGTCTTCTACAAGAGTCTTGGCCGTACGAAGAATAGCCTCTCTAGAGAAATTAACCATTAAACGAAAGGTCATGAAACTTTCTACTTAACAAATGACATTTCTCAATTCTGCCTCCTGCAGTTCTTGATTTCTTTGAAGGAATCCACTAACCAGCAGGTGCGTCGATTTTAACTGAGCCTCAATTACGCCACGCAATTTTTAAGCGTAATAATGACATAAAATGTCCGTGATATTACGGAAATCGTGAAAAGTGCGAAAATTTCATGTGAAGTGGTATGATGTGCGAGAATTTGCTTGTCCGTATGTTACACCAACCTGTGATCTCCAAATGTATCGCCCTCGGTCTCTGGGTGCAGCGTTCCAGTCGCAGCGAACATCACGGTTGTGTCCAGGTCGCCTACAATTCCTTGGACCGCACTGGCCGCGTTAATGCAGGCCTGAGTACCACGGGAACCTTGTTGGAGGGCTGCTAAGAGATGAGACACCTAAAGGGAAATAAAGAGTTTGGAATTTGCATACGAATAAGGCTAAAACGTTTCAATAAAACATGATAGTGCGGGTGAAACTGGGCAATGCCTCAGTTCTATTTCTTGTCTGATATCGTTCCTGGGGCTCGTTTCTTTAAAGCCCCGGAAGCTTTTCGGACCCGTAAAGCCATTTTTAGTTCTTCAGTATCTACGCCTGAATATTCTTGTATAAAGGGAACCTCTGTTCATATAAATAATACATTAAAAACAGCTCTGTAATCGTAAGGTTGCTATGGCATTACGAGCGCAAAAAGTTTCCGGGGCTTTCGAGATACGTGCCCCTGATCCCATAGACATAGTGCCCAGTGACACAAAGGATAGACGCTGTAATAAATACTATAAAGTCACCTTTTCCGCCACATGTCTGCAGTTTTCCGCTAGTTCTCTCTTAGAGAAAGGATCTTTAGGACTGCTCTGTACTGCTCCGCCACTCTGAATCAAGCTAATACAGGACTCTCCCAGCCCTTGAACACCTGTGCGAATACGGTGCGCAATCTAATGAAGCAAAAACCAAGCGGGAAAAAAAGTTACACACAACTGTTGCACAGATCATAGATCTGATGGAGTGAGCGAGTTATATTTTTCGTAGCCTGCGTAGCAAGCGTTCACATACGAAGAGCTTTTTCCACATTTCTGCCGCGCACAAATTGGAGAAGCCGTGACATATCTATCTTTTGCTATCTCCCATTTTTCGGGCAACTGGACCTTGCTCGTCCACCCACTCCTCCGGAACACTGACCACACAGGCTATAGTTTTTTAACGTGAAAATTATTCATGTCGTACCTCTGGGTTACCAACAGTTTTGACTGCTCCCTTGGTGTCTTTAGCAATGTCATTGTAAAGTTTGCTGATGTCCTTACCCAACGGACCAAGCTTAGTGGGATCAGTTGTCGACTTACCAACCTGAAACAAAGTAAATTTATGCCATCAATATTCCAGTCACAGATGCCAGCTGGACAATTGCTTTTCCAAGAGTTCATTACAAAAGCGGTGACTTATCATAAACTTTACAATGAGCAAGAAAACAGACGTTTCTTTAAAAGATTTATAAATGTCAACAACATAACAAAGTCACAAATGTCCACAACATCATAACGTAGCCTGCAGAACAGGCATAATTTTCTTAGTGTAATTAGCGAACAAAGGCGAAAGCGAGACGGGCACTAAACGCGAGTCGCGCACGACGGGAAGAACGCGCGCCTCGCGCTTGCCTTGCTTTCGCCTCCGTTCGCCAAAAATAAGCAAATGACGCCTGTTCTGCGGGCTATGATAACGTGAGTCCATACACAATTATGTAAGTCTCTCAAGCAACACTATATGGACCGCTGAAGCCCTTTACGGAGGGGAATAGATGAGCGTTTCCCCTCTATACAAGAGAGACGTTACATACAAACTGACAAACTCCATGTGTTCCATTTTACTCACCATGTCATGACCTTTCTTCGTCAGTTCTTTCATAGCACGTGTCATCCTCTCTTGATAGTTTACGAACGGTTCATCAATCACATCAGCACGATCTACTCGATCATTCTGGGGCTGGTCAATCTAACAACCAAAAGTCCCAAAATATTGACACTGAATGTATGTATCCTTTTAAAAGTGTAGAGGCAGGTTGGCCTCATGGTTAGTGTACTCGCCTCCAGATCGAGCGCTCCGGGTCCGAGCAGCCCTGGCTGGGAACAGTTTACTGTCACAGGGTGTGTACAAATGGGTAACTGCGAATTCACACTGAGAGGAAGGGGGGTAACCCTGTGATGGACTAGAATGTCATCCAGGGGGAGAAGAATTATTTCTAGTCGCTTCATGATACTGAAACTGGAATAAGCAGCGACAAGATGGGCCCTTAGCTCCTATACAGACTTTGCACTTCACGTTACTTTTCAAAGTTGATAAGGGAGATGATTGATTTATGGACTGACAGTCATACTCAAATCCGAAATTTTCAAACTTCCGCAAGTCACTTTGTTAATTCGAGGTCTCACTAGGTTAGTTTGGCACTTTTAGATCAAGGGATGAACACCACTCTAGTGATTTGTAAAAGACAAAAAATTCTGTCATTGTTGGACTTGTTGAGATCTCACCTCGGCAAGTGCTTTCCCTATGCTGTCTATCAAGCCAGACACCACGCCAGTCTCGCTAGCTGCCTCCTCAAGTGTCTGTCCAAGATCCCGGACAGCCTCCTTCATTCCTTGAGCGGCTTCATCTATGTCTGGGTGGACGTCAACAGCCTGAAACGTGTATCACATGCAACCTCAGCTCTAACATGAAATTGTGTAAACATAAGTGACACTTAGCACCAAAGTTCTCAGCGGAAACCACAAACGGCAAACCGCTAAAAGTCACGTGACCAAGCGCTGCGGTCACATTTGGAGGTCTCAACACCGGTTTTCAACGCCCGCCAAGAAGAAGGTTTTCACGTAAGTGGTTTATCTGAACGTTTTTAATCCTGAATTTCTGTTTGTGCCACGTGCTCAGTACGAAAATCAGTGAACCGGTATTTTTAAGTACAGGTTTAAATTAAATTTTTAGCCAACGAGTAAAAACATATCTTTCTGTCGCCATTTGAAAATCACACACTGCTGTTGTCTGGAAATTTAATGAGGCTGCCTCTTTAAGTGAAATAACTCTTCCGTGTTTTCTTAGCTAAAGCGATAGAGGTCACAAACATCTCACACCAAACGCCAAACCGGCTAAAAATGACGTTTTCTGTTTGCGGTTAACATGAAAACGCTGGTGCTAAATGTTTCGAGAAAATCACATCGTTGTTGAAAAATAAATAAACGTTTTTTTTCTGTTTCAGTCTCCTAAGCCTCGGTGTCATTTCAATCTAGCAAAATTGGTTGATTAGATACAACAGCATTCTGTTCCGTTCTAACGATTTCCTTGTGGGTAACCGTAGACTTCGCTGCAAAACGTTTGGACGCCTCGACTGTAAAACTCCAGGAGTGACTTAAGCACAGCTCATTTGAACTTTCTCTCTTGCTCTTGTACGACTTTATTTCTTAAACTGGTGGGGTCTACCAAAACTTAATAAAGGCATTTAAACTTAACAATGAAACACATTTGAATCAGACGATTGATAAATGGTTCACTTCCAATCTTGGGGAGTAGTGTGACATATATAAACAAGGATTCTGACATACAACAGTAACCGTCATTTCGCAAATGCTATCTAGGTCGTCACGTAACGTCTCTGTAGGACAGTGTTCGACGAACCAAATGACCATAACTGCTGTCAACTACAAGAGTACCGATAGTAGGTAGCAAGATATATATGCAATTAAGGGTTTCGGAAAAGTAAAAGTCTTATCACCTGTGGATTTCCTCCGCCTTCTTTAGTGGCATACATGAGTTGTGCAGCTGATTCAGCCACAGTCTTGGCCTGATCTAACAAGTCCACCTTGCGCTGTACATCAGCTGTACGTGACGCTGCGCCCACAGCCAGATCAGCCAGCGGAGCAATGAAACTCGACACCTGGGCTACCTAAGATTGACAGTAATCAAAAATATCAATGAGCCGAAAAATCGACAGACTAACTGCAATTTTCGGCAATCCTCACTGGTGTACACATAACTGCGGTAAGTGTCTCTGCTAATCTCCGCATGACTAAGACCCCGGCTGTCCACACTTCGCCAGAGGAATTTGAAAACGCAGCTTTATCTTTAAACCTACTGTACACACTAAGCCAAAACGAAAACAGAACTTTTTGAAAATGCTCTTCAAATTTAAAAGCGCCAGCTTTTCTTTTTCATGTGGAAGGGAAACATTTTGAAAACGGAGCCTTTCCATAATGATGACGTCACGATAATCATGTGATTTCTTTGCCCCAGTTTTCCTCAAACACAAATACAAAACGACCAGTGATTGTTGTGTTTGAATTCCTCCAGTGTAGTGTGGACGGAAACTATTTGATGGCGGCATTTTCAGAATGAAAACTCTGTTTTCATATTTCATATTTCGTAGTGTGGACAGAGCCTAAGGCACAACACAGTTGACACGTACCCTGTGGCCAATGTTTTCAGGTTCAGACTTGGCTGCTGTTGCTAATGGGTCAATGACGTCTGACAGCTGACTAAGGTTCTGCATCATTTGCTCCTGGAAACCCTAATAACAAAAATGTACTGTTTTAAATTACTTTTCCAGACCAAGGGAAAGTCTCACAGCCTACATATGAACATGCAAAATGTAAGGGAAAACGAAATGAGATTCAACAAAAAGGAATTTACAGTCGCATTTACAATATCCGAGGACTGATAAGTGGCAAAGGATGATAAAAGAAAACAGGATACGTCTGCACGACGGTCACTTGCTCTCGTTCAGTGCTCCATAATCCGTTGTCTACCTTGTTGAAGGGGAAATCTTCAGATAGAACAGTTTTGTATTTATGACTCACCTGTAAAGTGTTTTCAGGCCTTGGTTCCAGCTGCTGACTGATAGCAGCAAGAGATGCTTGGTCCAACTGATTTATTGTATAGTTAATTTGCTCCAAGGCTTCGTCACATTCTCTTTGCCCAGGAGCATTGTCCCTGAAATAATATATAATTATAAACAAGTTCAAATAACGATTTTGGATGAGCCGGTTAAATTCTAAGCAATGAAAAGCCCATTATGAAGAACAGATGGTGCAAAATGCATGTCTGAAAGCATTAAACCAACGCCGTCAATAGAGCTTGGTATTGGGTTATGCTTCACACTTCGAGATTACTTGCTCTCAGTTTCTACCCGGCAACTTAAATAGTTGACTTGGGATCAGCCGACGGAAACCCTCATAATATAGCCTAACAGGTCAATCACCTCCCGCCTTAAGCCTAATTAGGGGATTAGGCTGAGGGCGTGACATGACTGACATTTCTGACTAGTACCGGTACATGCAAGCAGTCTTGCAAGATCAATTCCAACTCACTTGATGGCTGTAATAAGTCTCCGCATGGCATCCGACACAGCCTTGGCTTGTTGAGCGAGCTGCTGCAATCCATTTTGGTCTTTAGAATTCACAGCAAGTGCTTTAGCTACGTTGAAATAGTTTGAACTTGACGTGGCCATAGATTTGCCTGACATTATCAGAGGAACCTGAGCTGAACGAGCCTGCAAACAGGAAACACTCATTCAGTGTAGTGCGCGACCTAATGCGTTGATCTATGCGTCGCCATATAATGTGGCAACAACTGCGCCACGCCATTCTATGGGTAAGGGTAGTTTATCCTCTTAAATGAACTATTTGTTGACGACTTCCGACATTCTAAACACAAGCCACAAATAACAGGTTCTTCTTCAGGATTAGCTTCTCTCGGGCAATCACACAAATAAACTACTGATACTACCGATTTCAGACAATAACAAAGGATTAAGTAACAACAATTCCAACACGGGTATTTTCAGGCTGTTACCGCATATTCTGAACTAGTTTCGGGCGACAAAAGGAGCCCGCAATCCTAATCTCAACGTTGCTTTTACAAACGCATGCGCCGCAGTTGTATAGTTTGGCCCTGACTCGATTTTGCTGAAATCTTGAAGCTTCCACAACGAATGCATGGAATGCAAAGAATGCTGTTTTCTCACGCGCATTACGCGTAACATTTGGAACTCAGATCACGTGAAGGTCATGCATAGCAGCTGTGCCGACCAATCCAAATCGAGCGTGTCAACTTGGATTCGACCTTTCTGTTCATGTTGTCGCGTTATATGCCATTTCCCGGCCGTATTCCGTCTTAATCGAGAGTGGCAAATGTTCGTCCTTAACTTCAATCACGGAGCGTCAGAATTGCTTGCCCTTGAGCTGACAAGTGCATAGTGTGAGATCGCGTTCTTTAATTTCATAGAAGCGTGGAGCGAAAGCTGTTCATCCTTGACTTAACAAGCGCATTGTCTGCGATCGTTGTCTTCGATCTCAGAAGCGTGAAGCGACAGCGTTGGTCTTCCTTCAGCTCAGCTCAGCTCAGCTGTCAGCCTGTCACCTAGTTCGGTTTGTTTATGAAATATCGGAACAGTTTCGCCACAATTTTACCATTGAACCACGTTGTTCACCACGAAATAAGTCAACTGTTTGTAACAATACTCGTTCAAAACACGGAGCTATCGCGGTTAAAATCACGGCAAATACAATGTAGGCTACCACGAATGACCTATCGGTTTGTTTATGAAATATCGCCTTCTTTGATTTCATATTTGTCCATGATTTCTAAATAAATCACACTTGCGTTAAATGGACACAGTCAACTGGTGCACATGCGCTTTACATACCATTCCATAGCTAATTTGCATATACCAGAGGCGCAATGAATACTGTTTCTAACCAGATATGATAAAAGTAATAACATAGGATGAGCAAAAGGACACTCAAAAACAGGTTTTTCAGAAAACAATTGAAAATCAAGCAAAACACTAAGAAAAAAGAAGCGGACTTCTACATGAACTTTGATTTCAGGTTGAGGTAAACTTTTTTCAAAGTGAGAAAAACTAGTGTCCAGGTCAGCGCAGCCACAAAGCTGACTGTGTCTCTAAGTCAATCACTTTGACTCAATCAATACGCATACTTTACAACCTAGAGTGCTTTTATTTACGCCGTGAAACAGCAACAATACACCATTTTGCTAATGATCAGTTCCTTTTAAATTGTGGGTAGATTCAATCCTTTGTGGGGGCAAACGGCGAGTTTAGGACATAATTTGAAATTGTAATTTTGCTCGTTTGCCCCCACAAAGGACTGGATCTACCCACAATTCACCAGGAACTGATCATTTGCAAAATGGTGTATTACAGCATATTACTAGATCTAAGGAAAGCAAGCAATGGGATTAGTGTCACGTGGAATACTCTGGTGTTACTGTTTCACAAAGTTCGTAAAATCACTCTATTGCTACTGTCAAAATGGAGGAACCTAAAGGGCGTGCTCATGGACAAACAGAATCACCCGACCTATAGGCCCCCAAATCTTTTATTCACCTTTTAGATAAAAAAAAATCCTCGCCCGCATTTACTAACCTTTGGTTATTACTAGTTTAATACTAAATAAGAAGCTGTTTGTAAAAACAGAGGGTGTAATAAAATGGAATACCGATTTTTTGGAAATTTCCAAGGGAAACGAAGATTGGATTGAAAAATCAGGTAGTTCGAGAAATCGGCGGTAAAACTACAGTGTTCGACTGAGGCCAGAGAAACGACTTTATGTTTAAGTCAACAGGAGATCTGAAAAACAATTGTACAAAATTTTGCAAGATTTTACCTTTTCAGTCAAATGCTCAAGATGCAAATTCTCCTTACTTATAACTGTCACACAATTTTTTAAACACCGGTTCCAAAATTAGACAAGGTTCCCTAGTTGATGATTTTGTTAGTTCTTATCTCCAGTACGCTTGAAAAAAAAATTAAACCAATAGAGAGAAATTTCGTACCATTCTTAGACATGTGTAAGGATGGAAAAGACTCAAGAGGACAAGAGTCACTATTCGTAAATGTCTATAGAAGCTCAAGTAGTTATCGCTGTTCAAGATAACTGTATGCACAACTCAAAGCTGTGAAACCGGACGAGACCAAAAGCGTTTTCTCACCTCATCACTGATTTTAGCAGGAACTGGAGCAAACTCTGGGGACAGCGCATAAGCAGTGAGACTCTCCACACTGTCGATGAGAGGCTCAGTTGCTGCTGCACACGCTTCTCTGTTCTTATCAGACATGTCACTCGCAAGCACCTAAAAGATAAAGTCACAAGAATCCAGTTGCGTGACAGTGTACATTGGATGAAACATTTACGTGACAGTTCTGACAAAATTGGAAAGAGGTCTGCGTCGCAGATGAAGCCCACTAGGCTCCTATACTGATAATCTTTGGGCTCATCATGCAATCTTCCTTTCCCTTTGTGGAGGAGGAAGATTGCATGAGGACCCCAAAGAGCGTCTGCTAGACTACTAGTGTAGTCGTCTGTCGGGCAGACTTTACCGGCAGTTGAGTCTGGTGGCTAACAAGCTAATTCTAAAGTACAAACCTTGATGTTCCTGACCAAAGAAGCTGTACTGTTGGCCACATCCTTTGCTGATTGAACAAACTGTCTCTTGGCTGCTGGGTTATTGGTTTTAGCAGATGCTGCTTTACACGCATTGCACAGAGCTGAAGTGTGCTTGGCGACAGATGTAGCTGCTCCTAGGACCTGTTAGAATACATTAAACTACTGGTTGAGATGTCAAAAATGAATCACGTTCACCGAGGGAAGGTTATCAACTCAAGGGAACAATACTGGCACGATCAGCTGGCATGCATGCGTATGTTACTATTGTGGAATTTCTGATCGGGTAATAATCCAGCTTTCACGGTTAGTTTTTCTCATTTGCATTACAATGTAATCCAACGTGGATGTGAGGCAATTTCGGGCTAAAACTACAAAATAGCCCGAAATTGCCTCACATACATGCTAGATTTCGCTGTAACACAAATGAGCAGAGTTACCCGTGAAAAGGGCTATTTAGAGACAAATATTACTTGTGGACATGTTATTCAAGTCTGCCGTTGGCTTACACTTTGCTCAGACCTGGAACTGTGGAACACAAACCACTCAGTAGATTTGGCGAGCCAATTTCAACTGTACACCTTCACATCATACTAGTAGTGATAAATATCACGTGGAAAATCTTGAGGTTGAACACTACCTGCTGTTGACCGGCCTCTGGATTCAGAAGACTATCGCAAGCGTCCACGATCTCTTGTTTAGAGTTAATAAACTGAGTCTGATCTATCAGGCCTGGTCTTCCTGCCACACTTGACGGATCAGCTACTGCCACAAGGTATGCAGCCTGAAAACATTCAATCACACATTCAGAACTGAACATAGTTTATGTCTTAATGGTCTGGACTGTATCCGTCCCTGATCTGTAAAACAACTCATAAAAGAGCCATTTAAACAGATGGGGAACATCTCATTGTTCTCTTCCTTTGCATGTTTTCTTTTTTATTTGCTGTCCAAAAAGCACTGGAATCAAGTTAAAGACAGACCTGTGCAGCAGACTCAGTTAGGGCACAAACAGCTCCTGAGGCATCTTTAACTCCATCATCAAACTCATTGAAATCGCCAGACTTGATACTGTTGGTGATTCTAGGCATGGCTTCTGTGAGGTCCTACAATAAAATTTCAATCAGATGAAGTCTTGGAAAAAAGGTACTGCAATAACAGAGGTGTTGAAAGACAAAAACTTTGGGTCTACAGAAGTTGAGTTAAAATCTATAGTTGAAGCACCCGTAAAATGTACATTTTTGCTCATTATAAAAACAAATATACACACGCCAAAACCACCCTTTTACCTTGCAATTTTGAAAAATGGCAACATACACTGATATACAAGGCCGCATTGAACTGGAGATGGTAGATCAAAATGTTGCAACAATCACAACAAGCTCTGTAGATTATTTGTTTTAGCTTAGCCTGCCATCTGCAACTGTCTACCAGCAAACTAAAGCGAGTGGGAAGTAACGAGGCTTTACACTTGCAATCTTGCTACAAAATCTCTGAAACTCTTTGTAAATGCGAGTTCTAGTATCAAAGAGCCCCTGTATTGTGTAAGTACATGTATGCATGTACCCAGCGTAGTTAAATAGCACTGACAACTTCAACTTACTTGAGACTTGCGAGTGACTTTGTCCAGACAGTCAAAGAACGTGTCATTGTTAACAGGTTCAACGGGGTTGTCCAGGATGTTACTGACAGCCTACAAAGTAAAACAGAAAACGTTAGTGACAACAAGGCCCTGCTAAGTACCCCTTTTCGGGGTGAAAGTCAGAAAATGAGCATGATTATGGAGGCGAGTGTCTGCTTAGTAGAGGTGACAAGAACGGTATTCATGCATAGCAAGGGCAACACGTTTCACTCTTACTTCACCCTCTATTTTAAGCTCGTTTGTGCCTGCCTGAAATCATACCTGAATATTCCTCAAGGCATTGTCACATTCCTTTTGTCCAGGAGCAGCAGACATACAAGCATTTAGCAACATGTTTATACTGTCTGTCACAGCTCTGTAACATAAGAAAAAACAACCGCTTACATGAAGAAAGACTTCACAGCAGTCACACCATCTGTATTAGACTCACTGCTGTCATACAAAACACGCTTTGAAGCAAAAGTGACAAGACAGTCATTTCAGTAAAATGAACCAGAACAAAACTTAACTCTCGAGTGGAAGAATTGAAACAAAAGAAAATAAAGCACTTTTTTAAAAAAAATGTAACAATTGTTAAAAACTGAGAGACAACAGGAATCAACACATACACCGCTGATCCTGGAAGTCTGGTACACTGGAAGTCATATGTACATACCTTGCAGCATTAGCCAATGAGTTCTTTGCATTAGGTGCATTTGGATCTGACACCAAGGATTTAGCTGCCAGGAGGAGTTTACTGGATGCTGTTGATGTGTTCTTTAGATTGCGTACCAGAGAATCTTTAGCTGCATCATCCTGCAATTACAATACAGCCTTACAGTGAACTTAATAATGTCACACTGTTGACTTATTTGAAAGGCATGACCCAGCCACTGACAGAATTATGTTTGGTCAATATACGTAAAGAGATTGCTAAGGTAAAGATTCTCTTTACTTACATAGCCACTTAAACTGTGAAGCTGAAAACCCATTGACTACTGCGTTTTCTCTTCCCTTCGTACCTTAAGTGATTAGAGTTCTATGGTATTGCTGCTTTTGCAAGTTTTTTTTTTTAATGCTTGAAGTTTTGGTCTGTCATAAGCAGCTGTTTTAAACATTGTAAACGTAACTCAATTTTTCATGAACTGCAAGTTTCATGGAAAAATTTTTTACTATTACCCACTAAGTTCATACTGTCTCAAGTCACATATCACTAACTGTAAGTAACTGGGATTTCAGTAAAGGCTGTGCATGGGTAAGCTCTAAGCTAAACCAGAACAAAGGAATATCATACTTTGGCCTGCCCAGCCAGTTTCATTCCACTGTCCAACAGATCTTGGTAAGACTGTGAAAACTTCTTGGTAGACACAGCCAGTTGATTGGATGTTCCTCGTGACGCTGTCACCATGTCACTGGCTGCTGCATTAAGGGCTGCACCTGTCATACTGAGCTTCTCCTGGACCACTTGGTACCCTTCGGAGGTGGGTGGGAACTAGGTGACAAAAAAAATAATTGTCAGTTGGTTTAGAGTACTGGCCATCCTTCAAAAACCTTCCAAAATAGCATGGTAATTAATGACAATCTATTAGCACTATATAGAATAAACATGGAATGGAAAAAGGAATCCCACGCAGATAATTTAGATTGAAAGGATGCTTAAGATACAATGTTTTGTAGCCTGTGTAGCAAGCGTTTCCGTGGAGTTTGGGAGCATAGAGAGACCGAGGAACGGGATTTTCGGTATTTTGCCTGCGCGGAAAATGGGGCCAGAGCCGAAAAAAGAAAGATGGGGGTAGGGGAGGGGAAGGAAGGAAGGAACAAATGTTCCTTCCTTCGTTCCCTTCCCCTCCCCCGTCTTTCACTTGCTCCGTTCATCGCCCTGTAATTCTTTGCTCCCGAACCGCACAGAAATGCTTGCTACGTAGGCTAAATGTTTTGTGGCCGATATAATGCATGCTATGAGTGGCTAATGCACTAATCAACATCAAGCCCAAGGGGACAGGGCGGGCTATTCATGAAAGATGACTGCGAAGTCTGTTCTGTGAGTAGGGGTTTTGATTGTAAGTGATGTCCAAGGGTAGGGAATTTGACATGGTCGCCACCTTGAAGGACCAAGAGAGTCTAGTAATGAACCATCTGCCATCTTGTCAATAAATTAACCAGAAGTCAATGGGAGGAGTGGTTTTTATCTAGAACCTGATAAGCATCTTGTTGAAAAGTAGCCCAAGGGTAAGTGAAGCTATATATTTATCCTTTTGCACAAGCAATCCATACTTTAAGTTTATCCGTACTTTCAGTATATATTTTGAGCATATTGAAGGAAAAAGTACAGTAAGTTATAAGGATAAGCATTGCTATATTCAGCTCACATCCTCTACAGCTAAACTCTGACTGGAGTTGACGACAGCCTTTATAGCTTCATCGACATCTCTTTGACCAGGCAAGTAGTTCACACAGTTGTTTAATGCATGGGACACATCTTTGGCAGCCTATGGAGAGATAGAGAGTGTTGTTTTCATGAACATATTGGGGCAGGACTTAGACAACAACCAAACAAGTCAAAATATGGCTTGTGCAAATTTTGAAAAACACTGCAAAGGAATTTACTGTGCACATGCTCATATGAAAGCTGGTCCAATTTAAGTGATACTTGGAAATTATTTCAAATTGCACTCCCTCTAGCTAAAGGCTTGTGCAATTTAAGAGAATTTTCAACTACCGCTCAAAGTCCTTAAAATTGCACTCTCATTTAAATGATTACCTATACAATTCAGCTTGGTTGCAAAATTCTATTATTATGTATTATTTTCATAATTTTTATTTTCTCTGGGTGGTCATGTTATGGAACACTAAAAACTCAGACTACAGAGCCTTTTTCAAAAACAATTAAGGAAGTACTCCCATTTAAAAAGGATGGGGGTGCTTGTTGTAAAAGAGGTTTTGGCGCCCATGGTACCTTTTATGGTACTCAGCTGAAAAAAAAAAGTATGACATGAAATAACATGACAAGGATGTTGTTTTAGAATTGGTACCTTTTATTATGGGTGAAAAACATTTCAAGCCACACCCACAAAGCAGGAACTTGGTACCCCTTAGGGGTTCTTTCCAAAATGTCTGATGACCACCTCCATTCCTTTTAGATGGGAGTCCCTTTGGGCTGTCTCTTTCCTGAGCATGACAGTGTTCTGGTATTTATCACACACTGTAACAAAACTTATCATAGCACTTCTAAGTTCCTCATTACTAGTTCCACCTCCCTACTGAAGACAGTACTACAGTACTAACCTGTGCTAGTCTGGGCTGGTTGTTAGGGTCTCCAGGATTGTTCACTGCATTCTTTGCCTCATGAATTAATTTTGCTGACTCAGCAACTACAGCCTGGGTTGCCTTGATAAGATTCATCTGCAAGGCTCTGTCATCTGCTGTTGCTGCGACGCCCCTTGCTGCTGCAGTCAGAACACGCAGGGCACTGGCTGTGTCCCTTGCTGCAATACCTGTGTAGCTTTCATTACCCTGTCAGCAAAAACATTACATCAATATTATTGATCAATTACATGTACACACCCTTTCAATCCAAAACAACACAATATTCTACACACAACATGACAGCGATCTTAACAGGATCAAAATAATGGAACTATATTCAGCTACCTGTGAAGCAGCAGTTAACAACTGTGCCATTGATGATCCAACAGACTTTGATGTGGCACCAAGTTCAAGACCACAAGATTCTGCCTGAGAATTGATGATAACAAGTTAACATTCACAACTTACAAACTCGTAAAAATAGCAGACAAAACTGTTTTAGTCAAAATTATGTCTTCCAATGCAACTTACAGTATCTCCAGGTAAGGGAAGCAGTTTTCCATCCTCGGCACTCTTTTCATATGCCTCCAAGTCACGACCAAGAGAACCAACTGTATCCAAAGCACTGTCAATCTCAAGTGTTCCACAGGCCTCTGCAGCCTGAAAAGTAAGAAGAGAACATCATACAATGTCATTTTGTTTTCTAACATCACCAAAGCAGCAACACAGACATAACATTTTCACGAAAAGACAAAAAAGCATTGACAAATATCACCTTAAAACTCAGCATTAAAGGTAGACAATAAATTCTGTCAAATGTACATATCTCTAAAATGAAGCCAAGCTGACTAAGAATAAGCGATAAGAAAGACCAAAAAGACAAAAGTGCAAGCAAGCAACTGAAAATAAAGAAATGGATGGACACATGAGAGATCAATCAAATAAAAAAGGAGGTACAATGAAAGAGGTAAACATGGGGGAAGGAGAGAGGGAGGAAAGATATCTGTTCATCGATCAGAGTAAAACAACCTCACCTTATCTGCAGCATCTCGTAAGTCTCCCAATGATGAAGCAGTTGACTTGGCAAAGTTCGCCAGCTGTGTTGCTGTGATTGGATCTCCAATAGTTGGAAGTGCAGCTTTAGAGTTGGCAACCAGCTTTGATGTTGGCTAAGAAAATGCATTCATAATACATCTTTTAGACAATGTGTGGAACAGAAAAAATTGTACAATTTTGTAATAGTTGAGAGAAAAGACAGACAGTGCCATAAATTATTTATGACACACCAGTGAATGGCCTTTAAGTTCATCTACCTGAATAAACTCTTTTGAGGCATTTATCAGAGCCAACTGAGGAGCAGCAATGTCGGGATTTCTTGCAGTGTCTCTAAGAGCTTCAACAAGTTGGTTGATGTGTTCTTCTACTGGCTGAAAAGGGATGTTGGCAAATATTATGTTCACCAAAAGCAAACTTTAATCCTTTCATAACAGTATTTTATCAAATGTAGCACTCTCCAAACTGAAAAATTTGTACACATGTTTTTAAGGCAAAGGACAAGGCAAATATAGATTTCCTCTTCATGATTCTTGAGCCTATTTCCTAGCAGTTGCAGTATTAACTCATTTTCATTTCTCCAGCACAAAATCAATTCAATCAAAAGCAGGCATTTAACACTAATAGATTTCCTCTTCATGATTCTTGAGCCTATTTCCTAGCAGTTACAGTATTAACTCATTTTCATTTCTCCAGCACAAAATCAATTCAATCAAAAGCAGGCAATTAACACTAAGAAAAAAACGAGACCATTAGTGAAAGGACATACCTATAGTCTTAATGTACCACCACATTCTTAGACCTAACATTACAAAAGAGATGCATGGTATCTGGTGGCATGGAGCTTACTTTGCACTGGTCGCTCAGCTGTTGCTGTGATGCCTGATTCCGATTAGATGGCCCTGCACTGCGAGCTGCAGCAATTAGCTGTGTAGCCTGGCCAGTTGCCTCCTTAGCTGCTGCCTTACAATAACAAAAAAAAATATCTTGTTTTCACTGATCACTGGCAAGCAAACATCATCAGGAAACAAAAACAAGGAGAAGCACTGCTGCTTTCCAGCAGCTTTCTGTTTGGTTATTAAAAAGATATGGTATAGTTTACCATAGTAACTTACAGTTACTCAAAAGTTACTGAAGTTCCTTTCTATCTTTGATTTAAAAGAAATAATATCTTATTCCACCAATTTAAAACTTATCCACTGCAACCAATTTATTTATGTTATACCTCTGGTTACTATTCAACTTAAACAGAAAGTAGATGCTTGCAACTGTCTCAAAAATTGTTTTGCATTGTTTTTCATCAAAAAGAAAAATCAATAGGTCAGACTATGCTTAATCAGGCTCCAAAATGGGCACAAAAATTGCAAAAATCTATGTGTAATAGCCACAGATAATGTAAGCAAACTTCAAGCCAAATAAAACTAAATATAGTGCTGTACTGATGAATCAGTGAAATGACCTAAGAGCGAAGATTCACTGAAGGGCATGATCCAAACCTATGGAACCCCATTATCTCAAGAAAACCACTTAACTTTGACTCAGACTGTTCTACAATGACAAAAATGGCATATACATTACACTAAGTTGTTACACGGTGAGATTTAAGAATGACACATTTGACATGGTAATCACCTCAAGTCTTTTGACCAGCTTCTTTTTCAATGCATCACTGGCTGCCGCATTTGTTGCTGATCTCAAATCTTCTGCTGCCTGTTTGAGCTTCTGCTGCTGGTCAGCAGCATTAGGGTTTCTGGCTGCTCCCTGTGTGAAACAGACATGTTAATCATTTTATAAACTAATGGTTATTCAATTCATATTAACAGTTTTTCAAAATCTAACACCATGCTGTATAAGCAACAACCTTCATGTAATCTCAGTTACCCATTGCTGTTACATTTAGATGCAATGAATCTTGCATGCGCTATGACTCTCTTCGTCGCTCATACTAAAGAAGAATCTGTATGCTAGTTTTTTTTTTCTTTCAGTTATTGAAAATAAATACTTTGTCATATTTTTTGTTGTTTCTGCCCACGCACTCGTAGCTTTTACTCACAACTCAAAAGAGCTGTCGAGCCAAGAAAAATTTTCATAATGCCCTGTCACTACAAGAAAATAATGCCTGACCAACAGCCAATCACAGTGTGCATACTATTGCAGCCATATAATAAAAAATGATAAATTACAAGACTACATTTACTTGAAATGAACAAACCTTGGCTGCTTCCACAAGTTTTGCAGTGGCATCAGCTAACACCTTTGCAGCAGCTAGGAGACGTTTCTGTGAGTCTGAGTCATCCTCGGTTTCAGCTTCTGCTTTGATTCCAGTTACTAATGATGATGATGCCTGTATAGAATACAAGGTGTCGACAAGTAATGTCCTCTTAATGCACAACCTTCACTCAGCCTGGATGTATATCTAACCAAAAGTCACTCCATAAATCACTTAAATCCGAACATGGTGTGGGGGCTGGTATTTGTAAACTGTGAAATGGTTCAAGACTTGGGAGTTAAACATGTCACATTTGATCTTTCACACTTAGCAAGCTCAAATATGATGGTCTCTGGGTCTTGGCAGGTTGACAACCCACCATTCTATGCCACAAACAGTAAAAACTCTGAACAAGATAGTCATAATCTCAGGTTGTAAACAAAATTTAACCAAGCCAATAAAATCTAATTTGGAAACCAAGCACAAGGTAGTACTGTCAGTAGTTATTCTATATTCGAGACAAAATAACCAGTGGGTATGCAGATTATATTGTCAAGTCTCCTCAGACATTGCAATTCATTTCTTAACTATAGTATCGTTTCCACACCTGGGCTAAGATCTTGGCCTGTTTAACCATCTCTCCTGCATTCCCCATACTGTTAAACAGTCTGTCTGTAGCTCCTAAAATGTCATCACATGCTGCATCATACTGTCCAGCCTGTTGAGCATCCCAGCCTCCATCTCGCACTTTCACCAGCAGACTATTCAGAGCGTCCCGTACAGCCTGTGCTGCTGTTATTAGCTCTCGTAGCAAGTCAGAGTCTTCAGGAGCTGCTTCCTGAGATTATAACAGATTTATCATCAACAGTCAGAAAGATAGTGCCATAAGGAATACCATATGTGTACTGACAATATGGGAGGGTTCAATGGAAAAACAATATTTTACTCAAGATCCTGAAATTATCAGGCATATATATGCATTACAAAGTCCATGCAAGCATCGGTTTGAGGTATTGTTTTCTACCATACAACGTCACAGTTGTGTGGCTTTAGTTAAATAGACCTCATTACCAGAAAAGACTTTATACCACAAAATAAGTTTGATACTGTACAGAAAACAAAATTTCAAAGTACATGCTAAAGAGTATTTAAAATTTACCAGACCAGTCTGAAAACTTACCTTGCAAGCTCCTTCAGTGTCGTTGACAGCTGTAGCAACAAGTTTTGCAGCTTCAACAACTTGTTCCTGGCACATGTGACTGCTTATGGACGGAACAACCACCTTAACACAAGCTACCAGCTGTGCTGTGGTTCTGGCTGTCTCCTTTGCTGCAGTGATCACCTTGCCTTGAGCTCCAGTGTCATTAGACTGACTAGCGACATTCTTGGCTTTCAAGACCAGAGCTGCTGTTGCATTAGCCACGGCTTGAGCCAGAGCGAGTAACATTTCCTGTGTTTAATAAACAGTTTAGTTGAACAAGTACTTGGTATAGTCCATGTAGATACTATACACCAGACCAATTTTATGTCTAACAGAGTGTATAGATTAGGAAATTTCTTTATCCTCTGTAACTAAGTTAGCACAAAGCACTGATTTCCGTGGCTGACCTTCTAAAAAAATTAACATAAAAACGTCAAAACTCCCAATGATAGGGGGCAAACTTGTTGGCTAAGCAATTAAAACTCCAGCTAGTGGTCAGTTGACCAACACTGATCTCCAGGTTTCAAGTCAGGCACTCTTAATCACTCTTCTATTCTCTTTCACTTTGCTCAGCCACCAGCAATGACCAAGTTTATTTACAAAAATTTTAAGACACACTGAATACAGGTTACAAGCCAAAGAATATAAGGAAAAGTTACACGCTATTTAAAACAACAATATAAACAATAACAAAAAAAAAGCCACGAGTAAACTGGTCAGTGCCAAGGTGTGCTATTCACAAGAACTGGTATATAAAGGCCTAATTATCCCAATGGGAACTAATACCAAGCAACCTAATCAAACACCTAGAAGAAGTACATAACTCAGCTTCCTAGTGTGTTCTACCATAAAGTGGTTGAAAAAGTTGTTAAAAGCCCTTTTGATTCCCAAGTTACATTTGTACCACCCTACCATAAAATTTATGTACTACACTGTAAGTGAAATCCCTTGAAGGGGTTGCCACGAAGCTCTTCAGAACATCCCACAGGATTGGCTGGGAAATGATATACGAACAATAGTAACTATGGACCCTACAACAATAGAGCTTTGTTCTAACAAGATCCAATGAAATTAGAGGCTCTAGAGAGTTTCATGACAACAGCCTTCAAGGAAAGTTTGGCACCACAAGCAAGTGAGACCTTGAGGTCTTGGGGGCACTGGTTAAACAACTTCAGGTGCCTACCTATCACTTATCTTCAACATCAGATACGTGACATGGTCTTGCACTTACTTGGGTTTGTTGATCGACTTCTGGTTCACCCATGTACTGCAACAGT
>CM042747.1:9881312-9896029 GCA_022496165.2 Catalaphyllia jardinei | reverse complement strand
AGTTGGCGTTTGAAAGAGCATAGTGTAGTAGCTACTTTGATATCTTCAGGAATACCATTCCATATTATCTCAATTCTATTGAAAAAGTAATCTCTGAAAAGGGAAGTACGAGCATAATTTGTCTTAACGCAATGAGCAGCATTTGCACGGCGCGTGCGTCCCTGAACAAAAGAGAAATAATGATCAAATTCAAAGGTAAAATCAACCATGTTATTTAGGCGTTTATAAAAGAAAACCAGAACCAAATATTCCAACCAATAATTTAACGGCAGCAGCCTTAGCTTAATAAGGGGATCTCTATACGAGAGATCGCTGCCTTTCCCAACCATAAAACGTGAGGCCCTTCTTTGAATACCCTCCATGAGAAAAAGAGTATTTACGGTTGACTGTGGAGCCCAGACCTGCGAGCAAAAAAAAACATGCGAGCGCACTAAAGAATGATAAAGTAAATGTAAAAGAATGTAATGTAAAAGTAAATGTACAATCCATGTACACATGTACAACATGCTAATAGTAACAAGTAAGATGCTTTGCAGCAAAAATGGCACAGACAAACTAACTACCTGTAATGTTTTCACTGATCCATCCATGAATTTGATTTTTAAATGCCTAACTTTAGACTTGTAATCAAGCATATCCTGAAAAAGGTAGTACATCAAAATGATTCCATGTCTGACTTACATACCTAGAAGAGTATTATTATTTCACATTATGAATTACATAAAACTATTAAGACATGAACAATAGATAAATAAAAAATTAATACATGTACCTGAACAGATAGAACCGACCAAGGAAAACATACTTTTATTCTACTATTATGTTCCTTTGCATTCATTTTCGTGCATAATCATTGCAATTACATGTACATCCATACTAAAATACTGCCTAGTAGTCATCAACAGATATAATGCAGAGCTTGAACTGGGGACACCAATGCAATCAGATTTTTTTCATTAGTGACTACACTGAAATTATTTGTTGCTGGCAACTAAATCTTAAAGCTTAGGGGTCATTTGCTCGTAAGGTTTTTCCCTGAAAGTTGAGCCCTGCACTGTACACTTGGAAGTAGAATGCCACCTTGTGGATGAACTAATCAGAAGTGAACCAAAAGAGAACACATATGCCAGCAAATAAAAGACAGGCAATGTCATCGTAAAAAAATATATTTTTTTTGAAATCATGAGATATGATGTCATATTCTTATAGAGGATCCTACAAGATGCCCTAATCCCAAAATTAGCTCTGAATTGCAATTCCTGATGGAGTTATAAGGGATCAAAGTTTGATAGCATCCCATTCAAACCCTTCAAAATTTGTTTCGGTTACTTCAGTTTAGAACTGACTCAAAATAAGAGAGATTTATTTTGGAAAATATCAAACTTTGATCCTTTATATTTCGGCTGGGAAATACAATAAAATTATTAAGAGGTAGTTCCTGCCAAGGACCCTTTTTCAAGAGCCCTCTATCCGAAAATGGCGCCAAATCCCATAATTTCACAAACTATTTTTTGTGATGTCACACTTTAGGACTCTATGGTCAGTGGTAATTACTTACACCAGATTTGAGTGGGTAGAAGTCCAGGGTCCTGGCAGGTTCTAGCCATTTTCCTTTTGATGGATCATCATCTTGACTAAATAACCCATAATCTGAAACTATAAGGGAAAACATAAGCTGGTGGACCATGGTCAGTAATGCTTTTTACTGCCACGTTCATAAGTTTTATGCAGACAGTGAGCTCATATTGTACATATACTGAAATTACAAAATATTTTGTTACGCACAATAAAGAACTGGCTTAGACTGAGGGCCTTGAACCAAGAAGAGCCAATTTACATGCCTAGCAGGACAGCAATTTTTTTATGGGTTGATGTTCCAACAGTTGATACATGAGGTCAAACCCTAGCCATGTCTAGAAAAAAAGAAAACTTGTCTTGACCAGTCTGGTTTTTTTTTAATGCATGTGGAGAAAGACACTACAATTAACAACAAAAACAAGCTTGGTTAGTAAATAGTACTTTATTCTTAAAAACCTTAATATTTCTAACATAAATGTAGCGAAAGATGCATGTCAAAAATGGCGAGCTTTAGTTAGTCCAGGTGAAAATGTGATTGAGTCAGACTATTATTACAACAAAAATTGACCCATAAACTAAAAAATTAGGACGTACATTTCATTTAGACTGCTCACAAAGTAGGAAAAAACAGTACGTAGGGCTGTGAATAAGGGCCATAACCCATAGCACCTGTTGTGGCTGAGCATGCTTGATGGGCCCTTGATGCTACGTGTAAAGTTGCTCGAAGTTAGTACAATTCGTCCACAAGTAATACGTGCTTTTCTTAGACGATACGTCAATTGAGGACTACACAAAGTATTTTACTTACTTTTGCCTGGACTAGATCCTGGAACTCTTTCTCTTACAATTCTCAATGCCTCTGCTACGGTAGCTTCTGGGTTGAACTGTAGAAATAAAATGAATTTAATTTTGTCCTAGCACTTCATTCCACTCATATATGGGTTCTTGAACAAGCATCACATCAAGATGGCTGGCTTTTGGCCCAGTTCTTTTTTGCATGTTCATGGTCACCAAGACAGACAAAAAAAGAACAAGGCCAAAATCAAGCCTTCTTGACTGCACAAGCTTGGTCAATAATGGATTTATTACAATTATGGGAAAAGAACAGTCTACTCACCTAGGGGACAAGCACAGTGTGTAATCCTGAGCAGGCAACATAATCAGCGTAACCACGCCTGCTCAGGTAGCCAATCACAGGTTCATCTTGTCCACTCACAAAGCTAGGCATAGACTAAATAACTTAGTAGTACAGAGAGCTCCATGTATAGGCCTGCTGGGGTCACCAATGCCACCAGATTTTTTTCATTGGTGACTAACTTTTCAGGCTTTTCACTGAAAGAAGTAGATTTGCTGATTACTAAATCTTAAAACTTAGGGACCAGCAGGCTCCAAGGCTTTTTTTCCTTAAATGTCAAGCCCTGCTATAAGGACCAATTCCAAAATACTTTGTATTTTTATTTATGCATTCTGTAAATAACATGCAATATTCAATACATAAATGTTACTGGCACAAAAGGTAAGGTAAATTCAGCATATGAGCCAAATAAATAATTAATAAATAAATAGCTTTATTTAACGAGGGAAACACTTAAAGTCCTAGACTATGAAACCTATGACCCTCACCAAAATTACAACAAGAAAAAGTTACAATGAATAAAAGTGGCTCAAGTGACTCATCAGACTGTAGCTTATCCCAGTTTCAGTAGCATGAAGTGACTAGGAGTATTTTTACTACCCCCTAGATCGCATGTCAGTCCATTGTAGGGTTTCGCGGGGGCCCCCCCCCCTCTCAGCATTAAATTAACCAGTATCCATTTATACACCTAGGTGGAGAGAGCCAAGGGAGAGAGCCATGTGTCTTACCCAAGAACACAACACAATGTCCCTGGCCAGGGCTTGAACATGGACCGCTCACTCCAGAGTCTAGCACATTAGCCATGAGGCTACCGTGCCTCCTGTTACTCGCAAAGCATAACGTAAAGTCTCACCTGTAAAGTCTTGACAGAGCTATTCTGGACAATGTTGATTTTCAGTGTCAGTGCCATGTTTAAATGCTGTGATTCCCTACTGCTCTATAACCTGAAAATAATCATCATAATTAAGTAAATATTCCTCTCTCTTACATTATTAATAAAAATGTTATTGAGTAGATATTCCTAGTATGTGTTGATTCATAAAAAATGCTATATTAAATTCACAAAGAGCTTGCAAAGACAAAAAAAGCAATAACTGGCTGGTTTTTATGATTCAAAGGTCATCAACTACTGTACCCTCCCAAAATATGTAACAAATAACATCAACATTAAATTAGTGATTTTTAAATTCTCTTCTTTTCTAGATAACTTGTAGACATTGAACACACAATTTATTCTTTATTGCATCAAGAAAGCCAAAGGCTAAGAAAATGCTTCACTCAACCAACTCACTCATAATTTTGCAATAAATGTAATAAAAATACCATTTAACATGACAAGAATTCTATGCAGGACCACGGTTTCTGCTGGGTACATGTACTGTATACAGCATGCAAAGGAAGGAAGTCAATTTTTTAGCTTGCGTTTTTAACTAAGCTGCACAATCCAAAAATATTTCCACTACACTGACTAAAATAATATTTCCTCTTTTTGCATTTTAACAGTGAAGAATTAAATAAAGGTAACAATGTAATTTCTTACAGTAGTTAGCTTCTATATTTTGAATTTTCTTGAAAATATAGAATCCACTTTTCAGACTACACAATCCACCAGCCTCAGCTAATGGACCTGGCTTTCTTTGCATGCTTGGAAAAATGACAGGACACACAACCAAAACATCCAGCAGACAAGTTTGGATAATTCACAATGATGCAGATCACATTGATTTTATCATAATTATGGCTATTAAACCTTCTAGTTGTGTTCAAACAACATGACCTGTCAGTTGCAAGTCAACTGCAACAATCTCTGCAAGTTTGATTGATCTATCACAAATCAATAAAAATTAACACAAAAAATGATGACCATTATATTAGGCCTGCAGACCCTGCAACTCAAGTATTCACACACATTTCTTGTTATTTATAAATATGTGCACAAGTAGAATGAAGATCAATAGTATTGTATTGCAGTATATTGTGCAGTTGCTCTCACCAAAAATACATTTAAAAAAAATACTTTTTTATGTTGTACTCTCATTACCTGGCCTGACTAACAACATCTGCTTGTAAATGCAATGGTTGAGAATTGATTTGTATTGTATTCAGTATTAAAGCTTTCAGCCACAGCTGCATAAAATATACACAGGTTATCAGATTCACCCAACTGCTAAGCAGAGCAGGCTTATGATCAAAATTGATTCAAATTACAGCAAAAGATGGTAAACACAGTGCAACACATATTTGCATGTGCAAATGTAACCATTAACACCTTCAGTAACACTGGAACACATGCACATAGCAGCACAAACCAAGCAAGGCCATAAGTAAAGTAGTTTTAAGTGCTATGCTACCAAAATTAGCCTTGAACGTATCACAGCTTGTATATAAGCTAACATTTGAGAAGGCAAATGCTAATGTCACGTAGTCTTGCGCGTCACTCACGAATAAATATTATTCGACTTCTGTTGTCTACAAAATAAACTCCACATGGAGCCATCATTAAAATTTTAGAATTACAAAAGTACTTCAGTTTCAGTAAAATAAATGGCATAATGTTTACAGATTTCCAAAGTTATATGGATTGACAGGTACAACATTGGCTGTACAAAGTGGAGCGCCTCTGTAACTTACCAAACACAGTCGATGAAAACATGAAAGTTAAAAGTGAAATAGTGAATAACAAAGCTACAGTTGATAGTTCAAGACTCAAAACAAATAAAAATTAAATTGGCTCCAGCTGAGGAGCTGAAGTGAGAGCCGAACTTCTGTTGAAAGGATGATTCCGTCAAACAGCTGAGCAATTGCAAAATCATGATGTTCGATCATGCCTATATTCAAATTAAAGCAAACCCATTCTACGATATCTTTAGAGAAAAATAAATATATATTTACGTTCGTTTAGAAAACACTTGATTCTTCTTTGTCAACGTAGCAGAACCTGCAGACAAACAGCTAATCTCAATTTCGAAATACTATCATTGATAGTAGGGATCAGCTTAAAGCATGTGCGTGTCTCAATTACGGTAAACTTATTTTCACGGTTCATATTAAAACATGCATGCCTTTTAATACTGTGCAAGTCTTTGTGGCGTTATTTCGCTAGATATTGTATGATTGAGCTAACACGACTCAGTGAGCTCAAGCTGCAAAGAGACAGTTGCTTAATAACGAACACGCTCTCGAAAAATATTTTTTTTGAAAAACCAAGCCTAGTTTGAGGAGAGTGCCTTCGGAGCTTCGCTGAAATGAAATTCCACAATACTACCAACAATAACCTGAAAGGAAAAGAGTACTTACCTCCAATATTTTGTCTTAAATGCGAAAAAATATGCAAATCTCTTCCAAGATAACAGCCAAACTGACTAATTTTACACCTCCCAAAGGAAGAATTTCAAAGACGGAAATACGACATCGAGCTAGGGATCAAAAATGGCCGCGACGTCGTGACCCGCGGGCGGCAACCAGAAATGCCCATATATGGTATGCAACGATGTTGAGAGTACTCGAGAAAATCCGACGAAAGTAATTTTCCCCAAAGTTCAATTCCAGACATCTGTTTTGAAAAAAAAAAACATTTTTTTTCGCCTCATGTTTATTTACAAGGTCTGACTGAAAAAAAGGACAACAGTTCTGTACACGAGAAACTGGGGTTTGAGTCTCAATGGGGGTTTTTCACATTTCCAATGCTTTTTAATACGCACATCTTAAAAAGTAACCGTTTTATTTATACAGAAGAAAGAAATAATAAATTTGTATACAAACTAGCTTTGTGCTTGTTTTATTGATCAGAGTCTACAACCAGACTTCAGTGCACAAACTGATCATTTAACTTACACAAAAACTGTAAAACATGACCTATAAAGAGGAGATATAAACTCGCAAAGAAAAGGTGCTTAACCTCGGCCAGAGTCAGTAATTTTTAAAAAACTGGGTTCATCTTTTAGCTGGCATCATGTTAACTCCCTCATACTAAAAGCATCAACACAAACTGACAGACATTTATTATATCATCCTGGGTGTGATCGTGGGGGGAGGGGTACTACCTATAATGGCCTACACAGGAGGCACCGCCCAAAAGAGGCACCTTTTTCAGGCTTTAGGTATATAAAAAAGGGTAAGGATTTCACAAGTTGAGGTATATAAAAGGGTAGGGAAATGGGTCATTTAGGTATTTAGATGGGTCTTTCATTAAAACATTTTGAGTAGACACACTTATGGCGGTATCAGTTTTTATTAAGCACAACATAATATTGTTCATTAACTTCATTGCAAGGGGTTAGAAACAGGGTGCAGAGTTCTAAAGTAAGTATGTGAAAAGGGCACCTTTTTTCAATAAAAGGTATATAAAAGGGGTACCTTTTCTGCCAAAATGGTATATAAAAGGGTAAGGGGTTGGACCTCAGGGTGGAGCCTCCCCATATTGAACTTTGTTAAGTATCCCCGCCCCGGACCCAAACACCCAATAGCATGGAACCGGATTCTCTCATTCAAGATCAAAGCAAAAAAGAGAACTTGTCACTCAGAGACGAAGCAGCCTATCACTCAGAGTGAGTTACGGTCAAAAGGTAAAACATCAAATGGATTGTCCACAGTAAACTAGCTTCTATTCAACACTGTTACATCACATACATAGCAGGAGTTTAGTTCAATCTAACATGGGTTCTTTCTGGTTGTAATTACCAGAAGTAACATGTACTTCCACTTGAAATTTTTTCTTTTCTTTTTTTCTACCATCTATATTCTTGGGGATCACTGGACCATAAAAGAAACTTCTAAACACAAAATTAAAATGTTTAAAGCTAGGCAGTGTTACAAATATTATTTGAATAAATTCAGGTCACTTCTGTTTTATTATTATTATAATTATTGTTATTTTGGGATTCCACCGCATGATATCTATTAAGCAGTTAGTTTCTGGTGATTAAATCCCAGAAGCATTTCTTCTTGCTTTATTTCTATGCGCCACATAACAAAAGATGCAGTTTCTGATCCCTTGGGAAATAGTTTTGTTTTCATACAATATCAACATTCTTAGCAAAGCAAAACTGTTTTCTTTCTTCGGGACCAATAATCAAGGCCCATTCTACACTATGCCAGAGAATTTTCAAAATGTTTTTCTCTCCCTCTCTCTCTCTGAAAATGCAACAAATGTTTTCCCTCCACACTACAACAGAAATTATTAAAAACTCAGCAATCATGGCCACTGGTTACACCATTCTACTCCCGGTCAGATTTGTGAAATCACATGACAACTTGATGAGGCTAAACATACACATATATGTGAAATCTTGCACAACCTGTCAGGTTTAGGTCAGTTTTGCTACCTGTAGAGTGCAGTAACGTTCAAGTTCGCTACATGTTCGCCGGCTACCCACAGCAGTGGCGGATCTAGGGGAGGGGCCCGGGGGGCCTGGACCCCCTTATTTTGGGTAAAAAAAGGAATGACAGAAGGGAAAAAGGCCAGCAGGGCAAGTAAATCAAGCCGGGGGCCCCCCCCCCCCTTAGCTCAAGGTCTGGATCCGCCACCACACAGAATGAGTTCACTACCTCAGCTAACCAAGTTTGGCTTGGCAGTGGATGAAAGAACCACCTGGGAATAATCTATACCCTCATTGAGTCTTATGTTCATACATGTTTTGTTCAGCAAAGTTTTAGTTTATTGATCATGGTGAACAAGACTTAAATAGGTTGCCATACTGGAAGTTGTGAGTAGCAAACATCTAGCAAACTCGAACATAGCAAACTCAGCAAGCAGAGAAACCAGCTGTTAATGAATGTCATATATAGAAGATTACCATACCTGATAGTTGAGTTAATTCTATTGTGGCACATATTATTTTACTACAATGCACATGTAACTGGCTGTTGAAGGTTATATTGCAACCACATTTTAAAAACACCTGCATCTATATATGTCTCAAACAGAATTCGTTCCATATTTTATCCCCTGATATCATTTTCTTGAGCTAAGGCGTGGACATAACAGTACTTTTCGGCCAAGTCCCTCCGTAGAACAACACTATGGCATAATCCTGCCTCTAAAGCCTCATACGTTGCCCGATGTCCACATCCCTGCTTCCATAGCAACAGCACATTATAACATTTCTCTACAACTTTACGATTCTCCTCATCTACAACCTCAATATTGGCTTCAGGAATTCCTAATGCACGAGCTAGATTCTTCCATTTTGTTCCGAGCTCAGAAGACAGATTAAGGAGCTCTGCTTCTGAAGGTATTCCGTTTCGTCTGTGCATGTTTTATATAGCGACCTCCAAATCTCTGATTACTATGAAACAAGATACAAGATAATTGTCATAATATGCCTCAAGCTTATTTACTTAAACTTTCTTATAAGCTAAACAAGTTACTTAGTTTGTAGCCTGTGTCACAACCCCCTTCTCCGAATTAATGAAGAATCGTGCATGAAAACAGGGCTTTTATTATTCAGGTTCAGCGAAAAAATACACAGGGCCCACAAAGTTAGATTACACGCCTGTTAAAAACTAAATGTCACAATTTAAAAGTACCTTCAGTAGCTTGAAAACGTTTAAACTTTACACTGGTATGCAATGAAGTTACTATTTGAACGACTCAATGATTTTCCGCCATCTTGGATACAAAACTCCACTCTCCACCAGACCTCTTACCGAAAAGAAAATAGGAATGGGAGAGTATATTGATCCACAGGTAGCCCAAGCTCAAGCTCACTATTTGAGCATATATTAATATCGAAGAGTGCGGCTTAGATGATACGATTATGTAAGAGATCGACCATTAGGCCTTATCCACCATATGGGAGTTCGGTTGTAAAGTTAATAATTAATCATTCTTCGTTATAAGAGTTTGTATGGAGAATATTCCTGTTGCTTATAAATGTATGAAATTCGCAATAAAGTTCTCCTTTTAACTCGCCGATGTTGTCTTTTTGTCATTTCTTGTGGTTTTGTGGTGTTTTAGGCCTCCTAGATGCAGTCCAAGGCTTTTCTTGAGCAGCCGCTTTTTCCACCCCTAAAAGCGAAAGCGAAGGCGTGAATCCCTCCTGAGACCGGGCTCGCTCTCGGCGGCGATAAAATATCGTGAAATTCGCGCCACAGTGATTTTCCCAAAAGCTGCTTCGGCGATAAATAAGCGACGTTATCCAGTTCTCGCATAGCTGATCTCTAGTTTTTCGAGGATGTAAATCGCCGTTTGAGTGCACTATGCAACGGCCTGGCTAGGCACGGTCAAGGCAGCCCTGCAACGAAACCCAACCGTCAAGCACATGATTTGAAATCCCGACCCGACTGGCATGGGACGTTTGTTCTATGACAATTGGAGACCAAAGGGAGACAGACGCAGTTAAATTGTCACTTCTCAAGTTGCCCGCGGAGCTAGTCAGACAAATCCGGAGATAACATTACCGATCGCGTGATGACCTAAGGAAAACTTTATTGCGAATTTCATACATTTATAAGCAACAAGAATATTCTCCATACAAACTCTTATAACGAAGAATGATTAATTATTAACTTTACAACCGAACTCCCATATGGTGAGATAAGGCCTGAGGGTCGATCTCTTACATTATCATATCAGTTGTCGAACATTGCTTTTCTAAGATAATTTGGTTTTATCAACTGAGTTGATAATGTGAATTAGCCACCGTAAAGAGATTCAGAACCTGACGTTTCGAGCGCTAGCCCTTCGTCGGAGCAAATCGAGGAATTGTGGGTTGTGTGTAGTTTATTTTCAGAAATATGGAGCTACGCTATTGGTTGGTGCCTGGCAACGTGAAAAACAGAATAAATTAGTTGAATGAAAAACGTTCGTTGATACCGTGAGGATTAAGAGTGCCAGTTTGAAAAATAAATTTTTGTTCCAGAGTTTTGCGGCTTTCTGTGCTTCCTTGATGTAGGGAGAGGCCGCAGACTGTCATATGTTGCGTAGAATGATTCTGCAGATTAAAGTGTCTAGCGACCGGTTTAGATGCGTTTTTGTCGTCTTTCTCTACGTCACGAAGATGTTCTCGAAATCGGTCGCCTAGTCGTCTACCTGTTTCGCCGATATATAACTTTTTGCAAAGGGTGCAAGTTATACAGTAGATGACATTGGCTGAGGTACAGGTAAAATGATCAGTGATCTTAATGGATCGCTTGGGTCCCGACAATTTTTCCACGTTGTAAATGAAAGGACATGTTTTGCATCGTGCGCGTGCACATTTAAAAGTACCGGGTTGTTCACTCGTTTGAAAAGCACTTCTGACTAAAAAGTTACCTATGTTTTTGTCGCGTTGGAATGAAATTAATGGCGGTTGCGAAAAGATTCTGCCAGTATCGGGATCATTTTGAAGTAATTTAAAGTTTTTTAGAATGATGGATTTAACTGCGTGGTTGTGAGGGTGAAATGTCAGAGTGAATGGAATTCTGTTATTCTCCTTCTGAGACGTTTGTAGTGCTGACTGCCGATCAATTTGTTGGGCGCGATGATGGCCTGCTTCAACAACAGAGGCAGGATAGCCACGTTTGTCGAAAAACTCGCACATTTCTTCTGATTTTAAGGAAAACCGATCAGAGTCTTCACTACAAAGGCGACGAAGTCTAAGAAATTGAGAATAAGGAATGAAATTCTTGACATGTGATGGATGTGAAGATGAATACAACAAATAACTATGAGAATCTGTGGGTTTGTAGTGCACACTGGTGCATAAACCGTTGCCTTCGACAAAAACCTTAATATCTAGAAATGCAAAAGAAGTATCGGAAATTTCCAGGTATATTTAAGAGCCGGATGAAACGAATTAACAGCAGTTATAAATTGATTGAGTTCCTCTCTGGTGGAGGAAGTGGCGCCGACACAGTCGTCAATGTAGCGACGGTAGGGGTCAGGTTTGGGGCGGTTGTATTGATTGAAAAATTGGTGTTCAATGTAGCCTACGAAAAGATTGGCGTAGCTGGGTCCCATTTTGGTATCCATGGCCACACCATTGATTTGTTTATAATAACTGTCGGCGAATGAAAAACAGTTTAGTGTTAAAACTAGTTCAGCCAAGCGAATCAGTGTTTCCGACCTTGGTTCCTTTAACAGTACGTAAATCAAAAAAATGTTTGAGGGCTAGAAGACCTTCGCCATTAGGGATGACGGTGTAAAGAGATGTAATATCCATAGTGAAAATAAGTTTGTCTTCGCCCAGGAAATTGAAATCGCGAAAAATTTGGAGTGCGTGTTGACTGTCTTTAACATATGACGGTAAAGATCTGACGATAGGTGCCATAATTTTGTCCAAATAGCTAGAAATGAGTTCGGTAGGGCAACTACATGCAGAGACAATAGGTCGGCCTGGGTTGTTAGGTTTGTGAATTTTAGGTAAAAAGTAAATACATGAAGTTCTAGGAGTTGTGATGATGAGATTAGTAGCCGTAGCCGGCAATTCTTGTTTGACTATAAGATCATTAATAGTGCTCTTGACAATTTTTTGGTTAGTGGAAGTGAGATCTTTTTCGACTTTAGCATAAAAGGAGGCGTCAGAAAGTTGCCGCAAAGCTTCTTTTTGGTAGAGGTCGGCCAGCCAAACAACTAAAGCGCCGCCTTAAGCCGCACTCTTCGATATTAATATATGCTCAAATAGTGAGCTTGGGCTACCTGTGATTGATCTACTGGATTTGAATATGCCTTTAAAACTGAACTCAACTCATTTTATCCACATTATCTTTTCCAGCTTAGCTTCTCATGTAATCTGTCTAATTCTCCTGTGAATCTTTGTCTTTCCCAAATGTTATACTGGTCAGTATTTAGTATTTAGATAATTTCAATGTTTTGTATGATAATAATTAATTCTACTTAGTATTGTAATTGTAATTATTCTACTTAATATGATAATAATTATAATTAAATCTCTTTTGTATTATAATTATTTCTACTTAGTGTTATATAATAATATTTAATTTAATGCGTCAAGCCACTGCTCGCCTCTAATAGCTGTAGCTAACTGCGAGCAGTGGTACATCATATTTTGTATTTTGTTTATTTTCTTAATAAACTTGAACTTGAACTAAACTCCAGCGTGCAAAGAAAACCCGCGGAGCACCATGGGTAAGAATTTTCTTCACATACTCTGGGGGAGAGGTAGCCTACGTGTAGCCGTACCCTCCCCCGAGGAAAAACGGACGGGAGGACGTTCCTTCCCTCCCGTTTTTTCTCGGAAAAAGGGTATGGCTACACGTTTGCTAGGGAGAGGGAGAAGAGTCTCAAGGAAACCCAGGGTTTTTGGGCGGGAAGCCCGCGTTTTTCTGGTGTCTTTAAGTAGTGTGCTGTTTATAGTTTTCAATGTGACCTGTGTGATGCGAGTTATGTAGGTTACACACACGGACATTTACATAATCGTGTAAAAGGACATAGACAACAATCCTCCGTCATCGCGAAACACTACAAGACCGTGCACGGGACGATGCCTCGGGACCTGCTAAGGCGTTTCGAAGTGCTTAAGAAATTCAAAAACAAATTTGACTGTCTGGTGCGCGAAATGCCTTTCATAAGAGCTATTTAAATCTAAAGCTCAATGTGGAATTAGACTCCATTCTTGTGAAAGTATTTTCACAATCTTCGCACGAAAATAAAATCGCTTTAAATGCTGTGATTTACATTGCCTGATATAATTTTTCCTTGATAATAGTCATGGCCACTCCGAAACGTCGGATTTTATCGTTCGTTCTAGCTTTTTTAAGTTCAATTACGCAGATGATCAAAATAAAAATGAGAATAAAGAATTACTTTGGGGGCTTAACTGCAGAAAACCCCGCCACTTATTTGCATCTCATTGAATAAGAATAGCAACTACTGTTATATACCTCGTTCTTCAAAGCACACCGACACATGTAAATGAAGTGGCAATGGAGTGGCAGGGTATTCTGCAGTTACTTTTCGAAGTCATCATAATAGTTCCTTTTTATTTTGTCCAGGATACTCATAGAATCCGCGCCGTGCAGGCTGCTTTGTCAACTTCGTTTGTTTGTTTAGTCCGTGTAAAATGGCCACTCCCCATTGGGGCTTTTCAGGACCAGTGTAAACAAACAATGATAAATAAATATTAAAATAAACATAACTAGATTAAGAATCCCAACTGGTGAGAGGCAGACCGGTTGGCTACTTACAAGCGTAGCCGAGGAGTTAAACTCTAGGCTACCGAGAACAACATCGGCTGGTGGTCAGAACGGGAATTGAGCCCCCAACCTACGGATTTCAAATCCGGCGCTCTAACAACTCGGCCATGATGCTAAATGAAACAAATATCTATCTTGCTGTTCTTTCTCTTTTGAATAGTTTTGTATTTATTTCCACGACCTTGGAGTTTTTATATTATTTGGCATACATAAAAGGTCTAATTCAAAAGCAACCACTTCGTGCTATGACTAGACCATTTGTATCGGGGGTTTCTACCATTTGTCTTACTTGTTAGCACTCTTATATTGTCTACGTTTAGACCCAACATCAGTATAGTAAAACGCACAGACTAAAGGTTTCTGATTATTGTTTTAGCACATGATGTACTTAACAGGTACAATGGGTAGACCCGAGGGTTGCATGATCTTAAAGAAATGTTTGTTGAAAATTAAATAATAAAGAACAACAGACAATGTTAAAAATAGTTGGAAAGCACTAACTTTATTCCAAAGTTTTAACAATAATGTCTTAATTATTAATAACACTTTTCTCCGAAACACTGACTGCTCGACTACCATGGGCCATTTCCACCTTGCCCTTTTAACTAAACCATTGATATGGCAAAGTATTTTATCACTGGCTCCGTTTTGACCTTTTAAAACTCATTTAATTTCGCAAGGTTAGCACGAAACCTCATTTTGAAGCAGAGAGAAAAGAAAACTCGAAAATGGCCTACTCATTCTTATACATTTCTCAAGAACAGCAAGTGACTAGAAAAGTCAACACATTTCTACAATTAAGGATTTTACTCTACCAAGAGAGTTATTCCCCATTACAGGCATTATTCTCAAGGTAATCCTTCTTTCT
>CM042747.1:9860513-9870812 GCA_022496165.2 Catalaphyllia jardinei | reverse complement strand
TTGACTTTAGTTTAGTTGACTTTAGTTTAGTTGACTTTAGTTTAGTTTAGTTCTCTTTACTTTACTTTACTTTACTTTTACTTTACTTTACTTTACTTTACTTTACTTTACTTTACTTTTACTTTACTTTACTTTACTTTACTTTACTTTACTTTACTTTACTTTACATTACTTTACTTTACTTTACTTTACTTTACTTTAGTCTTTTGCACCATTTACAAATATTACCACATTGAACTACATTACAAGAGTAAAGAGATAACACAGCAAAGTATATTACACAAGTGATGAGTTAAGCAAAATATGCGCAGTGACCAAAGTAGCTTAAGCTTTCGAGTTGGCCACTGCCACGGGCAAGTAATGGACATAAGCATGTACATATACAAAAACAAAAGAAAAACGGAGTATATTGACACCGGTCCTTATTTGCTATACAATGGGGCATAAAACACATGTAGTCAGTTCCATCTTTTATAGCAGATCAGAAAATCCTGGGAATCCACAGTCGACCAACATATCATACAGCTGTCCAA
The DNA here is from genome assembly GCA_022496165.2 of Catalaphyllia jardinei. Lineage (NCBI taxonomy): Eukaryota > Metazoa > Cnidaria > Anthozoa > Scleractinia > Caryophylliidae > Catalaphyllia > Catalaphyllia jardinei. Next base: position 9,870,279 of record CM042747.1, on the reverse strand, counting down.
CGTTCCAATATTGCTGATTCCTGCTGTGAATTAGTGCAGACTCGAAGGGGTTACGAGATCGCTTGTCCAGAAAATGGATCTCTGATGGCTTCAAACCCAATCTCTCGGCAACCACCATCCACTCATCGCCGCCTATAAAAATGGGCATCATTTTACAAGCTGTTTCCCCATTCAACTCTAACATCACATTTAGCTCCAGTCCCATCCCGCTCCAGTCCCATCCAGGGGGGAGTAAAACAATATCCCAAGTCGCTTCATACTACTGAAACAGAATAAGCACCTGTCTAATGGGCCATTTGGCTCGTGTACAGACTTAACCTTAGCTTCACCTCTTTTACTGAGGCCGCCTCTTTAATTTTTTTAATCAAAAAAGACAGTAGAAAGTCGAGCTCTTTGGCTGCGTGGAAGGAGAGGTTTAATAAACTACTAATGCATTGAAATCCATGTTTTTAGCGTAATTGACCTGTAACAAATCAAATTTTAAGTTTTCAAATTGCATGCACTTCCTTAAATTTTTCATGGAATATTTCCATTGTCTGTTACACATGACACGTCCTTACCACACAAATTCACTGACAGGTCTCTAATCAGCCTAACGGGAATATCTTGAACATCCAGATTTTCAGGAAGTAGGGGCCCTGTCGGGTACACATTCAAATGATAGCAAATAAAATGACAATGGAAAAAAGAAATTACACTATGAATAAGGAGTATGTTGCATACTATATATAAGATTAAAGTGCACCTAAACCCATTTTGTTTTGCGTAAATAAATCATTGCACCTGTTCGAAACGCACTTCGCCTTTTTGAACTTAATCTTGACTTTCTGTTCCACGACCGAGCCAGTAAGGGGCATGGGTCTAGTCCTAGTTTTACCTCATAAACCCCTTTGCATGCATGTTTAAAAAAAGGCTTACTGCGATGCAAATCGGTTCGTGACGTAAAACCAGGACTAGACCCATGCTCCTTACTGGCTCGGTCGTGGAACAGAAAGTCAAGATTAAGTTCAAAAAGGCGAAGTGCGTTGTTGTGAGCAATGAGCGGTCTAGTTCCTTTGTTCCCGCCACGAGTCTCCTGTAGCTCAGTGTTAAAGCGTCTAACCTGAACGTTATTGGGTCATAGGCTTGACTCGTGTTGGGAGAACTCACATTTTTTTTCTGAGGAGTTTGTTTGAGTGACTAAATAATAGAAATGTATTATGGTTATGTGTGTTACATGTATAATTCTAGCAACATTTTCTTTGGCAAAGTCCCCGTCATCGTCATAACGATTTCTACAATCTCCCTTACGATTAAAGGATGCGATGTCAATAAAAGTTGTATCGAGGACTTTTGATTAATATATAGAGAAATTAAACGAGTTACATGTAGCACTGACAACAAAAGAAAGTTAATGTACCATACGCTAATCTTTTGGGGAAGACGCACAGGATTACAGAGACAAAAGAAGATAAATATTCATTGAATCTGATTCTGACTGGATGTCGAGAAATCATAATTACCATTCTCCTGCAACTCTGGATCTTTAGCCGTACGTTTTTTATTATAGCCGATATTTTTTAAATTTGTCTTCACAACTTTTTTCTTGTACTTCACCAAGTTTCTTATTTTTCTTTCAAGATAAAGTATCAATAAATTACGTTTACAGCACCTTACGTGCCATACGTAGTAAAACGTATTGTATGAGTTGGAGCCGGGTCCCTGTTTAACCATTATCAATATGCATCAATTCAACCAGTACCTGTAGTCCCAGCTGGTGTGACTTCCCTCAAACGTTTAACTACATCAAGCCTACTTGAACACTTAGCTTTTCTTGCCAGACAACGGATCATCTTCCTGGTTTTTGGCTCTGGATGTTCCAGACAGGATTGCTCCAACTGCCAGTCCTCTTGAAGTCGATTTACGACCTCTTGTGCATCACACGACTGTGACAGAAGAGCAACTTCAACGGAAAAAGGTAAGGCAAGGGCCTGCCCCTCACTTGTTTTGATCCCCTGAGTATCTAGCTCTGAATTTTCTTAAGAGGCTTGTTCCCACTGCAGATTTTCTTGTAGTCGAGCCACGACGTCCTGTGAATCGCATAGTTGTGATGGAAGAGCACCTTGATCTGTAAGAGGTACGGCGAGAACCTGCCCTTTACCTATTTCCTCTTCGTGCACTGAAAATAAAAATAAATGTCAAAATCTGAAACGAAGAAGGAAGGATTATAGTAATAACCGAGTGAAAATAAATAATAATAATAATAATAAAAAAGTTTAACGTTAAGGTATACATAAAGGAAACACTGTGCCGAAGAATTACCTTTCACCATCGAGACAGGCCTCCCATTCCCAAGTGTACTTTGCTGTTGTGTAAAAATAGCAAAAGGGAATGAATATGGCTTGCAATTATGTTATTAAATAACGAGAGATCTATATAACCTTTATCTGCTGTATTTATAAACCAAATGTTCACATATTATACTCAATACGATTTAGTTGCAATGATTATAATTATACTTTTCTCTTGTAACTAAGGAGACAAAACTGCGGGCTAAAAGATAGTTGACGGTGTGGTCATGATGACATACTTCAGTGGAGCCAAAAGATTGTACATAATCTTCGAAAAGGGAACTTTTAATTTGTTAGTTGCCCTACCCCTGAAAAACTGTAAAACGTGTTTACCTTTATATTTGGAAGTATAAACCAAGGCGCAAACTGCTTCACCTGAACCCTGGTTTCTACGGCATCAGCCGACTTGCGGCAAATCACGGTTTGTGGAACGTTGCACAAGTCAGACTCGGGCCAGAAGTGAAGACACTCCTGCTGGGTACAACCCTGAGCACGATGAGTTTGACAGTAAGTAACCGAACCTCCTCGGGAACAGGCTGGGCAGAGAAAACACACTTCACATCTGATGTTGTTTAACCAAAAGAATTCTTTCTTCATGCAGTCAAGCAACAATATTAATTGCCTACCCACGGCACGGGCCACCGTCACTTCAAAGGTGCGCTGGCTGTCATCGGCAAGGCTCAAATTCGACTGTGAACCTTCATGTAAACCGAGAGCGCGATTCTCACTGAGAAAGACCACCTCAATAGAAGATGGGTGACACAGAAGGACTACAGAGCAACCGACATCTTGAGAGATGTAAAACCGGGCAAAGTTGTGGTGCAACTGGGGGTCAACTGCGCCTGGAAATTCGTCACTGCACCACTGAAAAAGTTGCAGCACCAGGCGGGGAAACAAGCTGGGAGGAATTTGCCGAGATGGAAATTTCAGAAAAAGAGAGGGGATTTGTGCAGATTCTAATAGTTTCATGATACCCTGTGGTGGATGCGACAATAGCATGGATGGCACCAGATATTGTTTGCCACATGCCGCGTCTGATGAAGGCCACAAACACATCAAGCTGAATTTCTCCATGATTGCGATCAGGCTATCTGATGTTTTTTCCTTGTCCAACAAAATACCCCAAGCATGTTCCAAGAGTTTTTCCTCCAGGATTCCTGTTTGCTCAAGTTTCTGCCAAAGATCTTTAAATTGTCTTTCCTCGTGACCGTAAGGCTTGACAGTTATCACCTTCTTGAATACATCAATCAACCACTGAGGATTCAAAACAACTAATTTGTTCAACTCAGGAGTGTCATCAAAATGAATCAAAATCCTCTGGTCATGCAAAAAATTTAGCAATGTCACAATCTCTTGATCATCATCAATTTTGCACACTTCAGAGGCAATTTCTTTTGCTGTTTCAAGAGTAATCCATTCGTGTTGTTCCCTCGTTACTTGAAGGGCTTTCTCGAATTGCAGCCACTTGATCGGAATGGCTTCTTTCATCTGTGGTAGATCCTTTGCAACGGCAAGCACATTCTGCCGCAAACGTGATACTTCAGGGCACTCAGATTTCCCCCCAGACTTTGTGTTATCCACAACAAAGACATGTCCAAATAGATGGACACTGTACGGCTTGTTTTTGAGAAAATGAAAGATCGTATCGGCTACTGTACAGGGATCCTCACCACCATATGGTTTATCAGAATCGGAGTACACACCAAGAACACAGGAGGAAGTGCGGTTGGTATTACCACCGAATCAGAACTTACTGGATGTTGTCCACTTTGAAACGCTAAGGAAGCAACAGAAGTCATCCAAAAATCGAGATAGTCCAAATTAGTTTTCAGACTAAAGTTGTCTTCAACTTTCTTGAACATTCCTTGTCTTACAAGGGGATTGGCTTTGCCATGTGGGTTTCTACTGAGATCATATACTAGAAGGTAAATCGCCCTTGATGTTAGAAAGAGTGGGTGGGTGACATAGTAAACTGATTGTCCACCAAAATCCCACAAAACAGAATAGACGTCTTCGTCATGTACCTTCTTTACCTCGTGAAGCAATCTTTCAACCAAAGTTGCTATCTCTTCTGGTACGATTGATGGGTCCTCTTTTTGCAATTTACTTGGATTAGGCACATCATCTCTGCCTACGTCTGGTAGCTTGAAATCAGAGTAACGTTTTGTAAATTTGGAAGGTAATCCAGGACTTGATTCAAATGAGTTTCCGCTAGCCAGAAGACTACTTTCAGACTGGACGGGCTCCAAACGTCTATCATCAGGCTCTTGATTTTCGCTGGAGGCAAAACTCTGACCCAAGGTGGATGAACCTACAGAAACTACTGAAACACTTTCAGACAGGATGGGCTCCGTGGCTCTTTTCTCAGGTGCTTGGTCCTCTCCCATCAAACTACCAACAATCAACTGGGCCGCATGGTGCTCATAGGAAATGGCAGCAACAGAAGATTGTTGATCCTTCTTCCCCGCTATCCACAACTCAGTTGACACTTTGAAATGTGAAGGATCAACATCTATTCCAACAGTGCTGTCTTCATCTGGGTTGAAAACCAGCCCCTTCAATGACTTCTTTAAACTGGTCTTTCCTGATCGATCCTGTCCAATCAACATTACTGGCACCCATCTAAATCGACCCCGACTTTCTCTGTCCGACCTCGTAGCTCAGTCGGCAGAGTGACGGTAGATCTATTCCGGAGGTCGTGGGTTCGATTCCCACCGAGGTCAAAAGATTTTTTCTTTACCTCGTGTGGTTCCCTGATTCCCTTTACTAGGGCTAACGCCCAGTGGGTTATTCATGGTTAAAACTAGCACTAAAATTTACACTTCAGAGTTAATTCTCTGTTACATCATTTGTGTCCATAGTGTTACGCGGCACAACATTCATAAGTACAAAATATAACGACCAAAATGACGATATAAAGTATACTTACAAAACTGTGGCGATTTCTAACGGAACAAATTTCAGAATAATACTTTGGGTTCACAACAGTGAAGTGCAACTAAGAAAAGCAGCAAACGTACTGCAGACAGCTAACAAGCACTGCGAAAATAATTATCAAGGCCGCTTATGTACCAGAAAACAAATTACCATTACGTAATCCCCAGGGGTCACGGAGAAACGTGACGCGTCCAAAGCGTAGAAAGTTCTGGTCGCTACACAGGTATTTTGTTTGGAAAATGGAACATGGAACCTACACTTCAATCTCAACAAATGCGAGGTAACGCGAATAGCTCATACACAAGACAAATCCTTACCAACGTTACACGCTGATCGTTAACAGTGGTAAAGATCCAGGCGTTGTGATAGCTTCGGACCTGTTCTGTTAATGCGGTAGTCAGCAAGGCCACCGCCCAAATTTATTAGGTTTAATTCATAGAACAGTGGGCCCATCGAAGAGCACATGAACAGGATGAACTGGCCTACAGTTATGGAATCTCACAGACTGTATCTCTCTCTTCTGGAATGCTATAAGTTGGCTTGAATAATCTTATCTATCTACGATTTATTCGGTTTAACTAACTAAGTACAAATCATAGTTTACAATCTACCCTGGCAGAGCAAGCCATTCTTTTAAGCTAGCAAAGTGTAATGCTTTCAAATATTCTTTAGCAGTCCGTACGGTTCAAGAATGGAACAGTCTTCCGAGAACTGTGGTCGAATTTGGTAGTTTTAAAGAGTATAAGAACGGCCTTCAGCGTCATTAATGAATATTTTGTTGTATATCAATAATGGATAACTAAATGTTTCTAATCCTTTTTTTAAGGTGAAACATCACAGGGCCGATCTCTGTTTCTTCCTTTTCAAGATGTATTTTATTTTGTTTGTGTTGTTTGTATATCTTGAATAAAACATTATGTTTACATGTTATGTCTTAGATCGTTTCAGTGTGTTTCGTGGAAATCCACGAGATGGATATTACTTCCATCAACAAAACAATAACAAAGGAATCAAAGCAAACGAAGACCAAGACTATATTTGGTGGCTCTGAAAATAACTGTTCTGAATGGCTCCACAATGAGCCGCCTTAACATTTTCATGAGGTTTTCGTAAGAGGAAGAATGAACTGTTTCTGATTTTACTAGTCTGTCGATCAAGGTCATAAAGTACTACTGGTGTATGCGCGTTTCAAAATAGCTATTTTTGGAATGATAACAGGTTTCATTAGAGTTGAAATAGAGAACGTTTTTGTTTTTTATGCGATTTGAGTGCGCCTGAACAACACTCGCGTTTTCTGGCATTGTGTAATGTTTTTCAGGTAATAAGGTCACCGTCCCCCAAGTCCGAAGGTGCCCGTACGCCTATGGTGATTAACATGTGCACCCGTATATCTAGAGTCAAATGTTCAGTGCAACTGAATAATGTATGGCTGTTTGTTGGTCATATGCAATCATATGTGCACTTATTTTCCGTATGAAGAGTTTTGATAATGCAAGACTCTGCAAATATGTCTAGCGATAGCTGTAATTTCTCCTAAGTAAAGCATGTTTGATTTTCCGTGAAACGTATGACCTACCAGACCAACTTAATGGACTAGGGAGCCAATGTCAGACTTATATTTATCAATACGATTATGCAGAGTAACAAATTTCACTTTGAAATCTTGCTACGCGCTGCCGCTAAGAAACAAACTGCCCGGCAAAACAGACTAGAATGTATCTAGCAATAACTCATGAAGGAAAAGTATGCATTAGCAGGAATGATAAGGTGAGGCAGTATGTCAGTAAGTACCTTTGTCAGTGACGTCCTGTGTCACAAGGCTGAAATCATCTAGCGATGATGGTGATGATGGTAATGATGATAGTGATGATGATGGTGATGATGGTGGTGGCCCTGGTGGAAATGAAGATAGCCGTGGCAGTCTATACGGTGTAGTTTCCTGTGACGGTGGCAGTAATATTGGAGACTGAGAATTCGTCCGTCTCTAATTGAAAAAAATAAGGGTGTCAAAGATCATATATAACCATAAATCATGTAATTATAACCAGAATACCATAGCCACTACCAATTACTACCATTAATTTCCAAAACATAGCCACTTGTGTCCAAATCAAATACATACATTTTTCCTTCCCAGTTTTCCTACAAACTGTCTTACAGAAGAGAAGAAACCTTTGGACTGTTTAGGTTGCTGCAGGTCTTGGAGTTTTGGCGGTGCTGACAGACGGAACTGCTCCTAAAAGAAAGCAATTCTCTGAATACTACAGAAATTTGATTGGCTGAGCTGCTTGCATGTTTATTACTGATTACAAACTATAAAAAATTATTATAATCATTGTTAAATCAGAAAACATTTGCATACATTGTATTTACAGGAAGAGTTTTAGGCCTGCATATTCCCAATTAGGTATGCTAGCTGCCTGCAGTTGCACTAACTGCAACAGTAACTGAGCAAACAAAAATACATCAACTTCACTTGGAATGGTGGATCCAGAAATCACTGCAGTGAACCTCAATAGGTAGAACATTTTCTACACATGTTCAACACGAGCACACACTGGTGATGACCAAATCAAAGTGCTGCGTCTTCTATACACAGCAAAACTACAAGGTATGAGAAAGATGATGCCTCCTACAGTGATCTATTCCAACTTACATACTGCCATTATGGACATTGTATATTGACAATATAATTGGAACATTTGACCTCAAAACAGTATCCTTTGGTTGAAGAACTTCTTAACTTGACTTGTCTACTTGATTTGTATTACTACTACAGTAAGAGGAAATTGTTGGTTGTAGCGATGAAATGAAAAAATCAAGTCATCATGACTTTTAAAACTCAAATTGCTCCAAATGCTTTATGAGGCTATAAAAACAGAAATATTTTTCTGCCCTTAATGTTGGTAAAAGGTCCCTTCATTTTAGGGGATTAATTGTGAGTCTCTAACTAGTTAAATGTTAGTATAGGCGGTTAACACAAACAGAATTATCTAAATGACTTAATGTCTGTTTTCAGTTGCACAAATATTAGAGACGAGACTTTTTAAATGTGTATAGTTTTATGCAGTGACAGCTGTTTTGAAATTGATGCCTTGCTGAGACCTGGTTTTGAAAACCTTAATTTCACCTAAACAAATTAACTAAAAAAATGCTAACAACATTCGCCAGGAAACAAAACCATTTACAAACCGTTTACCTTCAAAGACAATACATTTTTATTTAGTCATATGCTTTACACATATTTTAACACCAACCCTAAGCCCGTATTTATAAACGGTTCCAACTTTCAAAAACTGTGGCAGGCGCTGTAGTGCAGTCATGTTATTCTTGGAAGCAATAGGTCAAAACTGAGGGGGATTCTTGATGTCATGTTGAAATAAACTTGCAAAGTAAGCAGGATATTATTTGTCACGTAGCGAAAGCGAAACCTGCAACGTCGACATATTATGTGGCGGAAGTAATACCTTTTTTAGCGTATGTAATATTCCCTTCGAATCCAACGCTTCGATAAAGCCAGAAAAAATATATTTCACACACAGTGAAGAAAAAGTAATCACCTTCACGTTTGTTGTCTGCAAGCAGTCCTTGTTGATTCACTGATGACTATAGACACGCAATCAATTGATCAATCTGTAGCACAACAACTGACAACGACTACACGTGAGCTGTTTACCCCTTGAAGCCGATTGCACCATAAGCGCTAGTTGTTGCGAAATCTTCGATGACGTAATGGTCTTAATCTGGAACTTTTTCTAGGATATCTCTGGGCATGAACGATACGAACAATTTGATAGCAAGGCTATAAACAACAGCTTTCTCTCCTCAAAGTTACGATTAAATTTGGTCGGTTTTCTTTACGAGTAAGGAGCTAGCAAAGTAGTCACGCGAGTCACATGATTCAAGAGTTACGCTGTCCACGGCTATTTTTAGTACGGTGGCCGAGCGGAGTCCTGGTCTGGTCACCGACAAAACTGAAAAAAAATAAACTACTAGTAGAGCTAGAACCGCGCATGCCTACGGCCGCACGGTGAAAAAAAATAATAAAAAAAATAAACTGCTTGCCGAACTAGAACCGCGCACGCCTGCGGCTGCGCGGTTAAAAAAAAAAATAAACCGCTTGCCGAGCTAGAACCGCGCACGCCTGCGGCTGCGCGGTTAATAAGACGATTTTTTAATTGTGTAACTGCGCCTTAAAATTGACTTGTTTCAGTCTTAGCATTATGTGTGGCACAGGCGGCCTTAGCTCTCGCTGTGAGGAATTTTTATGCGAACCTTCATCTCGTGAAACGTGACATTTAATCTTTATGGGAACGTTCAGCTCGTGAAACGTGACATAGTTATCGCCGTCATCTACTGTTACATAACAACCGAATTCATTACGCGAAACGTGACTCTCGCTACCTTTCAGGACTAGGATAATATGTGCTGAACGGCGTATCTGATTACATTCTGGGTGTCAGTGAAAAGCAGGGTTGGGGTCGGGGTCTCTTTTTTTA
>CM042747.1:9803892-9830009 GCA_022496165.2 Catalaphyllia jardinei | reverse complement strand
CTGTGACCTGTGGTTTGTACCTGCCGACAGGAAGATGCTTTGGCAGTATTGTACACTTTGGCCTGATACAATAATAACATAGCATAGTAACATCCTAACTTAGAAAGCTTTTAGCTGAAGTCCACTTCTGTTTCCTTAAAATGATATTTACAACCTTGGTTATGACGATTTTGGTTTTTGAAATTTTGGTTTGGGTTTTAAAAAATTCAGGTTTAATAAAAGTAACTTAAAACATAATAGAAGTTGCTACATGTACTAAGCCTGTTTTAACTCATGTTATGGACTTAGTAGCAGCCATCCCAGGGGGTTGACCTCGGGGAGCCCCCATGCATTTGCACTATGACATTTGCAAATTCCACCTACCCAGGACCAATATTTTCCCACAAAAAGCTACCACTGTCCCTCTCCCAGGGAGCATAATTTGAAAGGACTCCCAAATTGTAACTGTTAATTTCCTGCATAACTTAACAATAATATATTCAGTAACCAACAATAGCTAGTCCACCTGTTTTCCGCACACAGCGAGGTTGAGCTTTATACCTTGTAAGTAATAGAATGACAATATCAACGAACATATACTTACTTCGGCCTGTATTTACTATATAGGGGCTATGCAGGATTCAAAGTTAAAAGGATCCTAAGTCGCTTTTTGCCAGACACTAAATGGAAAAAAGTAGTAACAAATACTATGTTTTTTTATGTATCTGTTGGTCTCAATGTCGAGCCTTGTCAAACTACTTGCAATTGAAACAAACAACTTTTTTTATTTTCTTTGATTTTGCTTTCGAAATCCACGGTACCAGATCTTGCATGTTTTGCCTTGTCCCTCAAAAGCAAATACTTAGAGACTTGAAACAAATCTTGCAATACAAAGGAGCCTAAACAATAGCAACCTCTAAAGACAAAGATCAGAATACACTTTCGAGTACTGGGGCAGTCGTGCAGGTCTATCACAATTTTTTTAATTTCTCCATCGCCATTTTGGAAGTAATTCCTAGTCCCTATGATCCGGATCTTTCATTTTCAAGATGGCGGGGATGTTACAAATCCTGCAGGTCTTTCCCCGTGTATCTTCCCTTGGAAGGGCAAAAGGGGCCCAATGTCCCCGTCCTGGGCCAAACATTGGCTACAAAAGTCAGCAAATCCCACACTATTCCCTGTATGTCCCCAGAGTCACCCTGCTGGGATGACCGCTGATAAGTGCATTAAATCATGGAAATAATATTACCCTGTCTTTAATTCAAGCTTACCAATCCTCCGTTAGTTCTCAGCCAGGATCTGAGGTGGCAATCAAAATATTTTGTCACAGATTCCTCTATTCCTTCCACCGCCTCTGCTCCCAAATCGTCCTTCTCCTCACAATATGCAGCAAGCGTCGCTCCAAACGCCAAGAAAGCACCTACTGTACCTACATGTTGCTTTTCTTTAAAGATCACCTGTCCCATTTCGTCAACAATCGATGGTAACCTTGCAAGAGAGACACGAAAGTTCTTCTCATAAGCTTTGTCGGTAAATAATTCTCCATGTTCTGCAATGATGCGATCAGCTGCGGCAGTACTGAAAGCTGCTTTGATTCGTTGATTTTCTGCCGTTATTTCTTCTCCAAGAAATTTGACAACCAGCGCCGCAAATCGGGATGGGCAACTGGATTCTCCTCGAACTTTCTGAAGTACGGTAGAAAACTGACGCTGTAGAACCTTATGACGAGTGTAGCTGCTTACTATATCAAACACAATTGGATAAAACTCAGTTTTCGACATTCTTTACTGGTGTAATATAAGATCAAAACAAGTACATACACATCACATACACTTCCGCCATTTCGAATTTTGAAGCCTCGTTTCTGATTTATCTCCGGTGGGGATTCCCTGGGCACTAGTTCTTTCTATGTTAACAGTTTCAAGTTAAAAAATATCAAGAATAGCACAAGCTCAACACGCTTACCGAATTTGAACACGAAAAATGTAAATTTACAGCTGCAGAGGGCCGAAACAAACTTGACACCAAACATGAGAGTAGAAGAAATGCTCCCACAGCAACATGCGAAGAGCGCATTGAAGCTCCCTCGTGCGGGTGGACCGGTGAGTGTGGGACTCTGCAGAGACTCTGCTCCCCATAACTCAGCCCCATGAGAGGGTTGGGAGGGGGGGGGGGGGGACAGAGATGGGGGAGTATTTTACTCGAAACATTTTTTAGATTTTTTATTGACATATAAACATGTTAAAATGCTTTTATAACTTGTATCAATATTAGCTGACTGTATCTGGCCAAATGGATTAGAAACACTACCAGACAGTTGACCCCCCCCCCCCCCCCCGACAAAAAAAAAAAAAAAGAGAGCCCTTGGTTGGTAGAAAAGAGAGCCCTTGGTTGGTAGGGGACTGTTTTGTATCCGTCTAGTAATTCTTCACTTAAAATTTCAATTTTCCAAATCCATCAAATCTTCAACATTTCATGTTTTCCTCAATTTAACCTTTCCGTTGAGAAAAAATATCTCTTTCCTAAAAAGCCCAAAAATCACTCAAAAATTTACAGAAACCGCCAAACAGTAGGGGTATCGAATGGTCTTTGCGAGCATATGTGAGTATGCGAGCAGTACGTTTATTTTTGCGAGCACGAGCAGTGATCAATTTTCTCATGCGAGCAGCGACAGTTTAGAAATTACAAATGGCGAGCAGCGGGCACATCGTTAATTTTCCGCCAGCTGGAATCTCTCTTTCATTAAACGTTGTTTTGCGCAAAGACACCTCCAAAACAGGACAACAGGTGCAAAGCTAGGCAACACGATAAGGCCTTATTGTGGTTCAACTATTCTCGGTAGCTTATAAAAAAACTATGCCTTGTTTAATATGCCGTTTGCTGCAAAATCAAGTCACTTAGCTTCACAAGAGTCAGTGGGTGGACGCTAAACGGGATCTGAAGCTTGAGGCCCTGTTTACAACAATTACAAGCAAGTAGGTTTCCTCTCAAGAGGGTTAAAGATAGCCCGCTTTTACAAGCGAAGTGTGTCAGGTAGTGTTACCCTGTTACCTGGGACTGAACTTAAGCAGGTCAGTTTCAATAAACGTCAACAAAACGAGGAAGCATTTTCCGGAAACATTCATGGCGCGCGGGTGTTTCCCCAATGTTTCCAGTTTCCCATACGGGAAACATTATTTCCAGTGTCAGTTTTTGTTTTCGAGATGCAAATTATGCTTACACTACACGGCAGGGTTTTTTTTACGAAAATCCGAGCATGCGAGCACCTGCAAAAATTTTTCGAGCACGAGCAAGCGAGCATTCATCTAATTTTTGCGAGCAATCTGAGCAAAGGCTTTCAAATTGGATGGGACCATTTGGTACCCCTAACAGTGGTTAATGAAATAAGCAGAGAGATTTAGTGTCGCTCGAAACGTGACCAAGATATTGTCAGAAAGGCCGTGTTAAGCAACGTCAAAACAGCCTTCATGTGTACCCCCACCTTAAAACGAGCGCGAAGCACGCAGGGGTTTGTGAGTGAAGCGAGCAAGAAAAATAAAGAGGCTGTAGACATCTTTAGGAAAAAGTGAACTTATTAGGCTCCTCCCCCTGTTATCGCCTTGTTACTAACAGCTACACCCCTTGACCAATTATCTAAATCAGACCAGAAGCCATAATTGGGGACGGAGAAAAGTCTTGTGATCCAGGCGATATGGGAGGATATGGGGCAATTTTTCTAGTTTTAGAACAAATTGCGACATCCTGACAACATCTATCCGCGCGGATCCACGCACGTGTTGTGAGAATTGCGGGATTCTCTTGCAGATTTTTTCACAGCATAATTAGTAAAAATGTTCACAGCGATAGTAGGGGATAAGGGCCAGGGCCTGGTTGTTGAAAGCCTGATTAAGATGTCCCGACAGGATGAAAAATGATGACATACATCAAAAATACAACTTTTTAAAAACATAATATTTAAAGCCATTGAACACTTGTAAAAAGCATTTTTAAACGATCTTGCTGAATTTTGCCTGTAGATGAGTGTAAAATTCAAGGAAAGTGCGCAGTGGTATAATTTTTTTTACGTAGCAATGGCCATAACGATGTTTGTTTACAGTAAGAAAGTGACCTCAAATGTACACCAGTTTCAAAAAATATGAATGATACTTTGCAGAAAGGCCATCGAGACATATACAACTCGGTAATTATAATAAGGTGTGAAAATTGTCTGAATCACCATCACAGGCTCATTCATTTACGTTATAAAAAGTAATATTTCCTACAACTGCGGTAACGTTTCGTAAAATGCAGCATCCATCACTCTCCTAATATGAACCTGCAAACATCCCCTTCCCTCCAACTTCCCCCCAAACTTTAAGTGCATTTTTCTCAAAAGTCTACTTTGGTGCCAACTGACATCACGCCAAGGCTCCTACTTTGGAGAGTATCAAATAGAAATTCCTGAAATTTGGGGTAATCAAAGACCAATACTGTCGTGATGCAACTATTGAAACAATTGTGATATTTAACATCTGTCACGTGACACAAGAAAATTTGTGCACTGGGTTTGGTGCAAAGTAAGGCTATTTCCAGAAGCACTGAAAACAAGATTTAACTGTAAAAACCTTGGTTGATTGCACAGAACAAAACAGAAACTTACAGGATGTGCTTGTTTGAAAGACAAATCTTGTTTTATCAAAGAGCAGGATTCCTTAAGGCGTCAGCTAGCAATGCTTCAAATCAAAGCCTCTAAAGGGTGTAGCAGCTGTCGTAAGCTGCTATTGTTTTATCAATGTAGCAGCTTTTATTGTCTTAGGGCTAGGGGGCATTGTTTCTGTTGTTTGTTCTATTGTACTCTCAAAGGGTATCAAGCCATTGATGTGATGAGGCCTTACGAGAGCTGCTACCTGACCCGCTTAAGGGGTGCTTTGCACCCGCCTCGGCAGTAAAGGGCAGATCCGCAGAATGCATAGGGTTTTAGCCCTATTTTCTGTCCGACGGCTATGCCACGCTGATGAGGCCCAACGAAGCCGGAACAGCTGTCCATGACTGCCACTGCCCGGGTGATATGGCTGTGTGCATGCGTTAGGCACTGGCCAGACCGTGGGTTGGTGTTCGAGTGTGTCACTTGCTTTTATTGTTGTTTTAAATAAAGCACCTCTACCCCCTACCCAATCCATTTTGCGATAGCGTCCAGTTCTCTCGCGATTCCCTCCGCGCGTTCAATGATCAAATAAAAACACAAGAAAATACAGGGCTGTGAACAGTCTATGAAAGGCAAGGCAAAAAAATCCACCTGGGCCTGTAATTACATAAACAAATCACAGGCATCTAAATAAAACAGACCATGTTTACAGGGCGCCGCTCTGCATAAAAGTGCTGTACACTAGCACTGTTTGAAACTTAAACGAAAAGTACGGAAGCTCCAAAGGAACATTCACTTACAATCAGTGTATTTTTTTAATGGAAGTTCATTTTTTTAAGGCCAATGGTGGATCATTCAAACGCGAGATTTGTTCAGGACGCGTTTTTGAAGAACAACACGGGAGTCCCGCTGTTGTGTGACACACGAAGACAGCAATTGAAACTTGTCCAGCAGTGTCTTCGACCCCGGGGGGGGGGGGTTACTCCCATATATGGACTATATAGGTATGTGCCGCGGAATAGGGTATGGTTTTTGAGGTTCTCGGTCCTTAAATAAGGTATCTTTTTTAACCCTTTTGTTACTGTGTTCCCGGTGTGGTCCTTAGATAGGGTAGCTAATTTGTATCATATAATACTGGAGTGTGAAAACGCCATCCTAAACGAATGTTTGTTCTTAAATTTGATGTATCCGTTAAAGTATTAACAAAATGATTGTGCAACAGCGGTTTAATAGCCTTGAATGGAGTGTCATTTTGCGGGTTTGTGCCTTAAAAAGGGTATCAGTTTTTGCTTTCTTAGTCCTTAAATAGGGTTAGGGTTCAATAACCTTCGCGGCACACCCCTATCCAATATTCGCGGAAGTGCCACTCCGGGGGGTCTTCGATCAATCTCGGCGTGAATAAAACTACAAGAGAGGCAAGAAGAACAACGATGGCTGTTGCTGAGGAGAACTGGCAGATGACATGATCAACCATCATTGAGAGAACCACGTACATTTTCAACAATGAGTTATTGAGCGATGTGAAATTTGTTTTTCCAGCGTTGACCTTCAAAAGTGAAAGTAAAAGGGTGGTACCAACTCACAAGTTTCTGCTTGCATTCAGCAGCCCTGTGTTCTTTGTCACGTTCTATGGTCAAATGGCAGAGGCTTAAGGCTCTATTTAACTGTCCGACTGTGACTACAAGAGTCTCTTGGAGTTATTTCGTTTTCTATGCGGCAACGAAGTAAAGTTCAGCGGAAGTAATGTGATGCAAGTGTTGTACTTGTCGAACAAATGTGTGGTGCCTTCAGCAGTGTAGCTGAGAAACGAGACAATCTAAATGCTTAAAATGTGTTTTGTATGCTACCACACGCTCGGAGATAACGCCTTGATAGATCGATGCTGGGAAGTGATCCAACTTCGTTCCCAGGGCCTTTTCCCTGGCTTGGGTTCAGGGCGGGAAAGGCCCTGGCATCGGTTGGTCACGTGCCCATCTTACACCCTGAAATCCTGGGTGTAATAAATTAGCAAGGTTTGCAAAATCAAAAGTGGCAAAATCGAGATGGCAGTGAAACTGTCTGTGCTATTCGACTTGGATCTGCTTTTAATCGTTAAATCTTTGCGTCGTTTTGTTTAAAGCCACTTTAAGCGAAATGTTTTGAATATTTATTGAAAGGCAAAGACTGGCTTTGACAAATCTCTGCTGTTTCAGTTTCTACCGGATTTCTTGCTTGTCAAGGCGGAAAGTAAACTACACGATTTCACAGTTCGTGACATTTATACATTTACCGTTTTCTGTTCGGTCACTCGACTTTTTTCACATCACTCGTATTTATGAAGGATACTTCATGTTGTGTTCTAAGAAGGAATTTTAAGCAGAGTTGAGCCGTTAAATCGTGCTATGGCAAATTTTTAGAGGTTTGCATGATTTCCGCTATTATCTGCATGTCGCTTCGTTGAGTTTGACACCTCTGTAATTTGCCATGTGTAAATGCATTCTTTAGGCTCATTTCTATTGCAAGATATGTTTTTTAAGTCTGCAAGTATTTGTTTTGTGAGGGAAAAATATGATGTTTGGTGAGTTTACCGCGAACATTTTGCTTACTTACATTCTATATTGTGACGCCCGGCCCGGCCCGGCGATAATCAGAACTGTTTGTGAATACAGTACGTGTAGTTTCTTATCACGGATTTCATATTTGCCCTCGTGCGGTTTTCTTGGGAGACGCCGCAGCTTTACTTCAAGAAAGCTTTACGCTTGCAGCTATCTGGTCGAGCTTATGTTTCCGCTGGAGCTCGACGTGTAGGTTTATTCCTCCTTTGATCGTTCTGGCACCACAGGATTCAAATGTAGCTATTTACCCGCAAGTCTGTCGACTGTTTTGCGTGTTGTATGCCATTGTTCGGCCTAGTTCAAAAAGTCTAACGCTTCAACTCTACTTAACGCTTCTAACTCTCCTTTACAGGCAAGAAATCCGGTAGAAGCTGAAACAGCAGAGATTTGCCAAGCCAGTCTGTAGAACGGCAACAATATCTTTGCCTTTCAGTAAATATTAAAAACATTTTCTTTTAAAGTGGCTTTAAACAAAAGGAAGCAAAGTTTTAACGATTAAAAGCAGATTCAAGTCGAATAGCACAGACAGTTTCTCTGCCATCTCGATTTTGGCACTTTTGATTATGCAAACCTCGCTAATTTATTTCACCCAGGATTTCAGGGTGTAAGATGGGCATGTGACCAGCCGATGCCAGGGCCTTTTCTCGCCCCGCCCCCAAGCCAGGTAAAAGGCCCTGGGAACGAGGTTGGGTAACGAGTGGTAACGTCAGATGAATTTGTCACAGTTGAGTGTTCTGTAGTGAGGATCTCCGCTTTTAGGCTTGGCTAAATCTAAATATTTCATGCAGCTAAGACGTCATTCGCAAGGTTCGTCCATTTCTTATCCTGGAACGAGGTTTCGCCCGTGAAATCCTGATGTAGTCATGTATTTACCTGTATCGGGTTCATGAATGTGCAACAATGAAAGTGTAGTGAATATGGCCTAAATAAGATGGTGACTGGAAGTGATGCGGAGTAGAATATATTATGAAGAAAAACACTACGATACCCGGCGGTATCATTCAAAAGTTTCGTGTAGCAAGCACGAAATGAAACTGTTTAAAACATTGAAAATACGTTTGTAACATGCAAATGCTTTACCAAGTATTAAAACTGTGGATCCGACGCCGAAAAGCTGCATTCAACTTTCCTTATTTTTTAAATTCAAAAGCGTTTGTTTTAAATTGAATTTTTAAGCAGGGTCAGCCTGCCAATAAATAAATAAACTAACGTAAATAAATAAATAAATAAACTAACGTAATGAATTCTCAAATAGATGTTGTTTTAGAACTCTTCCCATGAACTTAAGGTTCAGTCATATACAGCTTCCTTTATTCCGTTTACTCGTTGACTACATTGAGAGATCCGCCACATTGAGATCTGCTTAACTGGAAAGAAACTAATTAATCTCTTTAATTAAACTTTATTCGAGGCATATCTACTGCGCTTTGAGTGAGACAGTATAAAGCAGCCAATATAAAACCAGTGTAAACTTTATTTTGCCAAGTGCAAATGTCTAGACTTATTTAAGTAATTCAAAGTCAAAGTCAGGCTTCAAAATATTCATCTTATTAAATAGATTATTTACAACAATATAATAGACAATCTGTTTTCAATTTGTTTGTAATTTTATACAAAATAATAACAAATGACAAGATTAACGAAGCCAGAGAGTTAATCAAGTGTTTTGAAATCACCGAAACGAACGCAAAAGGAAACACCACCAAGCTTTTAGAACGGGACACACAACTCTAAAGACTGCGCTTGTCTTTCGGTCAGCACCATGCTGGTTGCCCTAGTGAGGGCGCCAAACAACGTCGTTTGGCTATCTTTTTTTTTCTATTAAGAGGCTTTGGTAAGGTCGTTTTTACCACCGGGTTCGTTTCTTCTTAAATAAAAATTTTAATTAGTTCCTGATTTTTGATTGATAGATTGCATCAAATTAATATCCCTTGTCACATGTTCATTTTTCAAGAAATTTTGATTAGCTTCGGTTGCAATGATCATGTGATATTTCCTGAAATTAGTTCTGTAACCTGCAAAAACTGAACTACTTTTACTACTAAAAATAGTATCTTAACGAACATGATGAGTAAATACGTTTCCCTAACTTAATACCTGTTTCAAATTTTCTTAACAAAGAAGCAATGGGCAAGTTCGTTAATCGAAAGAAATGAACAGTCGCGAAACCAGCATCCCCAGAGAGAATGAACGACTGTTTTGGGCGCTATAATTTCTGGGGCCGAGCGCGTTACCAGCGTGAGCTGTGATTGGTCGATTACTATCAAAACAATCCCAGCAAGAATTCTGCCCAAGGATGGTTCTCAGTCTCCCCGAGGTTGTCTGGACTGACAAATTGGATGAAGAGAAGTTGGTACGCCCAATTTTGTAACACTACACTTTCTAAATCTAACCGCGGTAAGAAACACAACAGTTGTATGGAATAAGGTAAGGAATTGTACGCTTTTGTTTAGTTGTCAGATAAAAAATAATTTAGTGTAATGATATGTGTCCTTATTTTGCCTTAGGAAAAACTAGTCTATAACGTCTAAACGTTACGAAAATGCCAATTAAACGGACGATCGAACAATGTACGTTGTTTTTCATATTTCCCAGGACATAAACCATAAGGTGACTTGCCGCACCAAGTCCTGGAGCGCACGACGCATTTTCACAAAATCCGTTCATGGCCCGAGGCGCAGCATTCTGCTTCGTCGTCTTCACTTTTACTTCAAAACATCACCTCAAACTTCGGTTACATCAGCTGATCTTCTGCATAATAACCAAGTTTTGTCTACACCTGGCTCAATTTGCTGCTTTTCTGACGACTTCACTACAACACCTTCAGTTATCTGTTGTCCAACTTTCTCCTCGAGACTGTACTCATGCTTCCGTTTTTTCAGACGGCAAAATAAGATGATGTTTACCATAAGAGACAGAAGAAGACAGGCCATTAAAGGAATCACGATTGTCCAGTTGAGATCTGAAACTATAGAATAACAAAAGCCTGAAAAGTTGCCAGCCTATCCAAGGCGAATAATCTAAAACTAGGTGTTCATTAAACTCTTCATAGTCTCCGCCCGCATAATTCGCTAAAGCGATGATTTCCGCAGAACATTCGAGCAATGATGGCAAAAGTTAAGTCAACCAAAAAAAAAATCATGGCATGGTATCATTTTATGGCATGGTATCATTTTATACAGTTAAGAAGAACGTACACTACTAGTAGTCCCTCTTTCGCTCAGTCCTTCGAGCGAGATAAGAAAGTAACCGCGAGAACAATATATAGCCGTGCGAGATCCTCGCCTCCAGTATCTCGCGCGGCCATTTTTTTCTCGTGGTTTTCTCTCGCGTCTCGCTCGACGGACTAAGTCAAGACTAAGCGAAAGAGACACTACTTGTAATCTAGCTGACCCCGCGAAAGGAAATTGAACTTGAATTATCCACCTTTCACTTAAAACAGTTGTTTTGCTTTAGTTAAAACACAAGAGAATACTTGAGAATTCAATTGCGGGTTTACTTAGAGAAATGAACTAAAGTGAGTTGCTTCAAAAAGTCTCCTTCAAGTTACCGTGCTTTGAGTAGATTTTTAATAAATAATTTTTGCAATTATTGCTCAAACTTTGAGCGGAATCTGTATGACAGTCAGTATCTGAAGTTGCTCTTTATTCTAAAGCGTGCGCACATTTTTCTTAGGAATATCCATACTTCAGCGACACCCACTAATTAAGATAAGGCAGACACCTCTCTAGGGCGGACGTCTGTCTTAGGAGGTCAGACGATGCCGGCCCAAGCCTCCCAAAGGAAACAGAGGCCAAGCAAACAGAAAGTGATCAGTCGAATAAATTTACTCGGTTAACTTCACAATGAGGAATATTTCAAAGAGATTTACCGCCACCATTATTTACCTGCATTCAAAGGGCTTCTTTGCATAGATCTCACTGGCACGACTGACGACAGAGATGTCCGTAATTGTGTTGTCCAGGTGACCGCTCGTGTTGTCCACGTGACCGTCGTGCTGGTTGATTCACTCGTTGTTGATGATGTTGACCAAGTGTTTTTCTCAGTTGGCCTTTGTGTCTTTGTAGTTGAATTTGTAACATGTAAAACCGTCGAGTTGGGAGTTGTAGATGACGCTGATGATTGTGTCGTTGGAGCCGTTTTTGTCGCCTCTGTAGCTGTGGTTGTAAGCTTTCGGTTGCAGCGGGGATCTTTGAAAAAACGTAGAGTTACTGGTGTTAACTGAAGGACATAAGTATGACTTACGCGGTACATCAATTGTTAGTAGACAAACCGGATATGCAAGAGTTAATTAATCCTGGTCAAATAATACTTCCCTCACCTGGAGCCAGTTGTTCAAGGGGTGAACAACGCTATCCCCCGTATAAATCGCTATCCAGTGAATACGTGTTACAACATTTTTTAGATCGTTGCCGCAAGCGCCGCTTTGTTTCTTTCCCCGTTTCCATCAAGGATCTTTTATATAGACAGGACTGTAAGATTTTAAAGGCTATTACCTCTGTAGATAATCATCTACTAGGCTCCAATTTACCACCAAAAAGGAGAATAAATATAATCTGCGTAAAGAACAGTGTGCCCTCCCCAAGGTTAACACAGAACGATTAAGACATCTTATGTAAATAGTTTAACTAGTGTAATTTTTAGGGTAGTTTTTATTGCGTGTATAATGTAACAAAAGATATGTACTTTTATCTTTTGGAAATAAAGACCCATTATTTAAAAAAACTACACTATCTACTGTTTAGCGTTTTATCCAGTGGATAGTGTTACCTAACCTTTTATGACTGGGGCCTGGAAGCCATCCCCATTTACATTAACAGTGTTTTGAACGAAGTTAAGGGTTGTAGCTCAAGGCAGCCATTTATGGAATGGTTTCCTACCTTGAGCATCTTTACACACAAATATCCGTAGTTTCATGTTCTTGCTCTCGCAGTTTCCCCCTGATCGACTGTCAACTGATGCTTGGGAACCATCGGAGGTGGCTGTAATTTCCAAAGAAAAAGATTACTGTATTAGCTCAGTAGCCAGAATTGCTCGAAAGTGCTGAAAAAAAAGCTCCTGTACTGAAAATAGAGCGATTCAAAATAAGATTCATTTGTAAAGTTTAAACAGCACAAAACAAGACTAAAATGGACATACATACCAATAAAAAAATATTCCTTTCCTGGAATGAAAACCTGACTGGAAAAGGCGCTGTACCTCTGAAATACCAAAGTGTAATACTTTAGCCTCAGGGGGTAGATGCACCGTAGAAGCAGCCTACTCCCCGGGGTATAGTCAGTGTTACAACGCTCATAGCTGTCACGTGACACGATCCACAGGTTCTGGTAGAGCTTGTCTCTGGACTTGTTGGCTTTCACTTTTTTCATGATGGTCGTCGGGTTTGGACATACGATGTGAATTTTAGACATCGGAAGAACGTAAAGTATACTGTTTTCGTTATCAAATCTGCAACGAAAAGACGCTGAATGGTTAGGATAAACATCAAATGCTAGCACAACTGCATGGAAGCTGTAGCAGTGAAGTGCTCGTCATATGCTGCCAATATTACTCGACGATGTTGTAAGAAAAGTTATAAGCATCTACGGAAATGGCCTGTCAAGGACTCTTGAGAAATCCCAAGCAGAAAGATAAACAACAAAAACACGGCAGAGTTTAACACGCGATTTGAATACTAGGAAGTATTTTCTCTCTGCTACACATCATCTAACCCCCGAGAAAGATCGTGATAAGTAATGGTAATAGGACTGAGTGAAGTCTAATTCGGTCTGTAATCATACGAGTGATAACAAAATCGGACGACCGCGCAGCGGCAGTCAGATTTGTTTTTCACGAGTAGTATTACAGACCACATAAAATGACATGAAATCTTACCACCAATTAATCATAAAAATTACAATTTCCGAGAAAAGAAGAATGGCCACATTATGACAAAAAAAGGGAAAATTTGCATTAAAAGACTGACAAAGGAGACGCAAATTGTTTAATGTCGCTCTGAAATTGAGATTGGTTGATTTAAACTACAACTTTGTATGTAATTGGCTTAATGAACTGTCCGACAACAAACTCTCTTATAACAAACTTGGCAAGTGAATTAGTGGAAAAAGGAGTTTTTTCAACCAATCACAATCGAGGAAATTGGAAATTTTAAGATTATATCTGGTTATCACTGCCTGGGTGGCAAAACGGGAACTTAAACAGGTGCGATCGATCAGACAACAGAAAAGACACGAGACGGGGTTGGAGAGAAACATTAGAAATTAGTTTATGTATAGTCTGTGTAGCGGTAAGATGTTAGCCGTGCGTAAATAAAAATCATGTCACAGTAATTCAGACGAACATTTTAGATAGCTAACCACAGGTGACCACAGGTGCGAGATAGTCGGAGATACGAATGAACAACACCAAGAACGTAGAGTATGCATGAGTTGAACAACATGATAGCCCTCTCGATTATCCCTCTATTCCTCTCTTATTTTCTATGTGCAAAATTCAACTATGAGCACAAATAACGGTTGCTGTTGTGGTATCATAGTTGACAACAGCAGAAGAACACAAAAGACTACTAGAGATACAACAAAAAGAGAGACGCCAAAGGGAGGGAGGGGTTGGGAGTGGGCAGAGTGTGTGTTTGACGGCTGTCACATAAGCAGAACCTCTTCTCGCACTTAAACGATTTTTTTTTTTACGCCAACAACTTATCACGGCGTGCGTCAAAAACACTCAAGTTTGAGGTAAGGAAATACTACCAAAACACTGCTTCCATAACTTCCATTCTAAAAAATGCAGCTTATCCTGAGCAGCAAATGCCATTTTACATGATTGTGTTCCCAGAGTCATGAACACAAAATTTCTTGAAAATGTCGGCCTTGATCCCTGAATATCCTACCGGTCTGTAAAACTTTGATGCGGCACCATTTGATTTTCAGCCGTGTCATATATTCAGTGTATACTTCACTTTATGATGTGCATGAATGCAAACTATTCATCGCATGACTACGGCAATTAATTTAATTAGCCTCTAGTGTTGACAATCGAACGCGGGAGGCACAAACAAAGACAGTAAAGGGCATTTCATTTGCAGTCTACAAATGCACGCCCCAACGATGAATTGACGACAGAAACAGATGCTTTCTTCTAAGCCTTTTGATTTTCAGACAAATATAAAACCGTAAATATACAAATACACGTTGTTGTTCTCGGTTTTTTTTTCGCGTGAGACAAAAAAAAAGAAGTCATCTGTCCTAGGGCGTTTCCTGTTGTTGGTTTCATTTTGACACCTTTTTTGCACCTATTCAAGTGGGTACATCGACAACTACTTCCGAATATCTTTGTATGGGGGAAGTCTGATGAAGCTTGTACAAATAAAAACCGAGGAAATCAGTAATACGAGGCGCTTATACCGTCTGGAAACTTCCACAACAAAGCAGTCACTATATCAACAGGCTTTCCGACGAGGAAAAATGTATTGCATGGCAATAATAAAAGGAAACTATCAGGAAAGCGTGTATCTTCACGCCGGCTACGACAAAACCGCAAGACTGCCGTCAATAGACAAGACTTAACAATTTAAAACGAACATAAGAAATCATGATTGAAATGATTGCCCCAATTCAGTCACAAATTACTCTTATTATCTTGAATTCGGAAATAATCCTTATCGCTTGACTTATTTTATTAAATTAAGGATACTCAAAGTTGGCCACAATGACATGTAAAAGTAAAACCACGAAGCTAAAACAAAAGTCAGCGTGAGGTAACATGAAAGCAAACTTTTTCGCTGAAAATGTAAAATAGCATTTTCTAGAAGAAAAAGAGAAAAGAATAACTCAGATATAAAGAAATCACAAATGATATTGTTTCGTTCGGAATCGAAAGAAAATTAAAACGCGGCACATTTGCGTGATGTAATGTACCGCTCTCCATATATACAAGAACAGCTGCGGAATAAACACAAACATTTTACATCTATCAATATATTGATATGCCTTCGCCAATGCCTAAGGATGTTTTGCTTCCGAAAGAATGAAAAACAGCTAATATCTTTCACTTGCTTTGAAGAGAGGCCATCATGTTAAAACTCATAACGTAAATACATCCACAAAACTCTAAAAAAACCTAACTGACCCCAAAAAAGTTCAGATCATTTTACTTCAACAACACATTCGTTTCTCTCGTCTGAGCGTGTGCTAAAACCACCTCAAAAGTGAAAAACCGCGAAGATGCATTCAAGAAATTGCCTTAGTTTTGGCGGACACCCTTGGAATTTTTTCGCCTCCCTTGAAACTGTGCATGGGGTTATAGAGTTTCAAATTCTCAGACGAATTAATACTGTCTAAATCAAAACAGATTGCAATAACCAAAATAGCACTTACCAAATCCTGTATTACTCTTTAATCAAGCTATGACAGATATCTCGTAAAACACATCATTATCATGTGATTTTATCGCTACTACTTCGATGTCAGGGTCAAAGGAGTTCTCCAAGACTGAAGCTGTAGGCTTTGTTCTAAAAAAACACCGCGTTATGTTTACGCGAAAAAGTGTAAAGGAATCCATATAGTTCTTGACGCGCGCGAGATATCAGTCCTAGCTACTCCGTGATAAACGTAGAGGGTAAATGAAAGCGTGTTGTGATATTTCTAACTGACCTAAAACAATCTCGTGTCAGATACTTCATATTACGTCTCTGTTAAAAGCCTGGTAAAAGCTTTTTTTTTAAGTCAGAGATAAATGATGAACCTAGATGAGGAAACGACGATAACATCTCCCCACCCAAACATAGTTAAACACTTTCACATCTTCTGGTGTGGGTATGATGTTTTGGCCAAGTTGTATTTGAAGTTTTGTGCGAGAAAACTGAACCAGCGACGATTTACAAACAGTAATGCACTGTAATGCACTGTGCTGCTGAAAATACGTTGCAATGATAAGGAAGTCAAGAGCTATAACTTCCAGGCGCTGTGTTTTGGCTCGTTTACAAGAGAATTAACTTACATATGACCTATTTTATACTCTTCTTTATGTTCTAATCCTGTCAAGGGTATTATAACCAGAACACGCGAGAAAAGCGTAGCGCCACTTCAATCTTCCTACAGTTAGTCTGTGCCAAGTTTTTAGGATACGGTCATGACTGAAGCTGGATCATTCAGAGCACAACTTTTTTATCGTATATTGTATTTCGTGAAGGCATTTTTGTAATTCAACCCTTCCTATAACATGACCTCACCCGGGGATGAGTTTCAATCGGACTGCACCAGAAGGAACTCCGGTTAAGATAGAAGCTTTAAAGTTATCACATAATCTGACAGCCACTATATTCAGACATCTTTATTACAATTTCGGCGCGGTGGTAGTTCGCAACATTTCAATCAACTCTTCTCTCACCATTTTGTTCATTTTGCTGTGGCGGTTACGTCTAAAATGTGATAGAATTACATGGAAACAAACATCTCTGTCACCTGTTCGGTTCGCTCGTTCCTGAATTAAAGCTCAAGTTTTCATTTGAACTGAGATCGATTAACACCAAAGGTGTTTACAGCCATATACTCATCTCCGCTCTTGGCACTCGTCACTCAAACTTAGTTCAGAAAAGGGCTGAAAAATCACCGTCATTTAATAGAAATACTACGTTCCTTTGAAACAGATTGACGGAGTGAGAACGAAAAAAAATCGTCTAATATTAGCGAGATTCGTAATAAATATAAGACTGCCAATATCGCGCGATAACATTTCATTTAGTTTCATCACCAGTCAAATTCCTTCTTTGGGAATTTATATCGATTTCAGAAAGAGTTTTCGAGTTACAACAAACACTGCGTTTTCAAATGCTTTCCAAGTGCTCAGCTTTACTGCCACGAATCGCGCGTTTAGCTAAGACTCAAAAGAGCTGTTGCCAACTCATTACTACTGTATTAAATATTTTTTATTTTGCACAAGTTATTTTTAAAAGTTCTCGCTCTGAAATTTGATCTCTTTTCCGCGATAATTATTTGTCGACAAATCAACATTGTTATCCTAAGAAACAACAGACTTAATTGGGAAAACATGTGCAGGATTTCAAATACCTAAAGTTCGCAGACTTAATTTTTCGCCAAACAAGATTACCCCAGAGACAAATCCCAAAATCTAAGTTGAACATTTCCCTTTTGTCTCACATGCCAAACTAATCAATCGTCGTCATTTAGCGCTGCATGGACCCAACTTATCTGCCATGTCTTTTGTTACAATGGAGGCTGCTTTGATTAAACTTAATTTGCGTTGGGTCAGCTATCACAATTGAATGGGTCATTCGCTTTTGTTTAAAACCACGACGGCCAACAGCGAGTTGAAAAATAATGTCAAGCGGTTACAGAAAAATTGATCTACGGATATGAAATAAGTAAATAAAGTTTACGGTTTGTGTTCTTAGCATTGTTAAATTAAAATCGCACACGGGCATGCTTTTGGACAAGCACTGCTCTGGTTTTCCTCGGCTTGCTTCGTTCCTACCGAAATGCAAGTTTGTCAAAGAATTGTTACTACGAACCAGTACGTCCTTGAATCAATTTGCGACCAAAACTTGACTTTTATCACACGGTATTCACTAAATTAAAACAGTAAATACAAAGTCTCTAGTGTTCAAAGTTAGTTAACTATGTATACACCATTATTTAGGAATGGCGCCTTCATTACGAAGTTTTGGTTACAAAAGTCATCCTATTTTCTCAAGGAGCAAGTGATGTTTCACTACTGTATAGGGTCACTGAACGAAACCTGATTTCTTGCACGATAGACTAATATCATTCTAACTTAGGAGAAAGGGTAATGAAATATATCAAGCGTAAAGCGTTTTATGTAACGTATTTTGCTCGAGGGACGCAAAGCAAAGGTAAGGCCAATGTAAACAACGCAACATGAAAGAAACCAAACATGGATGCAAAGAGGCACAAACAGGAGAACAGCCTCACGACGAGTCTGTTGCGTAATTCACGCCTAAGACTCGTAAAAATGACCTCAGACACTGTAATATTGCTATCTCAATAATGATAATAAACAGTTGGACTACGAAATCGCCTTCATTCACGGCTAGGAAATAGATGAGGCATTTACAACAAGCGCTGTAGAAATACATGTGATAGCGTTAAGTTCTGAAGTTTCCGGCCAACCGTGTTATCAGTTACTTTCGACACATTTGGAGATAACGAAACCGCCAATAAGTTTACAGAGTAATTCCTTCGAACACGATCGATCTTGCTGATAACATTTTATTGTCCTGCGAGCGTACATCATAAAAGCACCGCACAAACACATAATTACGACGCGAAACAATAGAAAATTTAGCTATTTCTATGGCGAATACAATCAACTGGTGTCAAAAGTTTAAGCCTTGAGAATCTTACAAGATGGGCATGAAAGAACGAACAGCAAACAACTACGAAGCTACTGAATAGCACAAGGTCTCATCGAAAACATCGTTTGACTCACAGCGCGTAATCTCATTAAATTATTACTCACAAATGAGGAAGGAAAATGTTTGACTTACAGAGGATTTTGAGGTGACCAGTGGATCGACGGGTACACAGCACACTCCAAAACTTGGAAAAACATCACAATTTGTGCCAAAAGCAGGACGGTATACGGTTCGCGATACATCGTGAAAGTTCGTGTTAGACGTCGGCAGCCATGTGTTGTGAAATGAGTCTGTCTCTATACGGCACAGTGGTTTTTCCCCTAGTTCCGTTTTTGCTCAGCGGCTGGAGAGACAAATATTTCACAGCTTCCTCCCCAACGACGTTAGCGTACCGGAAACCCTTTGGTTCTTTTAATCCTCTTGCCACAAATAGAAGTGTTTTCATCGACGAATATCAGACTGTCATTTTAGCGCACTGCATACCAATATAGTCAACCTTAACGTGTTGAGCGTTCAGCATCATTCGTTGACGTGTACCAGTGTTGTATTGCAGCGTCTCAGCTCACAACCTTCGTGTGTTAATTCTCACCTCAAAAACCAGTTCTTTGTAATTCTAATGAATCTTTCCCACACACTAAACAGAACTTGGCGAGTTATTTCTTGCGTTTCTCTGTGTGTTCTGCTCAATTCTTGTTAATAGTCAACTGCACTTGACGACATCAATCCCTTTGAAACGTAAAACCACTCACTCATTCGTACGCTTGAGAGGCGTTGAAAACTTGAGCAGACAGATGTTGAGTTACAACAGATCTCTCCACACCACCCCTGAATTTTCTCAATCACTCTTGCCCTCCCCCCACTCAGTCATTTTATTAATGTTTGCCCAACAAGCACTCGCGGGTATCAGTTGTACTGAATAATGTGAAAAATTCCAGAGACAACGAAGACACTACGAAGTCTTTTGGAGTTCCACTTTAAAACATGTGGTAAATTGACTGAAATCAAATGTTGTCTTAGGCGAGTAATGGATGACCTTGTATACCAAATCATTTCTATATCAACATATTCTATTTGATGTGCATTAACCTCAACGAAATTGTTATTATTTGTAAACCCCCTGCTGAAAACATCATTACTTGACTACACACGAAGCACACGGAATGTAGCAGTTGGTTGTAATTGCTCCGGAAGCCAAAAAGGAATACTTAATTATAGAAAGTTTTATCTCATTCAAAAAACCTTCTTTGGGCAAGAAAGACACTGTTTTGCACGCATGAAGACTCACGTTGTGGACGAATACAGCAAGCATTCAACATTATAAGGACACAAACGTTGCAAACAAAATGTTCGTTTGCAAAAAAATTCTTGTAGAAACTTCAGGGGTCTTACAAATTCGTCATAACAACAGTAACATACTTATGTTGTAGACCAAACAGCCAGACCTGTGTGCTCAAAAAAGCTAGAGCTATAAAACCGTTGCGTGTAATGGAAAGCCCTTAAAGCTTTAGAGAATTTAGTGCAGTCTTTTATTCTAAGGCAACAGAGGGGAAAAGAAAGTCGATCTTATAAATGTGTTTGACACTGCACGGCTTTTCGTTCCCTGCTGTGTTTTGAATTAGTTTAGAAGAACGGTTGGACTTTCATGTTTTCTGCAGAAATTTTGATAGATAGAGTTGTCACGCGAAGTAAAGACAGTAAACGATAATCACGCGATACAATGGCAGCTTGATGAATGATTTGATGAACAATTTTAATTTCAGTTTTATTTATGGAAGTACACATGATTCAAAACTGCCTATGGGGTCGCTTTTCCTATCCACCTTGTTATTTCTGGAGTATTAATTACAGAAAATTGAAACAAAGCCCAGGATCAGGCATATCCATATGAAGAGAGCGCGGGTAAGTCGAGAAGATGTGGCTAGTATAAAGCCGATACCTTAGTAAGTTAATTTTTTTTGCGTCAACAAAGCTTCCATAGGACTCCCTTAACAAGCTCTCATCGTCCCCTCCTTAACACTCACGCCCTGTCGCCGGCACAAAATTATGAGAAGTAAACCTGGATTTTAAGCAAGACCACACTATCCCAAGACGAATACGGCGAGAAAATGTCTCATCTCCTTTGGAATGCAATTAGACTTAACCTCTACCGAGAGAAAAAGGGACTTAAAATTGTCTCGCATTACCTCCTGGCTAAGCCAAATGCTTTTATACTATTTTACTGTTGTTGTTGTTCGCGAGAGGCAATAATAGCGATACTCACCGTTACGTCATCTATTGTCATTAATGTGCAAACCAGAGGTTTATTGGCTGTCGAAACAAAAGATTCTTTTGTTCTCTGGTTGGCAAAATTTAAATATCAAAAGACTTGTTTGTAAACACTGAATATCGCTATAGGGAGTTTTAGCAAACCACGACAGCGACGGCGACGAGAGCATCACCAAACAAAAGGTTTAATGAGCAGAACAATGCTTCTGCACGTGCGTTTTGACTCTAGCTTGGTACATTTCTTTGCCGTCCTCTGCAAAACAACAACATGAAATGACCAAGTTCTACGTATTTTGGAGAACGCGAACCGCAAATACTAATTTTTCGTGGCTGACTTTTAGAACTGAACTTTGTTGGTGCATGTTTAGCCTGAGCTAGTTTTTTGCCCGATAGGCGTACTGAACAGATTTACAGAGTTATGACATTCAAAAGTTAAATATAAGTTCACTTTACAAGAGGTCACTCCCGCCGTCGCCGTCGTCATTGCAAAAACTCCCTTATATAATATATATTGCAGGCCCACTTTATTCTAAACCCGCCCCTCAATTAACCTTACTTAGCCTAGGATATATTTTGGACTAACAACAATGAAAAGTTCTCTTTCCATCACATCACAGCGACTGAATATTTGCATTGAGTTCAGTGTCAACATTAGCTGAGCTAATATTCACATTCATATTCTATCATGGTCAGCCGGAAGCGTTCGTTTGTTTGCCGAAGAAGTTATCGCTCTCTCGGAAACGAAGCTATGAAACGCGTTTGATTTTGTTTGTCAACTTTAATTAAATGGAACTCTACTGCCCATTTTGTGCCCCCCTCCCCTCCCCCCCCAAAAAAAACAAAAAAAAAACAGAACTCAAATATTGATAAGACCGACCATTGTTTCACGAAGATCAATACGGCGGATGGGGGAGGGGGAGATAGTGCGATAAACACTATGTTAATATCGCCCTCATGTAGCCCCAGACCCCACATACGGTGGTTCAGAGGTGGATAACAGTATGGCACCGGAGAAATCGCCATTCAGTGGATAAGTGTTGGCAAAACAAACCCCGCTATCCGCTGGATAGTGATTTTTCCTGTGGATAGTGTTATCCACCCTTTTGAACAACTCTGGCAAGACGTCTGCTATCAACTTTCTGCGTCGAAAAAGAACCTCCGCGTCACTTATCCGGTGGAGGAAAGACAGTTATACAGCTGTCTGTAGACAAGCTGACTGTGGTGCAGCGAGATTATTGTTGGAGAGCTGAGCGCGACGCAGGTACCTGTACATCAAAGTCAAGTTCGTTTTTCCTGAGACTGATACACTCTTTCTTTTTTATAAGAATATGTTCTCTATAAGAATATCGAGGTTGAAATTTGCAAATTCTAAGCCGGAGTATTTTATGAATAAACCAGAGGCCGGAGATGTTTTAAACTTAATAATTAAGGGTATGAAATTCTTCCTTTCTCTAAACGGCACTGAAAACTAGTTAAAAAGCAACAAAAACAGCCCTGACCACATGATCGATGCTAATAACATTTCTGAAAGAAGTTATGTGCGTGATCATTAAGCTTTGAAACCTGCAGTTTGGCTCCAAAATTACTTAAACATCGTCCAGACACTAAATACATACGAATGAACCAGTTATTTCATGCGCTATAATCTAACAATATTCACAAGAATATTTAGTCTCGACAGGAAAAACAGTATATTCTCAGTATAACAAAGAGTGTATTTTATGTCATTTATATCTCTTTTCATCAACCTAGCCACAAGGATAAGGTTAGAAATTATATCAAAACTGCTTAAAACATTCCCAAAACAAAATGCCAAAAAGCTAAGAAAATATCTAGTAATTCTGCACGTAGTGACCGGATGTGATGTAGTCGAGTTCTTGGAAGTCTCCACTGTTTATCGAGACAAGTGCTTTTGAAGTTTCCCTTTAACCTTAGCTGAGACCTTCACGAAATGTGCATGAAATTAAACATCTATGATAATCCGTCTTGATCGGCTAAACTCTTTGTTTGCTTTACCTAGTCTGCTGAACAAGTTTCGATTTTTTGATGTTGCACTTAGCAATTGTTGAGAACCATGCTGCTTTTCTGAGCAGAGAAACTCAAACGCATCTATAATTTAAGGGTAATGGGTTTCTGGTCTATTACTATCGTAATATCTAAACAAAAAGCTTCCATTTAGCGCGAAAATATGGTAGGATAATTGTCCGCGGACATTATCTGTTCCGAAAAGCGAAGAGTTTTCCGAGAGCGTAAACTGTGAGCTTCGAGGTTTATGTCCAAGGATCCGTCACATGACGTATTTAGACCAATTGCCCCTTGAAGTAACTTACCTACACTATTGAGGGAGAAAAATTTCTCACCTCTTGACTCTTTTGTAAAATGTTTCAAGAAGTTTTTTCTTTCTCTAGTTACTGTTCTACTTTTAAGTCTTAAACCATCACATACGACAATTTAGACTGGAAATTAGTAGTTTAATTTCCTTAAATCAATCTGTAGGACTCCATCTCGAGATTTCGGGAATTAGGAGTTGGCTCTGATTACGCATCATCCCGGCATAAAATGCAAAATAAAAATCCACAGGGCAGATTCGCACATTTTTTAAGTTCCGAAAAGTACGGTCTGAAGTCATTTTTGGTGTTTAACCTTCCCTGCTGCTGACCAAAGAATCGGACAATTCTGGGCTCAAGATTGATACACGTTATGACGCAGTTTCTGTTCGCTGTTTTGGTCCTTGCTTGCATTTTTGCCATAAAAAGAAAGCATTTAAGGCCATAGAAAGGACTGCTACAGACCCCAAGATGGCGACAGCGCCTACAAAACTCCCAGTGTTTCGGAGGATCTCTGTTTTGTTTGTACCTGTTGAAAAACGTAGAGTCTACAATTAAATTTGTTTCAGTTAACATTTGATGACGTCCATAGAAGCCTTTTAGAAAATATAACACAAATAGGGATGATAAACATTGTACATAAACTTGTTTTTATCGCGGTTGTTTGTTGTCATATTTTTTTGAAAAAGGCACTAACAACGCAATGGCGTAAGCTAGGTAGATGGACGATGGGTTTCTGACTTAATGTGAAAAGTTTCCAGCACACTACTACGGTATTTCTCTTCAGTGCTTATAGTTCACAATATCTCCCCAGTGATTTTTTCATATGCAGACATTTTTCCAAGCTTTCGGTGACAACATCAAATGATAGAGGAAGCTGGGATGAAATAGAAGCGTGTGTGTTATATCAGTTTAATTGCTTTCCATATTTGGAAGCGCCAGCTTAGTCACTGTAACTTTGAGTTATTTTGACCATCGACCAAACTGCCTTTAAATTGAAAGAAACCTGAAAATAATACTTGACAAAGATAGACAAACACCAAAGAGACAATAATCAACCATAAAGGAACAAGGATGGTTAAGGTTGGAGAGGATTGACAAGGATTACAAACAATGAAATTGAAAAATTTAGGCTAAACTTTTCAGACCGTTCAACTTTAAATCAAGGTGATTTGCTGTAGGTTTGGTCAAAGAAGCGCTGAAGTTATGACTACGAGTAAGAATCCTTTCTCGTACTCAAAATGTCTCTGACCAAAAGACCAAGATGAAGATATTAATTGACTTGTGCAAATAAAGGAAATCAAATTGTAAAAGGTCATTTCCGAGTTACCTGTTGCCTCTGTGTAAAAATGAGTGCCAAACAATTCATTTGAAAAAGTGTTCCGCCAACACGTTTATTTTCACGAAAAATCAAACTTATTTTAATATGAAAGGTTTCGCACAAGACTCGTTTTGAAACCGAGGCGCAAGTAACTCGGAAAAGGCCCATTGGACTAGTTGTCAACTCCCACATCCTAAATTTAATGATCCTCTTTAGTCATGTAATCTGGGATGTAATCGTCGATTGACTATATGTAGCGATAAGCTTACCACAAACAGTGTTGTTGCAAACTTTTGATATAACATCAGTGTCCTTGGAGAGTGGTTTAGTGTTATTGCACTCAACATATGATATACGAGGGGAGACTGTCTTTTCTTCTTTGGCGGGAACTTGAGTTGTACTAATTGTAGGTTTCTTCGTAGAAGGGCTGCATCTTTTATCTGAAAAGGGAGTATTACAACAATAAAAAGTTAAATTTTGTAAAGTTTTTCCATTGATGACATAAACTATGATGTTGTTGATGACGATGATGACGATGACGATGCTGCTGATGATGATGATGGTGATAATGATGATGCTGATGATGATAATTGTAATTGCTGTGATGACAAGGACGTATATTATACTAACTACTATTAATGGTACTGATTAGGTGATGATAATGAGAAAAATGATTATGATATCAATAATGAAGGCAGAAGTTATTTATGATTGTTACAAATACGAATCTTAAGCTCATGTCTTACGATAAAGAAACACTGACCGTGGCTGTTGTTTTTAGCGAGCAATTGGGAACTAAAGAGAAGTCTATGATTGTGGCAGTAGATTGTCGAGTGTTACATTGTATACGACAGGCGCGTGGGAAATTTAAATTTACCAATCAGGATTTAGCAGGCGGGAGAACCTTCACATTATAAGTTAACAGGAAACGCATAAAAATCAGGTAGCTTCTCTCACTGGAGATGGCATTAGTTTTTCACGAAAAGGGATTACATTTCCAAAAACCATATCAGATTGAAAACAGTGAAAATATGAAACATGTTTTCGTCTCAAATCTTTAAATTTGGCGCCAAAAATGGGTCGCCGGCGTCCGGCACGGCAACTCGCTTGTAGCTCGTCGAATGTCGCTAGGTAGGGTAATAGTTGTGTTATTTTAAACAAAGTATTCTGTTCCTTATTAAATTAAACCTGGAAGAGGCCAAAGCAACTTTTATCATCATCATGCATTATGGTCCCCGAAAGCAACTTCGCTACTCGAGAACTATGACTAATAGTCTTCTAGTAGCATAGCCAATCAAAATGCAGGATTTGCATTAGTCCACTAGTTGGGTGATACTAAAGATTAGTGTCAGAGGCCATAAGATGATATAATAGATAACTACCAGAAGTTAATTATACCTTGTCTATTCTTACACACATACACCTTTAATCTCATGTTATGTGTGGCGCAATGTCCACCAGAAGTTGAACTCAGTGAGCTCCTCTTCCCGTTTGATGTAGCTGTATATCAAAAAAAGCAAAACTATTTGAATATATTTTGTTTTTTGTCAGTATGTTTATAAAGTCACAGACTGAGTAGCTCTTGTCAGTATTTTTTCTTTGTCGGATCAGTGGG
>CM042747.1:9783892-9793892 GCA_022496165.2 Catalaphyllia jardinei | reverse complement strand
CTTCAGTTTTCAACAGAGTGGTATTCTATACTTGTTCCGGTCACATGCAAGGCACATGACTATTGCCCGGCTGAAATAGCCAATGTTTAAAAAAAACGTTGACGACGTTAAATAATTTTATCACGGGAAAAAGGATTTTCAATGTAGGCCACACACTTATATTCTTACTCATCACTCCTCGGTGAACTCAGTAGCGATTAACGATTTAGATCGCCGACTCCCAACTGAGGTTTAGGAAATTTATCATCCAGTATTTCAATACCAAACAAATGTAAAATTACATATTAATGCAAGAGTAATGATTTAATTATTTTCGCGGAAAATTTAATCTTGGCCACACTTTCACTACAATAGCTACACATGCCGGGGACCGTACGTATAAAGTGATCAACCACTATTTCCTCTTATTTTAATTCCTTAGTGTAAGCATCCGTAGGGGATCTGTCAGACACGTGCTATTATATTAGCCCGTCCTTCGATTCGTAATCCTTGGAAATCACCCAAACCAGAGTAACCGCAATCAGTAATACCAGATCAAAGATTTGATCCTAAAAGCGGCTAAGTACATGCATTTTAAAAGAAAAACGATTTTTATATCAGTAACCTTACCTCGACTGGAGGGAGTGATTGGATGAAAAACAACTGAATAACATTTAAACTTCAAAAAGCTGAAAATGTCAGTCTTCGCGGCCTAGCTTGTCCAAGCCTGTCATTGCTTCGATGTTAAGAAACCTGTTATTCAACAACAACAACAACAACAACAATCTTTGTTTGTACTCACGCATACTTGCTTTAAACTACAAAAAGTTACACAATTGAACGAAATTTTTGAAAATAAAATTGGAGTACTAGCTGCCTGGAATAACCATAAGGACTAGCGGAGCCAGACAGCCAGTTAACATCAGCATTAAATAAAATTAGAATAGAGGTCAGCAAGAAGATTGAAGCACAAATGCACACACAAGAAAAAAAAGGGAAGAGGAATTTATATGACATAAAGGAAGTCTAAAGAAGTAAAACTGATATATGAATACAAAACATTAATATAAGAGCACAGAATATCTACGGCAACTAGTAACAGCTATGTATTAAACTATAAAAGAAGTACTTCGAGAGGTGATTATTCAGTCTCAGTACTCGCCACATTTCCCAAGAGTCGACTACCTATACTCATGGCCTCTTGATTTATTTAAAGCGAGATGGTCTGGAAATATAAACTCAAAACCTATGTAAAATTTATTGATCAGACTAAAAAAATTTGCTACAAAATATTTACTTCGTGCTTATGACAACAAGAGGCTTTCGAAAACACATATATCTGCAATTAAAAAGCTGATTAAAATCCTGGGAACGAATTGGGCTTGGCCTGGAAACAAGCTACTGATAAAAGCTAAAATTTCGGTGAGCCGCTACTTCCTATTATTTCTTAAAACTCTGTTTTACATTTATATATATTCCATATTCATAAAAATCACCCGCGAGTATAATGATATCACTCTTGCGTCATAGAACTCTTTTATCTACAATTGCCACGCTTATCCTTTGACCTGTTCTCGGATAGACTTATTAATATTTTTCTTGTGGTCTTGCTAAAAAGAATCTCAAAAACTAATATTGCGGCAAATTGGCTGTTTGCATTTTTACAAATAATGAAGTGAAAGTAAGGTAGGTAGAGTTTGCATACGAGCCTAGCCTGGCTCACCAGCCCAGCGCTTATGTCCAGCTTCAGTAGCAAGAAGCGAATAGAAGTATTTGTACTCCCTCCTGGATGGGAGGCTAGTCCATCGCAGGGTTACCCCCTCATGTAGTTTAAGGCCTGGGTCAAAGGCTTTTAATTACCGGTAGAAACAATTTATCGGTTATACTTTTAAAGATATAAATGGCAATGAAACCAGACTTAGCACAGTGAGGTTTTAACGTCCTGGACATTTTAAAGTAAAATTGGTACTTCTGACATGTCGCGTGACATGTCACGTGACGTTTAGGTTTTTCGTAATATCATCCCGCGAAAACGCGTTTTAGATGCAGGTCAATTATTTTCATCCTCTCACGTTTGGAATGGCCGTCCCTCTTTTTACAGAAAACTTTTATAGGGTGAAAGGCCGTCTTTTTCAACCAAATTTGACCTTTGATCATTTATATCTTCTAAAAACGAAATGAAGGAAGACCGTTGCAAACGTAGCAAGGTAGATAATTTCAATTTGCATTGAAAACGCTCATTTATTTATCAATAAACCGAAAATCCGCCACCAATTCGGCGATTTACCAAATTTTAAGAAAACAATCACGTGACATTTCACGTGGTCAAGATAATATGTTAAGGCAAGGCAGGACGTCGCGTTTTATAATCAGGGCAAAGTTCAGCTTGGTAAAACAAATATAACAAGAGATATAGCTTGGTACAAAAGTAGGTAAAGTCTGCACACGAGCCAACTGTGGCCCATCAGGCCGGAGCTTATCCCGGTTTCTGTAGCATGAAGCGACTAGGAGTATTTCTACTCCCCCCTAACCATGAGGCCACCGCGCCTCCCACCTTAAACTGCTTGACCAAATGTAGGTAAAGCTTGAGACAGCATTAAATTAGCTGATATCCATTTAGACTCCTGGGTGGAACGAGACACTGTGATAGTAAAGTGTTTTTCCCAAGAACACAACACAATGTCTCCAGCTAGGCCTCGAATCCAGACAACTCGACCTCGAAACGAGCGCATTAATCATGAGGCCATCGCGCTTACCACATAAAAAGATGATGATATCGACAGCAGATTCGTCTTCGTGACGTCGCACACACTGATTACTTGGAAGAAGCTCGGGAAGACCTATAGGCTATTGTATAGCTTAAGAATTTCCGAGAGGGATCGTTATAACCTGCGCACGTCCTCCTCTAACGTGCGAACGTATGGTAACTAAGCTACAATACAATGATGACCGCTGACTCACACACACACATTGACCAGACTCTCAGTCCCAGTCCCCATCAGGGCAGTCAGTGATTCTTAACGTTAATGAAGTACTATCACGTGAGGCAATTGACGTTGCTTTTCTCTTCCGGCAAAGTTGGTAGATCAGGATAATGGAGAAAATAAGAAGAACAACACACGTAAGCACGAGACAGCCAATCGTGATCAAGTAAGTGGATTTTTCTTCTAACACTTCATTTTCACGATGACCTGTGAAGAAAAAACCTTTTGGTTAGCCCAAATCTCATTTGATAAACATTATACCTTGCTTTGCGCCCTGTAGATGGTTTGTGTTTAATTCCCGGGAATTGGGAGATAAATAGAAGGATATCTGAATGAAACAACAACCTTTAAACTACTCCCTACTACCTCTCGCACTGTCTTGCATAAAACATAAAATAGAAAATTTGTTTTCATCTGTCAAGAAAAAAGTTATTTAGAAAAGAAATCTGCACTAAAAACTGCTATAAAATTGACGTCCTATGGGAGTTGCTCGCAGAAGACTAGTTTTTTCTGAACGTAAAATGTTTCATATGATCACCTATGCTTTGTAACAATTCATTCAGATTAGCATGGACGTTTACAGCAATTTTGACATCAATTGGCTTAAGATAATAAAACTAGCTCGCTCCTTCGTTTTCATATGTTACCTGGAACTTTCATTCTTTTAGTGGGGGTGTTGGGGACTGTGTAATTCACACGTGACCTTGATGAGGTGTTTTTAGTCTTGGCAGTAGTTTGAGCGTGAGTGGTAGGAGTAACGCCATTACACATGTCCTCACTTTGACAACGTGGATCTGCAAAGAGAAGGTTTCAATGCTTTAAAGGGTCTGTAGTGTGGATAGGTGACTCGCAGGTCTCTCATATGCAATGCCGTATTCGTGTAAGAGCGAGTTGAAGACGAGAGATCATTGAATGAGAGCCGAGGAGTCCGGGGGCCTGGGGCGAAATACAAGTCGCGCGGTGCTCAAAATTCCGAGCGCCCAATTATGGTTCACTCGGGAGACTGCGGATGAAAGCGTTTCTCACTTCATGGTCAAGTGTTTTTTGATAAATTAGGGTCTGGCAACTCCTGATGCCAATAAACGTTGTTTTCTTATATGGACCAGCGAAAGACAAATCCCAGGGACATTTCACGCTACTTCGTCGATATCAAGGCAGTACGGGAAAGCTTGGAAGAAATTGAAAAGACCTTACCACGAACATGCATATGAATAGACTGGAAAGAGGGCAAACAAAAGTAGACTAGTTTTACTGTTATAAATAACTTGTAAGTGCATGCTTTCACTTTCTATCCTTTGCTCAGAGTGAAAAATTAACAAGGAAACAAAACACTTCAGTTAAGAAGCAGTCCTTAGCAGTGTCTTATAACATTACTTTTTCCTTCCTCAAGTGTTTACAAGCAACTGACCTTCACTGTTCATACAAATATGGAATTTTAGCTTCATATTTTGTGTCTTACAGTGTCCACCAGAAGTGCTGTTTATCGAGGATTTTCTGCCATTCGAAGTTGCTAGAAAGGAAACAGTACATGTAGCTTGAATCCAAACTGCTGAATATATAGCTAGCTAGGGATGTCCCGTCAATAAAGACTATTATTATATGGCTCTGTCTCACAAGGACTGGAAACTACTAAATTCACGAATTTGATTGGCTGAAATCGATATCGACCGCGGTCTAGATGTTCCCATCTTGACCGGTAATGTTTGCAATGAAAAAGTTGCAAATTAAACTGCAAAATCATTGACTATTTTCATCTAACAATATTAATTTCTGTAAGTGCCAAAAAACGGATGAGAAAAAGAAGTTAAGAGGACGAGCAAACTTTGGAAGAATTAAATTAGGCTCATCGCCGTTCGCAAGCAAAATGTCAGTTACAACAAACCAGTTACATTAAACGAATTAAATTATTCTTGTTTTTGCCATATAATAAACATCTTATTAATCGAGCTAAGTCGGTCTGTATGGGAGAATCTTGACCTCGGTCGTGTGTACAGACCTCACTGCGTTCGGTCTGTACTTGCGACCTCGGTCAAGATTCTCCCATACAGACCTCCTTTACAGATTTTGAAACATGCTGCACGGAAAAGACACAGACAATGGGGATATTTTTAGCCGGGGGTATGGGGAGAAGGCTATTCTTCGAAGACCTAGCGAATTAAGTCGGAACAAGATTGCAAAGAATCGAAAATTATAATTTACCGAACAAAATCACTGTCAACCATAGAAAGCAAGCTTTGATACAATGCGCACGAATATCAATGGGGATCGTTCCCAGGTGATGTAGCTTACGAGTCACTAAACTCCTAGCCTTTTCTAAAGTGAAATGTTTACTCACTACATACATCACTCCCTTTTCCCGAAAATTTGTGTTCCTCGATTGTCAATTGTACAATTACTCTGTTGGAAGGGACGACGGAAGGAGTAATACTTAAGAACGAATGTTGACAATTGAATAAAAATTGGTTGACTTTTCTTACCTATAAAATAGTAGTCCTTTCCAGGCTCGAATTTGTGATCGAAACTTGCGCTATATTTCTTAAAAATCGCCGTGTAATATTTAAGGTTGAAGGGGCTGTCGCATAGTATAAGTTCACTGTCAGCTGCCTGATTCACCTCACAGCGCTCATAACTCTGTCTGTTGACCAGCCACAGATTCTCGTACAGTGGACGCAGGAGACTACTACTGGCGAGTTTGGTTACCGCGGTAGCAGTGTTAGGACACACGAAGATAAGCTTAGACATTGGATGGACGCATTGTGTTTTGTTGCTCTTGAATCTAGAGATATCAATGAAAAATATCAAATCAGGGAATTAGTCCGAAAGTTTTTCAGTTAGCTTTATGTAACTAAACTGAAACAACAATAGGCCATTTTCGACATATTAAAATTCTAACATGGCTCCTAGGCTTGGGGGAATAAAACAAAAGAAATTAATTATTTATCTATCATCCTCGATAGGATTTCTTTTGTTTTATTCCCCCAAGCCTCGGAGCCATGTTAGAATTTTAATATATCGAAAATGGCCTATTCACCATCTGCCCGGCACTGGTTGTTCTAGTATGCACAAGTAGCTTTAGACAAGAGAAAATGAGGTGAGAGAACATATCCCCGTGTCCTATGATAATCTTTTTTAATCTATTTTAAGCTTCGCGTCACGCTGTCAAAGTTATTTTTAGTCTAGGCCCCCGATCACGCAAGCAATGGCCAACGGTCATCAGGTTGTGTCCATCCAAATAAGAAATTGAAAATTTAGCGGGCTAAGAGAAAAAAAAAATCAGTTTGTTCAGTTGAACTGCCGCACTGACAGCATTGGAAATCATTTTCAGACCTGGGCAGCAAAAATTATACGTGCTTCTCCGGAGCCGTAAAACAGAAGTCGTGTCATTCCCCAGCATGAATAATGAATGATTAACACAAAGTGCCAAGACTCGAATTGCTAACCTGCTTGAAAGTCGTTTCTCGGAAAGTGCCGAAAGGATTGAAGCGAAAAGGATCTCTTTCGAAAGGTATTTTAAAGCGCACGAAAGCTAAAATATTTGTTTCGCGTTTGTTAGAACTTTCACTCCAAAAAAAAACGGAGCAAATCTTTGTTTATTAATATCGGAAGTGCTGTGTAATATTTGCTGCTGAATAGAACTGCATTCCAATAAACACGCACGAAACTCGTTTCTCGAAAAGTACTGAACGGATTAAATCGAAAAACATCTCTTTGGAAAGGTTATTCAAAGCGCAGGTCAGCACAATACTTGTTTCCCGTTTGTTAGAACTTTCGGTCCGAAAATCCCGGTGTAAATGTTTGCATATTTAATTTCGAAATTGCTTTGTAATAGGAAACAGAGTTTCAGGGAGGTCCAAGCCGAAAAAAGTGCTTCTCTGGAACGAACTAAAACATCGTTTGGATCGGTAGAGACCCTGAGAGAGACCTATCTGGAAAGCCTTTTGAAACTGCTGGTCAGAAAAATTATCTTCTATGTGTTTATCGTGATTTTTACGTCGGAAATTAGTCTTGTCATTTCTCTGCTGCTGACAAGAATTGCATTCATAACACACTCGAAAGTCGTTTCTCGAAAAGTACTGAACGGCCTAAACAGCAAAAGATCTCTTTGGAAAGCTCTTTCAAAGCGCAAGACAGGTAAAATTATTCTTCCTCTGACCTTACGAAATGCGCTTGAACAATCCCGACGAAACGTTTTTTGCGTAACTGATTAACTGTTAAAATTAAACCTCAATGTTATTACGTCATTCAAATTGGCCAATCAGGTGTCTTTCCTAAAATAGCCTCGCAGCTTGACAACGCGCTAAAATTAGGTATAAAAAGATTATCATGGGAAGAGGGCCATGTATGGGGGATGTGTTCTCTTAGATCATAGTCTCTTGCTT
The DNA here is from genome assembly GCA_022496165.2 of Catalaphyllia jardinei. Classification (NCBI taxonomy): domain Eukaryota; kingdom Metazoa; phylum Cnidaria; class Anthozoa; order Scleractinia; family Caryophylliidae; genus Catalaphyllia; species Catalaphyllia jardinei. The sequence goes on along the minus strand of CM042747.1, from coordinate 9,786,550 downwards.
TAGACTGTTACAACGGCGTAGCCGGGGGAGGGTCCTGGGGTGCCCGTGACCCCCCCTCTCCCCCTTTGTAAGCCTTTTTGTAAGCAAACGAACTACAATATTCAGATGACAATCTGGTGAGTACCCTCTTTATGACTCAGTGTGACCCCCCCTTTAAAAGATACTGGCTACGCCCATGCTGTTATGATTACATTAATGTTATCTGCTAATGTTATTTCAATAGCTTATTAAAACAAGTACATTTTCATTTACACATCCAAAAATTCAAAATTGATGTGACGACCGACATCTTTTCCATATCAATAAACTTGCTCCTAGTAGTTTAGATATTTACAATTATACATCCATTTTATACCAAAAGAAACTCGGGTAATTGGCTCAACTGGTAGTCAATTTTAGAACGGTTTCCTTGTTCATGTTACGTTACCGTATACGAGGCAACGGACTTACAATTTGTATTATAAAAACGTGGCGAGGGGGAGGGGGAGGACTGATGGAAAACACCTCCTACACTACCCCACTCGGGAAGTCGCCATAACAGATCTTACCTTATTCCCTTTGACTTCTATTAGCTATCGAGGTAAAATTCCATGTTGTAGTCAGTATTTCACGGTATCATTAATTACTACACGATTGGTTTGTCCGAATTGGGGAGAAACAAAATCCTTAACAACCGTACGAACTCGTCACCAGCTAGACAGCTGCATAAATATGAAACATTACAACATTCGCACTTATTTGTTATAAAAAGTCACGTGCTGTCGTGTTTGCTTGGCAAAATGAAACATGACACTGGTGGTTATTTCGCGGCTGATGCTTTTTTTCCGAATCTGAAAATTCGGCAATGATTTATTGTAAAGATTCAAAATAACAAAAACACGAAAACCAGAAACTAATTTCGACAATCAGCAAGGAGTTGCCAGACAAAAAGAACGGGTGATGAATAAACACAAAATAAAATTAGGTGCACAATTTAAATTAATAATCATGGTTTCTGAGTTTACAAAAATTAGCATAAAATCTAGATGTAATACATTCATCATCGAATTTTATCGTTAGCCAGTACAGAATGTTTCAAAGACCGCTTGTTTGACAGTTTGGCTTCCTTCTATAGTAAGGATATTGATATCATAAGCGATGACGTAACGGTCAACAAATAACAATGAAAATTATCAGAAACCCAGCGAAAACTTTCACGCAATAACAAAAGCGAAAACCTTCTCCAAATCCCTGCGGTGAATAAATATGATTCTAGTACTTTAATTCGTGAAGCCGTTGTTTGACGGACGTAGGCTTGAGGCTTTTAGAAAGACAGGAAAACTCAAGGAGAAAGACTTTCTCCAATCATTATTCTACAAGTCCATAGAGCATATTTAAACAGTTTGTTCTGTAGGGGCTAGTTGGCTAGAGCTAGATGACTTATATATTACTTAATGACTTTCTGTGAAAAAAATATCGAAGTGATAGTTAGTATCTCAACAAAATAATTGCACAGCGGGAGTTCCATCTTCGGGCTACTGACATTCATATTCTTTAGCAAGACAAGCATTTTTAATTATTTACCCTCGAAAATGACAGGTTCAATTGCAATAAAACAGTAGGTTACGCTTACTTCAGACGAAACGGGAAATCTACCTACTACGTATGCATATAATACTGACAAAACGGAAATTAAAGGGCGTGAACGCATGGACACGAAAGAGAATTGCTCAAGAGATATACTTAACTTAAGAGCCTCGTGACTTGAATTACATTGAGGGAAATTTTCGAATATTCTCTCCTAGCCCTTGAGGTTGGCCTATAGTTTTCACTTAGTATAAGCCGTTGCATCAGATCAGTGGAAACGCGACATGTTCGTAAGCTATTAGAAAGAAGTACATAAACATTCAAAAATAAACATTCAAGTTGAAAAGTGAAATTGAAATTAGCTCCATCCAATCAAAACAGGTTGATATAGTTCTTGCAACGCAATTTAATTGAGGCCTTCTGTTCTCATTAAACAAGAGATTTTGCCAAAGAGGACAATATGTTCTAAAAAAAAACAGCTTATTGATCAGGGAGTTCAAACAGCGACTTGCATATAAGCACACAAGGCTAGAAGACACTTCCGTTACGTCTTCGCGGCATAAGGCCTAAGCGAACTACGCAATAGAGAAACTGCAGGTATCAATCATTAAACATTCTTCCTTCCCCTTGATTCGCAACAGTTCTGATGTTGTTTAGCATTTTTGCAATCGTGATAATCATCTCTGTTGTTATAAATGAAACGTTCTATAAAAATGACCCTTTCTCGTTGCATGGGAGAAGGCCGCCTTTTGTTCCAGAAAATCACCTGCAATCGAGTATAGCGTGGTGTATTATCATCGTTACCGACGAACCTTCGAATCGGTAGATACGATTACCAACTTCTTTTTACGATTTGAAAGGTTTTGTAAGGTTAAAACAAACAACCATCCCTTTGTCTGGATAGTACTTACATTGGATTGAGAGCAGTCCACTGGATCGAAGGGTACAACTCATTTCTTCCGAGATCAAACACGACAATTAGGACGATAAAAGCGTGCTGTATTCCAGAGAAAATCCCCATTTTCGACTCTGAAACAGCTGTTATAACCAGGGTCAGGAAGCTTCTGAAGTTAACTCCAATCTTGCAAACTG
>CM042747.1:9749613-9776382 GCA_022496165.2 Catalaphyllia jardinei | reverse complement strand
ATTCCTTTGAACAGGCCCTTCAAATATGAGTTTTCTAAGTGGCATCTTTCTTGAAGAACACAGTAGCTAATTGGGCTGCAAAATGCTGCATAAAGATATTTCAATGAAAATTCCAAAATAAAAACTTGGTGCATCATTGAAAGCAGCACAAAAATATTCCAATTCCAATCTTGTTTAATTGTTTTGTTGCTTTTGTTGCTCCTCTGGTGGAGAGTAAAATTTAATGCTTGGTTCGCGACGTCTCTTCTCAAAGCACAGGTGTACCTAGGTCCCAGACAAGCTAAAAAACAACTAGTCAGAGTCAACAATTTGCCAGTGTTATCAAATTATATATTTTGTCTTTCAGAAATCTACCACATTGTATCCCAAAAGCAAATCCACGATTCTCCAGGTTCAGATGGAAACCAACCAAGTAACAATGTGCAGACTATTACTGTATCTCCAACAACAGAGGCTGACCATAAAAAGAAAGTCCAATGTTGTAATGCTTAGATTACAGAAGTTTTAGTCTATTGTTGCAGAAATACATATTGGACTGTAGGTCCTTCTGTTTACTACAAGTAAGACTTTCTTTAAAGGTTTTGCATATTTCATCATTAGCATATTAATGTTAGAAATGAATAGTCTAGAACAAAGACTGGAAAATGTATTGTTTAATTTGTGTTGAAAGCTGTTAAATGTGGGACTTAACTGTATGTTGAGCAACTTTCAGTGATTTTTAATGGTGTAATTGCATTGCAAAATTGAAAGGACCCTCAAAATATAATGTATATGTTTTCTTTAAGAGCACACCAACTCACATGTGTAGACATGTGAGATGGTATCCCCTACATGCTTGTACATTGTAAGTCTTAGCATTAACATGCAAATTCCCATTTCTGATTTCCATGCATTTTGTGATGTACCAGTTGGGAGAATTTGTTTAAATATCAAGTTTATTTGTTTCCAGGATGTTCATCAGCTAGGAAACAATCCTCTCAACCTGTGCACCTGTATTTTGTGTGGTATTGTGAGGAGAAATTGAGTGTTAGTGCTCTCGGAAATTAAGATTAAATAAGTAAGTTAATCGAGTGTAGCAGAGTGTCTGGGGAATGTTGGATTACTGAACTCTCAACTGATATCCCTCTCAGCTGCATGAAACTATTGACAGGATTCACAATTCCTGCAAATGTACGTGTATGTCAAAACCTGTGCTTTTGGACAGCCTAAACATATTCTTGGATTTTTTATTTCATGCGACGTATAGGACACAAAATCAGGGTGCAGAGATTAGTGTTTACCCTTGGGCAATAATTGTGAACTATAGTAAGAGTGACGAGCTAAGAAGCAATCATAGGGAAGCAAAAGCTTATTTGCATATATTTTGGAACTCAAGAAATGCTACTAATTAGATTTAGTTAAATCTGTCAGAACTGATTAGTAACTTATAAGTACTAATTCTCGGCTGTTTGAAGCATTGTCGGTTGTATTCTTTGTATCAACCTTGATGCATGAAAAATGCGATTTTGAAAAGGCACATATACATGGCATCTTGGTTTGTTGACAGCAATTTGGTGTATTATTTCTTGTACACTGGCAGCTCATTGTCTTGAATTGTTTTGATATTTTAGTAACAATCGTTCATAACCTGTTGGTGGGGTGAGTCACTGAGAAAGTTTCTGTATGCAAGGTGACTCTTAGCTCATGCAAAGAGGAGTAAATGATAGAGGTAAAAAGTGACCATGGGGATGCCTTCAGGTCACGTTTATGTTCGTTACGTACTTATCAGTTGACATTTAAAATTTACCAGAAAGAGCTCAGCTGTGTTGCTAACAGCAGTTATGTAGAAAGCTGGCTTAAGTTCCCAGTAATTAGAGCAAGATGGTATGTGTACCTCAGTGTATTTGTCAGGATTGCTGATTATGAAAAGACTTACATGTAGAGTGGAGGCTCATGGTACGTTCTACTGCCACTGAAGACTTATGTCATTCATGGGGTGAATAAAGGAACTTTCTAATTAAGATTTTGTTGTTTCCGAAAAAAGGGCGGTGGTAACACTGGATGGTCACAAGGCTGGCTGTTTCTTTATTGAACCAGTGTGTGCAGGTGTCTTGAGCATGTCATTATTTTCACTTTTGGGATAGACTATCCCTTGTGGATAGGTGCATTTAATTACTGTGAGTTAGTCAATGATGTAGAATACATGATAAATGTCCTTGATCATTTACCAACTTGATGTCTCGTATAAATTACCTGTATACTGTTTTGCTTGTAATGTGCACCACACCAGTGAATACTAGAGTGAAAATATAACTGTTTTTTATTAATGGTAGTATCCACTGTGAATGAATTATCAAGTGACATTCCCATGTAGGAATGGAGCTGCTAAAAAAGCCAGAGGCACTATTCACTGGTTTGGTGCATACATTACCGGAGGCACAATCTTAAAGAATTTCTGTATAAACCCTTGTGTTAACACGCTTAATTAAAAGAATATGCTTAATAAAATGAATTGGCAAAGTATTTTACATTAACTATAATTTTACAATGAATGTTGCATTACACTTCAATTGCTGCTATGTACATGTAAATAAACAATGGCACAAGTGACACGTCTTCCTTTTGTCAGCTTCTGTATAAATCTTCTAATAGAATTCCATGTACAATGTATTGTACCGCATGAGAGTTTCCAGCCATCTTAGATTGGAACAGTAACAGAGGTTCACCTTCAGGACCGGGTTGTTCAAAGCCCGATTAAGCTAACCCAGGGTTAGCGAGAATTTTGATTTCAGTTTTGTAACTTTTTGGATAGATAATCTGTTTATATTGTTTGCCCTTCAGTTTTGAGCTGTAGTAATCTCAAACTATAGCAAACGTTAGAGGTGAAAAACATTTTTAAACAAGAAAAAATAATACCTCATTTAACGTTTAATCCTGGGTTTTCGTTAACCGCCTTTCGAACAACCCGGCCCAGTTTTATAATTACTTGTTGCCGCTGTTTTCTGCAGACCCTTTACGTTTAAACCATTGGAAGGCTGTTCCAGCAATTACTTTAGCGTTGCTATCTTTAGAACTTGTATAATTTAACATAAATACCCTGCAGGTAAAATCGTGCCTTGTGTGTTCGCTTGGTGACGAACCAAGCAAGACATGACATGACCGATTTCAGTAATTATAGTAGTTTGTGGCTTGCAATGAAATTGACTTTTTCATGCCACATAGAAGGCTGATTGAACATGTTGCATTTTTTCACTCGATATTTTCCCGAAGATAATTCATTATCCACTTTAAAAGGTCCTTCGTCAGTGTACAGTCAAGTGTTTAAAAGTTAATTACTTAAATGTATAATAAATGATTTGTCAACTTTGACGTATTTTTGTAAGCGTGCATACATTCCAGTCTATATAATTAAATATGAAATTGGTCCATTGAAAGAACTTCTGGAAACCGAATAAAAATTATGAAAACCAATTTGGAGCAAATATACATGGTTCAATGTTAAGTTTTAAGTTATAACGATGGAATACAATTCCAAGAAATTTCACAGGAGCCCTTCCACCTATAATAAACCATGAAAATTTTGGAGCGTTTTGACAGGGATTACAAGAATTATTTCCTTACCGTATTGTGCAGTCTCAGCACCCCAATGTTTGTGAGTGTCCTCGATGGGTGTGAGAAGTGGCGATAGATTTCGGATTAATTTTATTTGCGACTGTTTTGTTTCTAAAACGTAACTTTTTGAGTTCACGTTTTGTTGAGTTCAACTTAAAAAAATTCACATTGCAGAACACTGTTGAGGTGCTGCTACACTGAGAATTATTTCGTTAAACAAGCTTTGCAAAACGAAGCACTCGCGCACAGAATCCCTCCACCCGCCAAGTTCAACCTTCGTTGAGTTTTGCTCTAGACAAAAAAGTGGAGCACTGTACTAATAAGCCATTTTACAGTTGAGTGCTTAGTTACCTGGCCATGAATGCAAGCGAGGCCGCAGGTGACCTTGCTTTGATACAGACCTCTCTGCTTTTCTCATGTAAATGCAAACTAGTTAGCATAAGAATAAGTTGATTTCCACAATAAAAGTAGTGAGGTCTCTATGAAAACAAGGTCAACTCCAGCCTCGCTGCCATTCAGAGGCCAGGTCACTAAGACGACAACTGTAAAATGGTCTATTAGGCTCGATTTCCAGCTGTAGTTGGGAGGAGGATACTAGTAAACATCCACATGCCCAAAACGGCTGAAAATCGAGCCTTTGTACTAATAGGAATTCACGAATTGCTTTTCTTTTGGTCATCATCGCTAGCGGTATTGCGAGTGGAAGCGTGCGTGCACAGGACAACCACGACCACCACAAGTCGTGCAACATGGCGGCCATGCTAATAGATTGACCGAGATATGCATCCTTGGTTTACAGCATGCATTTTTGATATTTTTTTGCTTATTTCAGTATCGTTAATTAGCACAATAGTGCTTAAGTCTTTCACTCTTAAAAAAGATTTGTTTTGTACACACATGGTTTCAGGCGTTTAGCGACTTGGTTGCTTTGCAAACGTAAGTAGGAAAGTAGGATAATTTAATATTAATATTTTTTTCATAAGTGGAGATCTATGTTATGGTCGATTCACACCTGCTAAAACAAGGTATCTGCTAAACTATCAGTATCACCTGATTATATCGCTGTCTGAAGTTTAGAGATCATCACCCCTGCCCAGGCACTGGTTTTCGATTGCATCGCAGGCTCAAAGCCAGGTAAACTTATTGTAATTAGCAGCTCCGCTTTTGGGCTTGGCTAAACCATATTTTATGGATATTTTATGGTTTAAAAGCTTAAAAGCTTTGAGCCATTCCATGCCTGGGAGTACGAAGACTAGCTAGAGTTAGCGCCTAGAAAAGTACGCCGCCTGTAACGTTTTCGTTGCAACAAGCCACGCACGGAGTCGAATCTAGGACGTCAAGAACGACGCCCAGTAAAAATTTATTTTTGGTAATTAACTGGACCTGTTCAGTTTACGCAAATCTGTCTAAAAACCTGCTCAAGCTAAATGTGTAATGCCAGCGATCAGTCGTGGCCTACGTTCTCCAAATACGCAGAACTTGGTCATTTCACGTTTTTCTTTTGCAGAGAGCAGCAAAGAAATGTACAAAGATTTATATATAATTACCAAATCAATGCGCGCGCACTGATTGGTCAATCAGGTATGGTTTATTGTGCCAGTAAACCCATGGAAAAATCGCGCGTCTTCTGAATTCGTATTAAAATTGCTTAAGAAATGCAAAAACAAATTTGACTGCTTAGTGTACTAAATGCTCTTTATAAGAGCTTTAAAGCCAAATCTGAACGTGCAATCAGACTCCATTCGTGCGAAAGTATTTTTATAGTATTTTTTAAAATATTTTTAAAAGCTTCGCACCGTCTTATGTTAATTTTTGGCGCCAAAATCGCTTTAAATTCTGTAATTTGCATGATCTCGTTTATATTTTTCTTGATAATGGAGTCATGACTACTCCGAAACGTCGGATTTTATCGTTCGTTTTTACAATTTTATGTCTTCTGAGTTATTATAATGTTGGACTGAACATCCCGCGTGGTTTATCAGCCTATAAACCATAGAAACTTGTGGTCTATTGCTTAAATAATGCACGTGCATAGCTATTGCTCATTAGATCCTTTGTTTGGTGACGTTCTCGTTGCCGTTGCCGTCGTGGTTTACTAATGATCGCAATGTCGACTGCGGCAACGCTACGACGAGGTTTAATGTGTCGACTAGAGTTGTTTTATTTATCAAGGTTTAAGCGCCTCTCAAGTGACTAGAGGCTCCTTGCAACAGCGTAGGTCACTAGAGACATCGCCAAGAGTATAACAGCGCAAGCAGTAGGACGTTCATTTGAATGGCTACACTCTTCATCCACAGCCTTCAATAGTTCGTCCCAGCTTTCTTTAACTGCGTAAATCAACTTGCATGACTCTAAGACTAGGTTTACACTAGAGCTAGCCTGCGAACAGGCTCCAAGTTGGAGACAAGCACAACAAAAATATTCGGTGCGACGAGCAAGTGGAGCCTGCACCCATCTTCCTGAATACCCAATGTCTGCGTCCAAAATTTGGACGCAGAGCGGTGATTGGTGGATTTAAATTATTCATGACGTAATCTTAGTTTTCAGTTCCGGTAGAGACAAAAATCAAATTGGCGGAAATGAGAGATGCAGTTCTTCACAAGGCTTGTGACCATTCATCAACTAATTTAAAGTTTAGACTGCAATCTGAAGCCCAAACAACGTAATGCCGTGGAGTGTTTTGTTAAGAGAGATGATGTGCTCGCGGTTCTTCCGACAGGATGTGCATTCTCACGGATCGCTACTGCGGGCAACTTTCCTGGAATTGCATTGCCAGATATTTTCTAGCACCGGCTTTGACTCTGGTTCTGTGGACTTCATATTCGCAACTTGGCCCTTGGGATTCGGAAGAAACTTTGTGCATTTTTGGGCTCCGGGGCTTCTCTCGAGAGAAGATACGGAAGACGGCAGCGCTCTTTTTGACCCGAGATGACTGTTGACGTTGACTCGATTTACGGCGATGAACTTCGGATTGACCACATTTATCGTTCTCTAAACAAATGTCATTCCTTCACATGTCCTTCTGAGCTTCGCAGCTTTGCAGTGATTGTTTGGGGTTTTGTGTCTTGGCTTTTTAACCACAGATAATTTTTCCGCGAGAAAAGACAAGCGAACACCAAAATTTCACGTGCATCATTCTTTGTTTGCTGTGGATTTTGACTTTCCGCACGCGCTGATTGGTTGAAACTTGACAGTTGACAAGCTGTTCTCGTCGTGGGAGGCACCTGCGATTTGGGAAGATGCGTGTAGGCTCCACTTGCTCGGCGCTTCGCGCCGAATATTTTTGTTGTGCTCGTCTCCAACTTGGAGCCTGTTCGCAGACTATACTAGAGCTGAATTTCCGGATTCTTAAATGTTTCCGGATTCATCAAGTTTAGAGTATTCGGATTAGTAGGCGTTTACACTAAAATGATATTCGGATTCCTAACCGTTTACACGGGACGACAACTCCGGGAACATTCACGATGAAATGGTTAACAAGTTGTTTGTTGGCTCGACAACGAGAAACAAAATGCCGCCAGAAAAAAAAAAGCTTAGGGGTAGGTTGGGACGGTCTAAAGTTTTCTTTCCACTCGCTAACCACGCTATTGTTGCCCATCATGTTGTCCCACCAGACATTTACCCTGGTCTTATCCTGAATCATCCAGGTTTTCGATCGTGCCATCATCATTTCGACTAAAGTGTGGAGGACGTCAACATTGTTTGCGCTGCCCTTTTGGTTTCTGAGGAATATAGCATTACCCATTACAAATTAAAAGACTGCCTGGACCTGTGACAGAATGAGGAGGCAACCAGCGACCGCCATTAATGGCCACCAGTGTGACTACTACTTTAGATGCCTTTGAATTGCTGGATCCGCCATTTTAGTTCTACCGCAAACTCAAAATATCACCGGTGGAAAAATATCCGGATTCGAGAGAAAAGTGTTTACACGGCAAAGCCATCCGAAGTCCCGGAAAAGTTTTCGGATTCAAAGTTCCCACTTTAAATTCCGGATTCGAAATCTCCGGAGACATGACCGACCGGGATGATTTCATTTCGGATTCGTCCTCCTGTGTGTAAACGGCAAAACCAATCCGGTAGTAAAACGTTCTGGATTCGTGACGAATCCGCAGCAATTTCCTCTAGTGTAAACCTAGTCTGAGAGTGATGCCGGCCGAGTGACTCATGGCTGTGCAACACCTAGGGACTGTGTTACATCTGATATACTGTTTTTCTGATCTTCATGAATTACTACTCTATCCGTTGAAATTTTATTATGTTGTACTACAGCCACCAAACTTCAATACATGGTCCAATTCATTTTATATGCGTTCACCGAATTTGCTATTTGAGTGGCTCCTATTCCATGGCAATACAGGAAAGACAGTCTCCCAACTCGAACACACATCAACTACATACATATATAAACTTTATTAAAGTGTCAAGGTATTTAGCTACAAGCTAATTGTGGACACTATAAGTGAATAAAATACATATAATATAAAATTGAAAATCTAATATACGTAGAGAATGTTAAAAAAATCGTTAAAAAGAGAATTGATTAATATGCATAGTTATTTATCTAAAATAGTATTATAATTTGTGTAATTAAATAAAATTTATTATAAACAAACAAACAGGACAAGCAGGGTAACAGACAAAGACAAACAAGTAGAGACAAAAAAATAAAAACAGGCAGACAGGCAAACAAACAAAGCAAAAAAAAGCAGACAATATAAGACAAACATATAAGCAACAGTCAAAAACATAAATACAACGTTCAGAAAGTTAAAGTGTAAATTACGGACGCATTGAATGGAGGCTAGGGGAGCACACCCCCGTTGCACCAGTGAGCCAGACAGCAGGCGCCACCATACATACCCACCACTCTAAGATGAGCATGCATAGCAGCGACACGTGCCGTCCAGCAAGCTGAGCACATTGAGAGCACGCACCTCTCTCCTAAATGCCTGATGAGTGGTCTCGCTGCGTAGTTCCTGGCTTATCTTGCCCCATATATGTGGGCCTAAATATCTGATTCTGTACCCGCCATACTTATTAACAGTATTATATCTAGGAACAGGAAAATCACTTTAAAATCAAGTTATAATGCTTGTCTTGCTGAAAAAATATTTTACATACATGCTCTGCAGCTAGTGAATTTTTAACCTTATACATTAAAATTAGTATGTCTTGTAACCGTCTGTTCTCAACTGAGACTAGAAAGTCTTCCCTTCTTCAGGAGTTCCTCATACGTAGCATTCCTATCATTATATACTGTGTGTAATGCCCTTTCTTGTACTCTTTCTAATTTTCTGGCATCAGATGCTTCGCAAAAATGCCACCGTGACTAAGTGGCAATATGTTAAAGGGGCAGTGTCACCAGGATTTTACAGTTTTAGGTCAATTCTGTGCTAAAGTCATTACTTTGAGGCTTTCCTCGTAAACAAAATGCTTCTGTAAGGCTTAGACGAAGATATCAAATGAATTTTATCAGAGAGGGCTAACCATAATAAATTTCTAGATAATGTTTTGAAGACGAAGCATCAAATTGGGGAATTTTTTCAAGTTTCAATCCATTTCCATCCTTGCCATCCGTAGCGATAGGCGACAGGAAACAATTTCAGTACCTTCAAATAGTCTTTGATAACAAAACTAGGCCATTATTTTTGGAATTCAATTGGTGCAAAGACACCTTCTATCTCTTTAAAAAGTTGCCAAATAGGGTAACACTGCCCCTTTAAGGTAGGTTAAATTGCCGATTTGCACAATTGTAACTTGGCTTCTCTGGGAATCATATTTCTAATACGTACTAGAACACCGACTTTCTTGCTTGCCTTTTTGCATATATCACTTATATGAGTGCTAAAACTAAGTTCATCATCTAATGCTACTCTCAGTAACTTCAAGTCTGGCGATGATTTAATAATCTGTTTATCTATCTTTACATTGATTGATGGACATTTGAACTGATAACAAAGAGCTACGTTTCACAGGAGTATTTTACCTTTTTGCGGCCCAGTCACATTTTCCCCAATAATCTTATTTTTCTACCCGGCATAGTAAATCGAACGTTCGAAAATCGAACTCAATCGAACTTAATCGAACTCAATCCATGGATTGGGTTCGATTGAATTCGTCAATCGAACCAAATCGAGCACCGAACTTTGTGTGAGTTCGATTTCTGAACCAATCGAACTTAATCGAACAAATCGAACCCAATCGAACTCAATCCATTAGTTTGTGTTGGATTGAATTCAACTCAATCGAACACAATTATTAAATGGATTGCGTTTGATTGGCTCTGGTAAACCCTATACAAAGCAAGCCCAAAGCAATCCCATCAAAGCCGGTTTTTCTTGTGCTTTTTTACCATTTATTCAATAATAGAAACCCCATTTATAAAGTGTCCACGGCAGTTGGGAGAACAGAACAGAACAGAACAAAGCTATCATTATTCTCGCAGGCGAATTCCTTAATTGTTGTACCCTTTCCATTTAAGCTAACTTAACTGAAATTGCAACAAGGCAACTCGAAGGGCTACGTTTATGTAAAAATTCAAGCAAATTACTAACCGCGACACAGGCGACGGCATACAGTAGATGGGTGATTATGAAAAATATCTTAATAACGACATACAGCCTAGGATTCTCTCAAATTCACCTTGGACAATTAACAGTGACCAAGAGAGTAAGAGATTAACCATCGTCAGTATATTGGACTTTTGGAGCATCTTACTGCCGTGATAGAAAGGACAATTAGTAAAGGCAACAGTAAAATTATTCCTGGTCAAAATCAAAGTAAATTATCAGATGTTCGTGTACATTTACAATCCACAGTGCATCTGAAGCCATTTCCGCGGAGTTTCTTCGTAACTCGAGCTTCCAAGATCTGCTTGTGGATCTTCAACGCCTGTTTTACACGAATCACGAGTTCGAAAATCGAACGTTCGTTTGGGTTCGATTGATTTTCTTTCTTTTCGGTGAGTTCGATTTCGTTCGAATGTCGAATTCAATCGAACTCAATCCATGAATTGAGTTGGATTGAGTTCGATTGGGTTCGATTAAAATTTAGTTCGATTGGGTTCGATTTACTATGCCGGGTTTTCTAATTGTTTCGGTTCTCTTTTAGTGTCCTTACCCTCTAACCTCAAACAAGTTGCAATTCCCCACACCTACTCCCTCGTCCATCCCACTCTTATTTATTATGTACTATTATTATTTTATCAATCTGAGCTAAAATTAATCATGTATACATAAAAATAACTTTGTATATCCTGCTATGTTTTCTCAGTATCATGCCGTAATTTGCCTCATATTTCAGGTAAACCAGGTTAAACACCTGCTATCGGGTCAAATCATCCGGCTAAAAGTTCATGCTTACATTCGTAGGTGTTAATATACCCCTTAATGGACAAGAGCGTTAATTAAACTAATATTCCGCATTGAGAAAAGAATACTTTGAAACATAAAATGGATTGTAAATAGAATTTAAAAGGAACCATGCTCCTTAGGGGGTTTTGAAGAACACTGTTAACTTAATACCGATTTGTTCATGGAAAAAAAGACACCGTCCATATTTTCAGCCAATAGAAATGCCTGCTTGAAACTCACAAAAAGCTTTTTTTTTCCGGTTGATATTTTCCAAGTGTCGCCTCGTTCATAAGTGTTCTGCTGATTATTTGCATCTCCAGGCAAAAGGACTCAATACGATATATTTTTAGGTAATGTTTAGTCTCGTAACAATGTTATCACTTTGACTGTTCACTGCTTTTACAGAGCGTCTAAAATAATTACACGCTCATTTACCGGCTCATACATACAACATGGCAGATTGTCAACGAGTGTCTTCCTTCGTTGACGCTTTCTGGTTGTAGTGGATAATTCTACAAGGATCCCAGTGGCAGAAATCGTCGGCGGAGAGATGTCATCTTAGGACTTTCTTCGCTTTGTACAAAATCATGACACGAGGAAATGGCCGATTCCTAGATCTTGAAGAATGAGAGCCTCGCGGTATCTTCGCTTTAAGAGGCTAAGTTTTACAAGAAAGGTAGGTTTTATATTGTAAAGCCGTAATGCGTTTAACGTATATCTTAGTCCGAAGTATACCTTAGAGACGGTTCATGTCTTTTTACCCTAAATATGTATTGTAAGTCTACCAGAGTATTTCTGTGGAGTATTCGTGAATTCAGTTCTTCAGTTAACTCGAGTTATTCATACAGATCGCTGCACTACTACTGAAATTGAATTCATTTTATTTGAATCTCGAAACGAATAAAATTTATGACCGCACTGAAGGGTCATACACGCGAAATTGTGTTTTTGACGGAAACTCGTTTGTTACTTCAGGGAAAAAAGGTTAGTTTTAAAAACACGAAAAAGGCAATTCTACAAGCCGTCTAAAAATCAAGCTTGTAGGAATTAACTGAAAGTGTTTTGCTTGAGTAAAAGAACATTATGCTTTCCAGCACATCTTAAATGCAATTTTGCATCTGCTTATCTATTGTAAAGAGCAGATGTTTTGCTTGCGTGATCATCCATTTGATTTTCGCCGATGAATTTCTGGGAATAATCGATCGTGCCATGGTTCAGCGATATATTTACAAAATCCGAAATTCCCACGGAATATAACTCGGGTACGGAACTAGAGAGAATAATCTGTGTTTAGTGTTTCTTGGAAACAGACTATTGAAATTGCGATACATTGGTCGCCACGGTCTTTCTTTGAATTGCGGTATAAATATTATAGCTTCAATTATTTAGCACTTCTATTTGTTTTCGTCCTATGAATAAGACCCAAAACTAGCAATTTCCACGTGTAGAAATATTTTATTTTATTCAAAGACCGGACTAAACCTTTCAAATAACCATAACAAACGTTCAGCTGTCTTGTATCATGGGCCTTGGTTGTGTTATAACCACTGTGGTCGAGTGTTAGTGGACGGGGATTTTTCAGCAACTATGAAGCGGGTTTTATTGAGACAAGAAATTAAACCAACTGAGAAAATCCGCGTGCGTTCGATGAGCTTATACAATAGTACATGACTACACAAAAGCTTTCTTGAAACACAAAGTATATTCACCGTATGGTCAGACAAACACTTCCTCAGCGGAACGGTCGAGGGCATGCGTGGAGGAGAACACGCGAGGAAAAGCTGACAAACTCATGCACTTCATGTAAGATTTTCCCATCATGAAACTGATCGACTGCACCTAAGCAGACTTTGTTAGATTAAGATGATTTAAATCAAGCATTTTGGTTCTAGGAAGGCAAAATAATCTACTGGTATACACCATGAGCACCAGACCGAATTATAGCGAGCGAAGCTAACGTATCGCGAGGGCATTCGTGTAGTTATCGCGCATCTTCCGCGATCTGTCTTAATTGATACACACGAGGTTAACTGTTTATGGGGGGATAGAAAAAAGCGAAGAATCTTTGAAAACATCTCAGGAAGAAATTGCTTGCTCTCAATTTCCACACAGAAATGATTGCTGTACATAGTAAGGGATTTGACAGGGATTTAGATAAGGATGGGTTGCTGCCTAAAACGCACCAAGGTTGCTGCCACATAATAAATAATCGTTTACCCGCTTAATTTATATACATCGTTTTTGACGAACAAACGGGAGATATAGCTTTTAGCCTGCTGGGATATACAAATCAAGCAAATTATTTGGGCTGGTGAAAGTTTTATCGATCGATTTAAACTGCACACATAAAACAATTACACCCAAGTATTCCTTGACACTTTACCGACCTGATACAATAAGAAAAATATCCGACAAGCTGATCAGCGCTAGCATGGCAAGGAGAAGAGAGAAGAGAAAAGAACAAGTGAAATAAAGAACAAAGAGTGGAATACATTTACCCAACACATTCTCGGTTTTGTACCTCTGCTAAAAGAGTAGTGTTTTTCTTTGTTAAGCAGATTGCCAATTTGTGAAGTTGACAAAGCTAGCCCAGTCTAGACATAATTTCGCACGGCACACCAACCGTTATGATTAATGAAATGTGGACAAATAGATCCGATCCAGTCCTAAACGTTTCTTTCGAGTTTTTATATTTTTATACATGACACAGTTGATTCTGTGGTCTATTAAATGTTTATAATCATAGCTAGTTTATGGAGAAGCTTACTGATATTCACCCGAAGGAGCGCTCATTATTATTGTCCATTTAGAAATTTTTTCAAGTTCATCATCTCGTAAGAGCTCTTCCCTGACGCCCAGCAAATACTGAGGAAAACTATCCTGAGACGGCATTTCATGCAAAAATGAAGTTTACTGATCGATTTTCACACCATATTACCATTTTATTGTTATTCTGTCTTCGCTGATAAATATACTAAATTAGGAATTGAATTAGATGCTGTTTTCTTTTAGCTCAGGACATAACCTGCGCTTTCTTTACAGATGAGAGATGGGACACAATTATATAGGTTCGACCTCTGTAGTTAGTATCAACTTGCAGCGTTGTTTTCCAAAGTATTGTTCAATGCATAATGCAAGAAGAAGCTTAATTTTACCTTTTCAGAGATTGATTGGGACGGAAATATAATAGTATGATTAATTTACCTGTTATCGTATTTGAAAAGATAAAAAGCCTTCTTATTCATTTATGAGTGCATCCGAAATGCGTTTAGTTGGGTGGGCAGGTGCGCTGAGAGGGGATGACCACTATAATACATCGGTATATATCGTTCCTGATATCAGTTTTAACTACGACGACGGACATATATGTATATATATATATATGAATTGGCAGAAATACACCAGTTGTCGCGTATTTTCATCTTGTTTCCTGGCCAAGGCATACCACCATAGCAACCACTTTTCTCTTCGGGCGTCTGACGTGCGTTGTTGAGAAGACATTAACTACGTCAGCTCTTGCGCAACGTGTCGTCTCTGGGTCCGCGAGGCAAAGTGTTACGCCACTGAAGGACCGACTATGGTAATTGATTTTTTAAAACTTTCAGCCCTGACTCTTTGTGCTGCTGATCTCATGTTCCACTCTGCGCGTGTTATTTAACTTTGTGGAGTAATCTGCGTCTTATCCGTCAAACCGGCGCTGTTTTGGTTAAAAAACTCACTCGTATTTGTTTTGATTTTGTTCTACGCAACAAACTTGGGTTAATTCACATACGAATTATTCACGAAGCAATTGACAAAGATATAGGCTTTGTTAATACTGACAGCTGAACAGAACTGTTTGCATTATTCGGACCAATAGCACGCGAGAGATGTTTCCCCACTACACAGTGTAATTGACAAGGGTATAGATTTGTGTAATAAATGCATACGTTTAAGAGAACTTTCAATGCTTTTTTCCCACCTTGGACAAATTGTGGTTTAATTTCGGCGGGATTTAAGTTAAACGTCATTCGTGTATGTATAGATATATCTTTTCTTTAATCATTCACTATAGCCTTCGGCCATATCACCATGCACTTTACCTGACGGAAGCAAACCTTACTCAAGGAGCTAAAAATATCTATGTTTGACTTAGTTGTATTTTAATTTTCAAAGGAAGCTCTGATTCTTAAGGACCAAGAGAAATATCGTTGACACAAAGTCTACTAAATAAGGAGAGAGCAAAGAGCGACGTAAATGTGCCCGCTTAAAGAAGAACGACATCAGCGCTTTACTCTTTCCATCGCGAATTTGACCACGGAAATTATGACCAAATTTAAATTTATAAGCTAACATGCAACTTGTCGACTGAAAATCATGCCTTAACTGCATTTTAATTTACTTTTAACCTCAACGTAATGGCTACAAACTGGGGTAAAGTGAAATATATTGCTCGAGTTAGACCCGACTCAGATGCTATAACTGATGACTGCAATGACTCGCTGGACGAATGCGAGGTGCGAGTTAAAATCAACGACGTCTTGGGAGACACTGACCAAGACGACGGATTAAAAACAAGATCAAGACGGTTTCAACCGTATTTGAAACGGATTCAGTATGACAGTTTATGCCTGTCTGTTCCGCAAGACATAGGAAGAGGCAGTGATATTTCTTACGAACAGGTGAAATCAGGCCAAGCTGACAAAACTGCTTTGAGGAAAAGAAGCCACAGCGCAAATTCGCTCTCAGTTTCATATGGCTCGCCAGACCCGGAGATTAATGGGGATATTCCTTTGCGGTCGCAATCATCGCTCAGAATTGTAAACCGGCGGGTTCTTGTAAAGAATTTGTTTGCAAAAGAAGAGGAAGTCGATACTTACGATATGAAGGTAAGACACAGCAAATTGTATCCTTCAAAGTATCATGCGTAAAATATATTAGTCCTATCTTTAAAATATATGCAAATATCTCTCTCTCTTGCGATAGTTGAACACTGTTGTATTCGCTTTGGGGAACCGATTGCATAATTGCTTACCTTTGTTATTTCTCTCAAAGAAGTTCCGTGTTGTCTCGCTTTTATTTGCGCTTCAAGCAAACTGATTTCTCCGCAGTTTAACATGAATATTTATTTTTCGAAAAAAAGATATTCTTAATGAGTCAATTCCTGCTCGGGTACACGGTGTGACTACAATTGTTCACATTTAAATGTTACCGATAGACAATTATTAATACATTTTGCAAAAAGAGAAACTAATGTTTATAATCGTACACATGAAATTTATAGTATCTGTGTATATAACCGGGTTGGCAAGCAAGTTAGTGTACAGAAGACGGGAAAAAAAACTGGCTTGAATAATTGTTCTCATTTATTTGCAGTTTTGGATCGGTGAGAACAATGGGAAAATTTCTAGACAGAAAAAAAGCATTATCTCTCGTAATGTACGATCTATATCAAATAATGCTGACTAATAGATCAGACGAATATAATTTTGACAATTATCCAAGCGAAAAATCCGGATATTTAATCAGAGCGGAATATTTCAATTGATAAGTTGATCGAAATAAGGAATGTCAAATAAATGCCGCATGGAATTTTGAATTTCGCTTTACCTAAGTGTATAATCTGTACAAAGATTTATCGGGCTTGTAAGAGATATCCAAAACCAAACTTTAAGAGCTGGCCTCAGAATTCAAGGAGTAATTTGTTTGTTTCTTTTGAATTATTTATTCAGATTGAGTACGCTCTTCTGTATTATTATATGTTGTTGTTGTAATAGCCAATCGCGGCAATTTCTTTCATCTTTGATATTTGCAGACTACTTATTGCGCTCTGAATATTGTGCATTCGGTATGGTTTCATTTTAAAAATCACTTCCGAATTTTTGTGTCGCATAAATCACATCTCATTAATTGCAGGATTGTCGTGATTGGTTTCTGAAGTGAGAGGTTTTGGACATTGTTCATAAAGAACCAACCAAGAGCTTTTAAAAACTTCCGGACCTCAGTCAATAGACAAAATTTCTTTGCGCATTTGAAATGCTGCTAAGGCCAAGTTCAGACACCGTTCTTTATTCACACGCGCCGAATCGAATGTAATTGAGGGAGAACATGTGCATTCGATTCGGCTCATGTGATGTACGGCGTCTGAACTTGGCCTAAATTATGTAATCGATCATCAAGGACTTGAATGTTAAACTGTCTACTGAAAAGTGTTGCTCTTGCTTCTTTATGTAGTGACAATACATAGAGGATATTACACGGTGGCGAGAAGGTATGAATTTTATGTTCGAGCGGCAAGAACAATATCTCTCTCGTTCGCTTCGCTCACTTGTGAGATGTTGTTCATGCCACGAGAACATAAAATTAATATCTTCGAGCCAACGTATAATGTTCTTTTTATTTTCTGGAGGAGAGTGTTCAACAAAAACAAAAGGCGGGAATCGTGACGTCATTGAACGATACGACACTCACAAAGGTGACATACGGAAAATACGCCACTCGGGTCCCGGATGAAGTAGCGTATGGAATGTACGAGTGGTTTAGTTCCCAGTAAAACACTCTCCTCCATATAATATTACATGGTTGCTTCGTAGAGATGGAATTTCTCATCTCGTGTTCAACTTTATATCTCACTCTCGTTCATTGCGCTCACTCGTGATATTTCGAGTTGAACGCTCAAAGAAAAATTCCTCATCAACACGCCCCCATGTATTATTCCCTATTTATTTTATGTATTATTTCAAAAACTCATTAATAATTCATGAGCCAGCAGCCTATTCAAACGTAACACCGATAAAGCGTCACGTGCACGAGCTTTATATCCCGATAAAACACTCCTGGTTAGTATTCTTTCTATAAAGAATACTGATAAGGCATATCTTGTTTTTCTTGTATGCTAATATCTTCCCCTCACAATTTGAATCTTTGTTCGGACTCCCAAGACACATGCTTTTTCAGGAATGTTTTTGAAGCCGTTCAAAAAACTCGCAGCGCGTGTTTTATCGGGTCTAAAATCACTCGGATGCGCCTCGCGGTTTTAAACCCGATAAAACACTCATGCTTGTTTTATAAACATTACACAAAGTTACAAATTCGAACGCTTTCCGAAGATTTCCGATGATGTTTCGATTATACAGCAACATATTTAAGTACAGTTTAAGGGATTTTCTATGTAACCATAGCAATGATAATCCTTTGGCATTAAAAATAACTAGATATTTTCACGTGTGAAGTTCTATGTTGTCCATAACTCCTTCCTCTAGAACTCATCACCTCAAATAGAGATGCTATTCGCAAGGCAGGAGAAACATTTGTAATCTCCATAGACAAAACCCTTGAACCCCTTTGGATTAAACAGGCGTGACGAAATTGAGCTATCAATTTTTTATTTTTCTTTATATATCCGTTTTGGTACAGGTTTAAATTTGTTTCGATTTTTGTCAACCAATCATGTCACATACATTTCCTTTAGTATCATTTAAAATTTTGCAACCGTTTTATGCATATTTACTTAGTTTCAGTGTAGCCCCTGAAGAAGGTTAGTACTCTCTAACCGAATTATTGGGCATTAAATTTATCATTTTTAGCCGTCCGGTCAGCCTTTCAATTGGCGGTTTTTTCACTGCTGATCCTGATCTAAACCAAGATCCGGCTTCACTCAGCTGCTCTTTGTAGAAGTGGTCCTTGCATTACAGTTTACACGATCCATCGATAGCCTGCAATGCAGGCGTATTTTGGCGAGCCAGTGCACTTTGATCTGGCGAGCGCCATCTTGTATTCAAACTCGGAAGAGAGAGAGACGAAAAAGCGCCCTAGGGGATTGGGGTAAGGGAGGGCACAAGGCCTCGTACTTCGTTTTCAGGCTTATGCTTTTTTATAAGAGCATTTAATTTCAAAGGTCACAATCAGCTCATAGCTCCCCGACAGAAACGATCTTTCTGGCCTTCACGAGGAAGGATCTTTTGAACTTGCCCATGATCAAATTCGTGACTTTCGGTTGGTGTAGGTTTCAATGATAATGAAACAAACAGCTGATAAACGAATTGCAATTTGAAAGCTATACTTAGGCATGGTAATAATTATCATTACAATACATCAAATATTTGTGCTCGCACGCCATTGGTCTAAACGTATCATATGACTTAATATGCCACAGCTAAAACTGCTGAATATCTGAACCAGATATTCCCCTTGGATGTTCAGAACTGTGCGTGTTGCGGAAAAACATTTCAAGAATAATAATCACAATAGCCTTCATTACACTCTACAAAAATATGATCAGGTATTTGTCCTTGGACATTATTTGTTCCTTGAAACTCACAGTTTTCCTCGAGTGGACAAATATTCGAACATACTTTCGCGCCAAATGGAGGCTATTGTTTATATGTTGTACGACTAGCTACGCAAAGGGGTAAGAAAAACCAAATTCTGTGCTGTGATTGGTTATCCGAGCGGACAAGATGTTGCTATCTTGTTCGCTCGAAATTGCCCGTTGTATCCTCTGATAAGAAAATTGTGTCTTGAATCCTCTATTGACCAAACTTCTTCGGTCAAGGCGGCTGAATGTTGTCCTCGGTCATATTTTGCGTGCTTATATATGAACCTTGACTGGAGCGCTGTCTGTAAATACGTAAAATAATCGCGGTCAATATTTGACGCTCGGTCAATAACTTCTAGATGTCTACACCCCTCCCCTCCCGCCAAAACATTTTTCTATCACAAATTTTCATGTCAAGTTGAAAAGGGTTACTGAGCTTTGATTCTATGTGAGAAGCTAAAAATGCCAATTACCCTCGGTCTTTTAGTTAGAGGATGATCAAATGAGCGGTGGGCATTGTTTGCCTTCTTGCCAAGGTTTCACCGCAGTTTCAATGTCAAATTCAAATTGTTTTGATGCAGATCATTGGAATGGCCTTACAGCAAGCTTTTTTTTCTGTTGGCTTTTAACAGGATTTACTTTGCTTTCAGCCAATAAGCTTTCATCAAAGCAAATATGATTCAATTTAAATGTAAGTTACCTCGAGTCTGCGGTTTTTATCATTTTAGTATTTATCAATGTAACTGATGTTCTGATTTTCAAGAGAGCGAACTAAAATTTTTATAGTTTTCTTTACCCCGTCCACTTCCGTGGTTTTTTGGTCAAAAACAGGGAGTGGATTAATTTCACTTTCTGCTTTGTTTTGCAACGAAAGGATCAACAAGGTTTTTATATTTCTTGCCTGGACATATTATTCTTTATCAGTAAAATATTAGGTTTAAATAATTAAAATCTATCAGCAGATGTTCGGACTCTCTTGCTGTTTAAACCAAAGGAAAAGAAATGCTAAAAAATCAAATCCCTCGTCTCAGCTCATGATGCTCTGCGGAGAATTTTTCTCAAGCCATGAAATGTCAACGCTGTATTCCGGCGAGGTGCAAGGTAATCTAATTTTTCCAAGAAATTACTTTATAATTTTCATCTGTAACGTGGAATCTTTGTCATCTGAAACACTTTGAAAAATCACGAACCGAGACAAGCTATCCTTTTTTCACACCATGTTGACTCGAGTTGGTCAGTTGTCTGATTTTATTCTGTCTGTTAAACGTTTTTGCATGCTATTCAAGCGCTTTGTTTCGTTTGACCGTCTACGCTGTCGTGTGATGCAGGACGGTTTTCCACCAGTATACTGAGAATGATTCATTACAGCACTAGATGAAAAAATATGTCTTAATAAGCAGTTTCGCTGCCTTTAGATTTTTTAAGATTTGCCTGAGCTTTCATAACTGATTCAGACTGGAGTTCAATAATGATGCTCATAATTTAACTTGACGTTGCTTTAGCTAGCTAAGTATCAATTTTCTAATTATCTTTGTTTCTAATACACTCTCAACAATGGTCTTATCCTCGGTACACTGATCCAGTGCATATCCGTTCTAATACGCGTGTACGGAAAAACATTAAATGTTGATCCGACGGCTAAGAGTATCGGACCAGAGTATCGATGGTTGATTGTGAAAAAACGAACGTACTCGAGACAAGATCATAGTCTCTCGCTCGAGAGTCCTACCGTCTTTATGTCGGTTAGATGTTTCATTGAAAGAGATTTAAATTTCAGTTCTACTTACTCCGCATATGTTTCAGAGTGTACAGGGCTGTTACTCGGCTTTCAAGGTATACATCATGCATCAGTTTTGACGAGCCACATATTTCTGCCTGCCTGAATGGCTACCGCCTGGTGACAGGGCTAAAATTGCGATCGGTTTGGGTTCCGCTCGCACTTAAGTTGCGGTCGTATCAATCAAAAGAGATTTTATGATTGCCAGAAGAAGGAGATCCACTTTTGCTAAGACAGAAGTCGTTGTCTTACTGATTTTGTGGAAAATTTCTTCTAAGAATTGTACGCATCATCTCCTAGTTGACGGTCATCATTGGCTTCTTCTCTCAGCATTTTTGACGCTACGTAAATCGATTCTTTCAAGAAGGTAGTCAACGGATTAACCGTTAGCCGTAGAACTGGCCAAAAATTTACCCTTTAGGCGTAGAAATTGGAAAAACCCTAAACCTATAATAGCGAGTCGTACTCTCTTGAAAAGACGGGAGATTGGGGTTCGCGGCTCAAGGAGACGGCTGAAATTCAGGCTAGGGTTCACTTCACTAACCTGTCCGTTTAGTTAGTGTTCAGTTCTCTCTTGGTGAAGCTTAGCGTTATCATTGATTGAAAAATTGTTTTATTTTTAGTCAGGTGATTATGGCGACAGCGAGAGGGAAACAATCCACACTTTTTCCCGAAAAGGAAACACGCAGGAGATCAGAGTACTTCTTCAACAGAATGAAGGTCAGATAACAGCTTGACGCACTGTATACTAGTATTGACTTGTTGTTTAGCTCTTTTACTGACTTGAATCCTTGATACTGTGTTTTTGTAACCTCAGAAAAGGAGGGAATTTACCCTCAACAAAACTTTATATGGGAGGAGGGGGGTGAGGGCTAACTTTATGTCTAAACCCAAACCCAAATATACCATTTTGACAGAAAATATAACCCTTCCATAGTAAACGTACTCCTTTCATACACTTGCAGCAGAAACACTGTAATCTTTTCTAAAACCCATCGAGGTAAACGTTAATAGAAGGTCCTAAATATCAGTTATTGCAAATTTTTCTACCACCTGTTTGCAAAATCTCTACCTAAGGTAATTCGTAATAACTCCAACCTGGGGAATATAACCCACAGTTCTTATCTAACGTACACGCTGGAGATGGATGTCACGTTCGCCTGTAAAGTTGGTGGAAACAGCCTTTTTTTCGTAGGTTCAAAAGAATTGATTTATCATTTAGTTCAAGGTTTTTAAATGAGGTATTGCAATTTACAGAGTTCAACAGACTCACATTTCTTTGCTTCCTTAGACATCGACAAAAGAGACAGTTACGGCAAAACCGCGCTTCACTGTGCCGTATCAGCAGGCCAGGTCAATACCGTGAAATATCTCCTCCACAACCATGCAAACCCTAACCTTAAAGACCATAGAGAGGAGGCACCACTACACGCTGCGGTGCGGACTGGAAACATTGAAGTGGTGGAGGTAGAATTTAAAGAATTTAAATTGCATTTTTGAGAATGCTGTGTCAGATCAAAGAAAGTGTCGGACGATAAACGAAGTGATCAAAATCCAGTAAATCTGGCATATTTCTTGGTGTCTTATTTTCCCTTTCGTTTTCTCTCACAACTCATGTGCTTCGCATATATTCTCTCCGCAGGCGTTACTGAATCATAAGACAACCAACGTTAACATCGAAGGACGAAACAAATACACTCCTTTGCATAGTGCTGCTCATTTAGAACACCGGAGCGCCCTAGAAATCTGTCAAAAGCTTGTAAGTATAACGTGAATAACGAGATGATTACTAATGAAACATACTAGACCAATCGACAATCTGCCAGTACACCTAAGTAGGTTCGGTAAAAGAACTTGGATGAAAGTCGTTGGCTTAAAAACTTTTCACGATTATCTCAAATAGAACGGAACAGGGAGCCCGGAAAAACACAAACTCCAACTGGCGGGCTCCAGCGTACCATACCCATTAGACCATTGCGCCTCCACTTGATAGATACTGGGACTTGACCTCCCAGTAAACAGACATCTTTGCGAGCGTAAAACGTGCCCAGTTATAAAGGTGTCCTACAAATGCAGTCTTTGTATGTGCCCGGACCTTGTTCGATGGCGAGGCTCCAAAATTGCAGGAGTCCTGTCTAACCCGAATGCTGCCGTTATGTTTTGTCTTCACACCTTGTCTTGAGTGCTATTGTCTGTCAGCAACAAAATAGAAATGATGTTGGTGTCGATAACTGTCTCCTCAGTTGGACTGTGGTGCCAAGGTTACGGCCAGAGGACTGGATCATATGACTCCGCTTAGCGTGGCAACTCAGAAAGGGTCAGCGGACATCATGGCCTTGTTTTTCAAGAAATGTAAGTTATGACAAGTGACCACATGATCATTCTCAGCCTTCATGGATGTCAAATTCCAAGATGGCGGCTACAGTCTCGGAGAGTGCCTCCATCTTGGATTCTGTCTTCGAGGGAACCCTGGGAGTGAGATTACCTGATTCTTTACAGCCCCGAAAAGCTTCACGCTCTGCGGAATCCTTACCGGGTTAACACAACTCACTTAAGACTATGAATAGAATATTCCTAACTCCCTTTAGAGATTATATGTGTGTTGATCGTTCATACAGTTCTTGTCATGACGAATACCCAGATCAGATTAATGAGACGGGGGCTCTCATCGTTATAATTTACCATCAGAACCAACTTTGATCATCAGGAAAAAGTTCCGAGTCAATGAAAAAAACTTTTTAAAATGGCCAATTCTAAAACCTTAGAGAAATGGAAGAGGTGTTTCAGGGCCTGTTCGTGGGAAGCTCTTTTCTTTCCTTTCCTTTTCCGTTCTGAAACATGTTTCTTTGTTTGGCACAGGTAACGAAGTCCAGAGAAGCACAAAACAGAAGCTTGACCTTATTTATGGTGTCGACTTTGAGGGGAGTTCTCTGCTGCATCTCGCAATAGACAGCGGTGTCTTGAAGGTAACGTGTAAAATCAAAAGTTATTTCTTTTGTATTAGAACTTCTTGGTGATGGAGCTACAACAATTTATGTGTGGACCCTTTTCACTATATTCTTTCCTCAGGCCGTTAAGTTGTGTTTGGACCACGGTTGCTCTGTAACAGCTGTCAAGGTAAGATTAACTCTGAATTTCAAAGACCATAACCGCATGGTGAGTGAAGTCTGCGTCGGGTCGAGATGTCTATCACGGTATAGTATGGTATGGTAAACATCTTAAACTCATCAGCATCCTTTAGTTCCTTCAGAAAGGAAAGGAACGAGTAAGTGCCCATTCATGTCAGCATGCTTCACTGAATGTGGTTTGGTTAGCTGATTTTCTTTTCAACTTTATATTTTACAAAATAGAGGTTAGATGGTGGTACTCCAATCCATCTGGCTTGTCGTCTTGGTGCACCAGAAATCCTTAAGTGTTTGTACGAACACGATCCAGCTGCCTTCCAACACGCCTTGGTAGATAAAGAAGTCATGACACCCTTGCATAGGTCAGTTACAATTCGAAAAGCAGCGTATTTTTTGATACGCTTGTGCCCATTAGTTAAGAATATTTTGGGAGGAGATGTACTCAGTATTAAAAAGAGGAATTTGTGTAGCAGCAAGGAGGTCAGAGAAAGCGAAAACCCTGCCTTCATTGCATTTTGACTAGTGGCCGATAAAACTTTCATTTTAGCAGCTCATGTATCTCTAAGGTAATGGGTTCGAACCCTGTAAACTTATTTTTCAACTACACGTTAGTTTGCTTCATGAATGCGATCAGCTTTTTCTGCTTTGTGTTTAGAATTCTCCCCTTTATTTCCTCATAGTCAGATATGTTACGTTATCTGACTGACAATTTACACGTTTCGTCGTTAATTTGTTGTGTTACATTAAAATCTCCTACAAGGAGGTCATTCCACTTTAGAGTTGAATTTAGGAGTTAATTCGTTTGGCAATGATAACTCCCGCAAACCCTTTTACTCTGGAACAACTGAAAAAATGAATCGTGATAGATTTGAATCTGAATGTTATTAAGCTATGGAAATAGATTTTAATGTCATGAAAACTGATCTATTCTAGATAGAAAGAAATATTCTGTGGTTTACAAAGTTTGTTGGTTTGTTTTTCCTTTTTAGATGCTCTATGTATAATCATGTCAGTGTGGTTCAGTTTCTGGTAGATCATGTAAGTATATTTTCAAAACATTACTCACTGGCAAAGACGTTTTAATGAAACGTGAATTTAAAATTCATCCACGTGTCTTGAACAGAGGCCTGCAATTTCTTGCAGAGCAGGCAGACAGTTGCGTCGCAGCTACAGCTCAACTAAATGCTAATATTTGCCAAGCCGCCCCTCTTCTGCAAGCTAAAGAATAACGGGTTAACTGTCACATACTGTTTCTGATTTGTTTGCGACATAAATAAAAAGAGAACCGTGGAAAAATCGAACTATCAATCAGTTCCCGCTCGCATAGAACTGTGCAAAAGAAGCGACTGCTCTTAGTGCTGGGATGACAGTTTTTAAAATTTGGATTTTACTTAACTGTTTATTTGCTTCTTTTTTACAAGTTCGTTCTTTCAACAGTTATCAGAATTTAGGAAGCTTAATGCTGAAAATGAAAGGAAAGCCATTTTAGCAGCCCTGGTTAAATTATTGAAAGCCTTTGGGTTACTATTCCTGCATTTACAAACTGAAAGTAGATATGAAAACTGTTATATTGTCGCTATTATTGTAAATTGTTTTTCTTAAGATAATGCTCCAACACTCGGAGTTAGATTAAACTATGAAATTGTGTCTCTAAATTAGTCAGGGACGTTTCATTGATCGCTTTTGGTAATAAAGCAACACTGCCTCGGTAAATCCAAATCTGTCTTTGCATGTGAATCGCTTAGTGGTGAAGATATTCTATTTTAAAAATATCTTTATTTACTGTAGCTACATATTTTTCCTACAGGATGTTGATTTAAATCCACGTGATCGCGAGAAATGCACACCGTTGCTTTTAGCAGCGGCTCATGGCTGTTCAGCGGTTGTGTCACTACTGTTAGAAAGTGGCGCTGATGTCACTTGTGAGGACGAGAAAAAGAGAACCGCGCTGCACTGGGCCGTAGGACAGGATAGAACTATTGAGCGACTTTTGAAGGTAAAGCTAAATGTGTTCATTTGAGAAACGTTCCGGCTTTGACGAGTTGTTTACTAATGTAAGTTATATTTGCGATGTTTGACATAAAAAGGGAAATTTCTCCTAGCCGGATCTATTGAGGATGAAGGTATCAAGAAGCAAAACTTCTGGTTATGTGCACAGCTCGACAAGAAATCGGTTAATATAGTTGCGGTTTCGATGAAACTCCTCATAGGTGTTTCAGAAAATTCCTATTGTTTCATGGCGAACATGTATAACTTTCGAAATAAAACGTGTTCAGGAAAGCATGCTGTTCGTTTGCAAAATCAAATTAGAAACGTGTTGCGATGCGTCGGTAAAAGCTTGGTCTTGTTTGTATCACGTGTCGTTTTGACTGGTTTAACTTGTTATACAGGATCCAAATGTACAGGAACTGAAACTTGTGAACCAGCAGGACAGCACAGGAGCCACAGCTCTCCACTATGCCGCACAGGGAGGTTTCCTCAAGGTCAGCGTCAACATATTTAAGTTTGTTAATCTCTCCAGCTTTTTTGCGTAGAGTACTTGTTTGTAAATGATGAAACAGAGAATTAACTCTGAAGTGTAAATTTTAGTGCTAATTTAACCCATGAATAACCCACTGGGCGTTA
>CM042747.1:9734238-9744613 GCA_022496165.2 Catalaphyllia jardinei | reverse complement strand
TTACTATTACTATTACTATTACTATTACTATTACTATTACTATTACTGTTACTGTTACTGTTACTGTTACTATTGCTATTATTATTAAAAAACTGATTTACGCTAATCCGTTATTTAGTTTTTCTTAAATCATTATTTGAAATTGACTTCCAACGCTGATGCCGATTCTGTAATCTTGCTGCGATGCCGCCTAATGACAGCACACAAATTCTCCTTACCTTACTTCATATTACTCCTTGCCTCTTTACCTTACTTCAGACATTAGTAGAATATGGCATAAAATAAAATAAATAAATAACTTTATTTAAAGAGGGAAACACTTTACAGTCCTAGACTGAGAAACCTGTGGCCCTCACCTAAATTACAACAAGAAAAAGTTACAATGGATAAAAGATGTATCTATATATACACAAATAATTACAATAATTTAAAAATTTCTAACTATAATAATTACGATAATGAGAAATGACCTAACTATAGACACGCAAAAAAGGAATAAAAGTTAAAATTTTTAAAGATATTTGAAAATGGTCAATATTAACGTACCCCTCCTTTCCGTACCTTGGTGATTGCACTGAGGTCATCAAACCTACATTTCCCTTCTCTAGGTAACCTACGACTTCATGTTGTTACAAGGCATGCCGGATCTCAGGAAGCATGATCCAAAGAAATATTTGGACAGTTTACATGTAAGTTTGATTCGTACCCCGCGGTCATCAAGGATAAGTATTATTTTTCGATGTTTTGGAAAGTATTTCTTTTGAACCAATCACAGCACGCTTACGTCTTTTTGTGTTAATTTCTTTGCAGACTATGGTCAAGTACAAGCGAGTGAACTGTTTGTCACATCCTGTAACAGGCGCTATCATCAACATCAAATGGTAAGAAAATACAAATTCCCAGATACCGCTAAACAGCAAAATGTAGTTATCCTGTTCAAGTATCAGTTTAGGAATCAATTCCAATACCAAACAGCAGCCAATGCAAAAGGATTATATTTAGTAAGAAATTATGTTCGATAAAAATATTCACTTCGGGAGATAATTACTTTAGTAAATAGAAAAAAAAAATTTTTTCGTATTTCCATCGAGTTAGACAAACACGAGTGGAAGTTTGGGAGAACAGGCGAAGGGGCTGTGGAAAAGAAACACCTTCGGCCTCATCAATTGTCACCTCAGAAATCTTGAACTCATGATCTAATTGTGAAATATAAGTAAGACATTTAGCACTAGCTCTATTAAAGGTTGAATCCTAAGCAGTTTTAAATTGTAAATTGCTCTCGTAAGGTATAGCTCTCCATGTCTACGATTTCCCTGCGTTTAGGTTTTAAACTTGAGAAATCTTAGCTAAACAGTTGTATTTAGTTTTTCAAGTACGAGATCAATTTAGAAAGTTCGGAGACATGTTTGCAGCCAAACAGACGTTTATGAAAACATTTTGTCTCACATTTCAGGCGGAGCGTGGGTTGGAAAGCTTACGTCATGAATCTAGGATTTTATATTTTGTTTTTGGTGATGCTGACCACTATGACCGTGTTGCTGGAAAACATAGAACAGAAGAATGATCTTCTGGATATTCCACGCTTCACCATTGTCGTCATGAGTCTTTTTCATTTGCTCAAAGAAATTTTCCAAATATGGGACGAGGTGAGACACTGCTGTAAATCCCGCCATGAGAAACGAGTCCATAAGATATAAATGTCACTAACTTTGTGGCTTGCAGCAGCATGCATCGCTATTTTTGCAGCACACGTTGCTTTAAATTGCTATTGTTTCAGGGTACTTTTCCAAAAACATTTACGTCTTTGTGCGTGCTCCTGACCGTTTCTCGGTCAACTCTTTCCCCTGCTTCTCCTGCTTTGTAGTCTATAATTACATGTAACAATAAATAAATTTCCTCATCAGACCACGTAAAGCTTTTGTCTGCCGTCATATTTGATTTGCCGCGTACTGCAAGGGCTGCAACATAATTGGTTTAAAGCATTAGCGATAATCAATCACAACAGAGACGTAAAAAAGCCATTCAAATGCCACGACTGGTCCAAAATTTGCACGGATCCGTGTAAACACCACTGCAATCCGTAACAGATTTTGCACGGATCCATGTAAACAGGCTGTCCAGAAACAAAATTCGTCTGTGCAAAAATTTGCCCGGACCCCTGTACAAGGGACCTTAGAGTCGATTTCATATTTATGCTTCCTGTTCTCACTGATTCATTGATTTGTTTGCCTCTTTTTTGATAGGAGGTTTAGATTTTAGACAAGATCTCTGTACTGCATAAACCCATCAAAAACTTCAATCAAAGCTGTTAGCAAATTGTTTTGTATCTGTTCTCCTTTCTCTTTCAGAAATTCAAATATCTATTGAAGATTGATAACTGGATGGAATGGTTTTTGTACATGACAAGTCTTGTTTACATGTTTCAGTATGGCGCTGCAAATAACGATAGAAAGCCAGATGGATCTGCTTACAGTCTTAAGGCAGTAGCTGCCACAGCTATTTTTATCGCCTGGGTTATTTTTGTGCTTTATTTAAGGAGGTAAACGTTTTATCTATAATGGGAACGAACAAAACGATTATTCCGGCCAGGTTTGTCTCGTAAGATTTCACGTTTGTCACTTATGATGCATGAGAAGTACAATCGCCAAAAGTTGATCAACACAGACCAGCAAAATGCGCGCAAAATGCGCGCAAAAATTGTTTGCAAAATTTTTTGAAGGTATGAAATAAAGCTACAATGGTTTTAGTTTCTCTTGTCTCACGACCAATTTTGCTATTTTTCGATTGAACATTCAGTTACATGTGAAACGCCATTGTTATTGTTTTCAATGTTCGAGTTGCTCGACCGACGAGACTCTGAAATGAAGGCTAATTCACTCGCATGATCCACTGCTTCAATAGTCGTTTACCAGTATTGTTCATCATTTTCCTTTCAGATTTTCTACGTTTGGTATTTATATTATAATGATGACAAATATAATCAAGACATTAGTTAAGGTAAGACTGTTAAATGTTTGGGTTTGGTTTTCAATAGATACACGGACATCGAGTAAATCTGGAGCAAAATAAATAAATATCTTAATTGACCACTCCCCCGATAAGGCTTTTCAGGGCCAATGAAACCAAATGATGAAACGAATGATGCAAATGAACATAACACAGTTAAAAGTCCCAACTGGCGGGAGGCAGACCTGTTGGCTATTTTTAAAAGCATGGCCGAGGAGTGAACTAGGGTCTAGGGAGAAACAACTCCAGCTTAGTGGTCAGAGCGGTACGTAATTTTCAAGCCCCGGCGCCCTAGCCACTCGCCACGCTGTCTAATTTTGGATGTCTTGCAACTTTGGCTTCCTTGTGACAGTATAAAGCGTTTTCACTAACTTGGCCACGAGGCATGTAAATTTATAGAGCTTATGCAGTCACATGTCTAGCAGCCTTGGAAATTTATTGGAACAAAGCAGAGGGTTTAAGAAAAGAGTTGAACTCCCACAGGATTGGTTTGGCACACCAGCCTGATGGAATTTTGGAACACCACTATGGCTGCAATGACGTGATGTGCATACGGTTTATTGGAACATAAAAAGTATTGACATAACACTCGCATAGGATTGGTTTGACACCAACATAGCGGCCGTTTTCTTCTTTTGAGAAACCGGCCTTAGAAAGCAATATGGTCGCCGTCTTGACGTAAGCTGAAATCACCAAAGTATTAACCAATAGCAGAACCTAATGAACTAGGCCAAGATTCGAATCCTGACTTTTAGATCCTAAAATTACTAACTCCAAGGCTTCAATCTCCTAACAATTACGACGTTGCAATCTGTATTTACTTTATTTGCCTCTTTCCTCCTCAGATCATAATTCTGTTTATTCCTTTTGTAATTGCCTTTGGAATTCCGTTTTTCCTTTTACTTCGCGAGCGATATCCGGTAAGTTGCTTACAGTTCAGATCTTATTTAGGATTTTGCCTCAAACCAAGCTATTTCACAGGCTAGGACATGTAAAAAGGGTGCACATATGAAGTCATTCTGCATCAACACTAATGCGCACGAAAACGAATTTAAAACCAACAAGTACTTTACTCCAACAGGCCGAATCCATTAAGAAAGTTATGGACTGCATACTGAAACCGTCTCAGTTCAAATTGTTTGCTTTGGCTCAGAACGAAGTTTTTGGTAATTATCATGACGGTACGACATCACTTTATAAAGACATAAGTCAGCATATATTGTGTGTGTGACTTAACCAAGACCATCTTTCAAACTCACTTGCTGATTCTGCGGTCATTCTCGGAAAGAAGTGAATAAAGCAACTTAACGCTCTTAGTTAACTAAATAATTTGGAGTTGTGATTTTGAATGGTTTATTAGTTTAACTAAAAGAGATGCTGGAAAAAATGAAAACCAAAAGTGGAAGGTGATTGATTGGTTCTTTACCGATACCATAAACAATAGCAAACTAGCTTTTGACTAATCAGAATGGGCGCGTCACGTTATTACAGAGAGTGATGCCGCACTGAACACATTTATTTGTCTATTTGCAGGATGAATCGAATGAGGCAACAAAGTACCTGTTTGAGCGCCTTCCATACTCGCTTTTCACAACCTTCATGTTGATTCTTGGCGAGATGAAATACCCGCACACAGTGTTCAAATATCAGCCCCTGCCCTACCCCGGGATAAGTTACGTTGTCTACGTTATATTCTGTGTGTGTATGCCGATCATCATAAAGAATCTCTTGGTAAGTACAAACGTGTGGAGGCATCCTGACAACATGCAGTCAGCTGGCCTAGTGCTTCAAGTAGTCGATACTTAATTTCACCGGTTTAGGTAGAGGGGTGATTTAGTATTACCACTACCCTCGGATGGGATGCTAGTCCATTGAAGTTGCCCCCACTATTATGATAAGTTGTCTTAAGAATTCGCCGATAATAAAAGGTAAAGTTTGCGTTCGGGCCAGTGGACCATTTAGCCGGAGCTTATCCCGGTTGCTGTGGCGTGGAGCAGCCAGGAGTATTTCTATTGACTCCTTCCCTGGATGGGATGCTGGTCCACCTCGCCGGTACCTATTTAAGCACCTTGGTGGCGAGGGGAACTCTAAGTGTAAAATGTCTTACCCAAAAACTCAAAGCAATGACCCCAGCAAACCTTG
This sequence comes from Catalaphyllia jardinei, assembly GCA_022496165.2. Classification (NCBI taxonomy): domain Eukaryota; kingdom Metazoa; phylum Cnidaria; class Anthozoa; order Scleractinia; family Caryophylliidae; genus Catalaphyllia; species Catalaphyllia jardinei. The sequence goes on along the minus strand of CM042747.1, from coordinate 9,739,465 downwards.
AATGCTCCATCCGGAGTCCAGCGCAATAACTATGGGACCAACACGCCTCCACAAATTTACTAGTACCCATTTATAACTGGGCGGAGATGGGGTTCCGAAAAATTAAGTGGGGTTCCGAGAAATTAAGTTTCTCTTATTGTAGTAGTTGTTAATAATTTTAGTTAGGTAGTTAATTAGATTAATTCAATAATTTTAAGTCCCGAAGGAAATACAGTGTCTAAATAAATATTTTACCTTACCTTTCTTACCTGTCTTGCCCAGCAAAGCATGCACAGACCCTGAAACAGTCAGAGTTCCTTTCGAACTTTCTAGAGAGTGTTTTTACTAGGCACTCAAAGTCCAATTTAATTACATAAGAAACGTTAATTCTTACAAAGACGAGATAATGTAATCTATTGGATACATTAAATGATCTCCTGTAGATTGGTTTATCCGTTGGTGACGTCAATAGAATTCTTCAATCCGCCAAAATGGAACAACATGCCATGCAGGTTGGTGAAGTATGAGTGACTGTGAAGCCTTCAGTTTCGTGTCAATCTCTAGCTCTCAAAATATTTCAGTTACATAACACAATGATATTATAACTTACAATACATAAAAAAATTAAGAGATGTTTGAAGGACCGATTTAACGAGTCCCTAACACGAGGTCCAAAGCTACCACGGTTTGATTTCCGAACTCTTTCTTTCTTCCCAATCGCACTTCGTCTGACATGTAGTTCTTTATTCCTATTGAAAACGTTTTCTTTAGACTGATTCTATGTGTAAAAGCAGGGAAGCTAACGTTATTTTCATGGCTAAAACACTGAAACCTTATGGCTTAAATGTCGGTAATGAAAAAAATATCAAAGGCCTTTCAGCGTATCCTAACTATGTTTGTATGTGCTACACTTAAGCACTCATGGGTGTGCAATATTCTGTACTCATTCATCCATACCTAAAGAAGACTGGCAGGGAAGTAGCCATCCAAACTATTATGGTAAATTAAGTTAAATTCTATTTTGTGTCGGCTTTTCTTAACTTGACTTGATCAAAAATAAGACACAAACAGCAGTGATAAACATGTTGAATTTGTACATTTTATGACTTGACGTTTCGTATGTACTCTACATACATTTTCAAAAGTAACCGTTGAAATTTAAAATAGCTATTTATATATAATAAAGGTGAGGGGACTGGAACATAGATTAAGCAAATACTTAACAGTAAAATATAAAATTAGTACAGATTAATAAAGCATCAGCTTTTCACTTCTGACGTTGACGTTGAAAGCTGGCTCAAGTTCTTGAATAAATAAGGTTTCTTTTATTTTACAATGATAGTCTGTTTTGCCCTTCGCTAAAATATCAAAATGATCCCACTTGATGTTATGTCCAGTGGCCTTGATGATCTTCTCAATGATCTTCGTAAACTCCTTCTTCAGAAAGGCTACCCACAGGGCATAATCAACTATCATATCAACGATGTTTTGAACAAAAACAGACATCAGCATAGCAACCCTGTGTCTACAGTTCCTAAGAAAGATATCGTTATCCTACTCACCTACTTAGGTTTGCAAAGCAACCAAGTCGCTAAACGCCTGAAATCTTGTGTGTACAAATTCTACTCTTGTGTTAACTTGAAGATCGTTTTTCAGAGCACTCGGTGCATAAAATCTTTCTTTCCTTACAAGGACCATATTAATCGTTCACAACAATCCAGAGTTATTTACAGAGCAAATTGTTGGGATTGTAATGCTTTTACATTGGTAAAACTAAACGAAGGCTTCACGATAGAAAAACCGAACATTTTAAGGCCCTCGCTAAAAATGACAATACTTCAGCCATTGCTGACCACGTCAAGGCCACTATTATTATAGCAGCAGTTAAACCTTTTGTATGCTATCCACAATTAAAATAGTATGACGGGGCGCGTGAGCGTAACCCGTTGACTATAGTGAAAACTTAGAAATAGTATATATACTTAAAATTTATAAACCAGATAAAAATATTAGCACTAAAAATACTGCTCCGTAATAAAAAAAGAGAAAAAATTGATCAAATATATAGGATCTCTAAAATCTAAAATGGTAGATATAAAATCTTTAAAATTTTCTCAAGTGTACAACTTATTCAACTGGGAATAATTTTCTTGGAAAATATCGAAGGAAGGAAATTAATAAATGAAGAGCGATACTCATTGTTCATGTTACAACTTTAAATGTCCGAGAAATGTTTAGTGTTCCCGAGATTACAGCCTTCTGCATCATTAATATTATCAAAAATATATATATACATATAAAAGGGTGTTGGATTAACATAGTAAACAAACAGTAAAAATGTAATAAATATCAAATTGTCTCCAAAACAAGCGTGCTGTATGGAGTTCGAGAAGGCATTTCAGCTAGTGTCAAAAACAAAAACGAACTTAGGCGGGGCAAAATTATAAACTACACTTCATATATTATAAATCATTATTATTATGTTTGTATGAAACGAGGCCAAGAACCTTATTATAAATTTTAGTGCATTTTATTCATCAATCTCTGTAAACATAGTACTTTTTTTTGACTTCTTAATTCCGTTTTGCAATGTGTGTATTTTTACTGATTATGTGAAATAAATTTTAAAAAAGGGCTTTTTTCATTTATTATTATTATTATTACTACTATTATTATTATCATTATTATTATACGCCAAAACTATACAGTAAACTGGCAATGTTATAGCTGACGTTTTGTGCGTCGTGATAAACACGTATACTCTAGTCTCATCTTAATTACTATAATTAATCTGGATTTCTTTCCAAGGTTGAACTGCTTTTAGAATTAGAAAGAGCCACTCCCAGAAAAGTTCTAAGAAAGATTTGGGTTCCATACTGTGTGGAATATCCAAACAGGAAACGAACATGGAAGCAAAAGGTAAGAGTCCTAATAGGGTGGGTTTATTCGGAATGGTCTGTACCAAAATCAATGATCCAGAATCACTGGGATCATACGGCATCAAAGACAGAGGTGAAGGAGCTCTCGTAAGCTTGTAAGTCCTTTTGCTTGTTAGTAGCTGTTATTGTTTTGGCTGCTTCATTGCTTTTGTTTCTTCTATTGCCCTGTTAAAGGGTATCAATCCATTTGTTTGACACTTTACAAGAGCTTCTACCCGACTCATCAAAGGAACCGATGAATCTTTGATCAGAGTGGATTCATCAGTTGGTTTGATGCACTGCGACCTTGGATCATTGAACCAATCTGGATGATCTAGCTTGGTGATGAAATATTCGTTAAAACATATAGGTTATGAAACTACAACCTGCAAACCTGTCGTGGAGGGTGTTAATACATAATATTAGGTAGGAAAGTGCTCTAGCTTAGCGAATCCGTTATGAAAATTGTGACCGGAGCTGGAATCCTACTCGCATGCAACGTCTTTTCACAAACAGGGAAGATATCGCCTACTTTCTAAGACTTTTAAAGATGTAACAGACCTTCAGGTGGGTTCATAACATGCATATAGCATACGAAACCGTCTCCAACTTAGATAAACGACTAACTAACGGCGTATAAACCGCCTGGTAGCAATTTTATAAATCTAAATGACATATTGAGTTTTCCCAAGCAATGAGATCAGCTACAAACCCTAAAGGCTCTGGTTTGATTTTTCTTCTGCAGCTTGTTGAGTTTGGTTCGCCAAAGAAACACTCAGCAAACCAGCAAACATATGTGAATCCAGCTCTGCTACAAATCAGTGACAAGGTCACTAAACTGACGGACAAGGTCGACCAACAAGAAGACAAGTCAGTGACGCTAAGTTTTGTTGTAAACCTTTAACGAAAGCTTTAACCCCACCCTTTAACCCCAATAATTGCGTTTGTTAAACCATCCTTATTATCACAGATCATAACAGGAGTTATAATTATTTTTTAATGCAATCCCGAACTAATACGGAGCCGATCTGGCAAGTGCCGCTGTGTTTGAAACATACTTTCAGCACTTGTTCTGATTTATCCGGCCTTATTCCCGTAGCAGCCAGTATCCTTGGTATCGAACTAGAGCCAGCTTGTGATGGAGATTGATGAAGTCACATGTACACACTCTATACCGAGAATGCGATTACGGCCTATTCTCTAACTTTGTGCTACACCCGGAGGAGGGGGGGGGGGGGGGACTTGGATCAATTTTTGCTGGCTATGTGCTGCTGGCCTCTCAGAGCCGCTACCCCATTATAGTCTATTCTGTGGCCAATTATAGGCTCCATCTTAGTCACTTTTGGACAAATATGTTATTTCGCGATCCCAACTTAGTCACTTTATTTATTTATTTATTTATTTAACTTTATTTATACACGGATAAAACATCAGGACTTAAAGTAAATACTAAATACTAAAGTAAATACTTTCTTTTTATGTATGTACCTTATATTGAACTAGTATACCTAAATGGTAAAACTGCTGCCGAAAGGGAGAACGATATTGATTATAGTATTTGTTACCCTATGAACTAAACTGTGAAGAACTGTTTTGCACAAGACATAATGGTATCGTTATGATAGCAAATCAATTGAAACTGTCTTCAGGTCGGGCGTTTTCTAGGTTTGAATAGATATTGCGTGCATGTGTCATTTTTTGTTTCAGAATTTGTGGTTATTTCAGCTTTCATTAATATTTGATGTTATGCCTTGTCTCCCCTGTCCTCAAAAAAGACGAAAGTAATAATACTTTTAATGGCAATTAGAAAAGAATCTTTGAGCAGAACTTCATGATGTGTTTCGGTACATAGAAGGGGCTATTATTGTAACCTGTGAAAACCTGCTTTCCTGAGAAAATGAACGGTGGCTAAACATCAACATTGAGCAATAGACATTCCGAGAAAACTGTTTAATAAAATTATTTATAAAATAACATTTTGTTAAGTATTTTAAACTCTGTCACATCAACATTATTCTAGTAACTCTAGTGAAAATGCGACCCATGATAATCAATCCAATCGTGAAAATGCCACCCCATCCAACGGCACTTCCCCATTAGCCTGTCATAAGGAAGTACCCCCCGGGGTGCTACAATTGGGCCTTTTCGTTTGATTCGTATGCATGAGTAAAGAAATGACCGTCGTACTTATTCTTTTAATTTTAAGGTTACAAAACATTATCCGCCTCCTTGGAAGGCTTGATCAAAGACTGACGGAGATGGCTCCGAGTGGAAAACCATTGACCAGTACAGTGGATGGACAGCAGGCGCTAACCAGAGAACCTCCGGTT
>CM042747.1:9720407-9724238 GCA_022496165.2 Catalaphyllia jardinei | reverse complement strand
TGGATGTCTTAAAATGTTCCTTGATTGCTTGTTATGTCAATGACTTGGACTATTTTTAGCTGTAAGAACGGAAATTTTTAAGCTATAAACTAATATAACAAAACATTTTCTTTATCACCTTGTAAAGTTGATGAATGTTCATCCATGAATGTTCTTCGATCCCAAATTGCAGAACAAGAACTTTTCTTAATTTATGTGGGCTGCTTCTCTTGTATGTGTCTTCAGGTTGTTTCTTGGGCTCTTCCAAGTCTCGATGGTATCTCAATAAATTTTTCGTTCTCCTGGGAGCTCTAGTGGTTGGCCCAGCCCAAGAAACGAATAAGTGTCATCCGGAGTCAATTTATAATCATTAAAAGTGCTCTACATGAGCGTCTTTGTACGTATTCCAGGAAGTAGAGAGGACCTAGGCCTGCAGAGAACCTTGCTATGGTACCAATTCTAACTAAGCATTGAAATGCTTAGGAAATATATTTTGCAGATAAGAGGCGGCTTTATGAAGGAGATTTGCTTCTAACAGCGCACGAGTACAAGGAGCTGAAGACTGGGGCCCACGGGCACAAACGAGGCTTTACATCAGGCCGACAATGGCCTGGCGGGAAGATGCCATTTAAATTGGATAGCTCTCTTGGTAGGACTGTAAATTGTGTAGCAAACGTATCAAAAGTATAGTAATTGTGAGCGGAATCGCATCTGAAAATTGATACCTATAAATCAAAATCGTGTTTGTTCCAAATGACATTTATGACAAAATGAAAATATTTTCATACAGTTCAGACTGTTATAAAGCATATTAGCTTAAGATATAGATTCTTCAAATTTTTTATTTCACTTCAAGAATTGCTGAAATTGATTTTACCACGCCCCAGTTAGTTAGCGCTGGTTCTTGCGCCGATACTTTTCTTTTGTGCGCGTCCCATTTTTCAGCCCACGTTCCGCCAAGCCATTTACTCTTAACTCTTGACTAGGGTATCTAAAAGATAGTAATGCTGCATCACATTCTGTTATAGTAACATATTTTACGTAGTCATCAATATATCTGCGCGTTTCAAGTCTTACATTATAACCTTTATTTTTAAAAGTAGTGTCAAATCGTGGTGTGTAACTTGAAATATGTCCTTGGATGCATCATCTTCATGCATCATGACGCATCGAGGGCGAGGTGTGACAAGGGATCGAGACAATAAAGCACATACACATACACATACGATACACATCTACCTTCCCTTTACTAGAAAATCGAAAGATGAAAATCGAAAGATGTGGAAATTGTCGGAGCAGAAATCTCTCTTATAAATTATTTACTGGTACGCATTAAATGTCTCTAGAGTGTTGACTGTGTCAAAGACGCATCCATCGCCGGATGTGTAAAAAGTTGAAATTCATGTTTGGGTGAAAAGGAATAGATCGTAGCATATATGAAGTAAGTGTGTTCTACAGTTTCCGTTTGTTTTAATTATTCTACAAGTTTTGGTAACGACGAGTTCTCTTTATCTGATTTAAGAATACGGCCACGTAGGGGAGACTGCTAAGAAATGACATACTAAGTTTGAAATAAGATGTCACAATAAATCGTCCAGATTTACAAAGTTTCACGCACTGCATTAAAAACAAATAATAATAATAATAATAATAATAATAATAATAGAAAGAAGAAAAGAAAAAGCAAGAGTCAATCACGATCTCCTTCACGATCTCCTTCACATCGTTTTACAAGTAAATTAGAGCAAAATTTCTCACTGGAATCCACGCGAAAAGACGACATGAAATCCTCGTGTTGTTCGTGCCGCAATGCACTCTGGTAAAAAGTGGCGCACTGCTCTCTGGTTAAATGCAATGCAAAAAGAAAAGGCTTACCTACTGATTGTCAACAACGACAAAGAAATGTAAGTAATTAATGCATACATCACTATAAATTTAAATGCTGTTTCCATCTTCAGGAAAACAGTATTTTGAATTATTATACTGAATGAAATATCTTGCTATTATTAATAGAGATCTCTGGAACTTATGTCTTCTGTTTCTGGTCTGTGCTTTAAAGACAGCAGCTTGCCTGATCGTGCGCTTGAAGAAAATTAAACGAGAGCGAATGTAAAGGATCTAAGAAGAAGGAGGCCAGTTCATCCCTGATCTTTTTCGTACAGTCGTTACAGTCTCTTAGGTCTGTTCACATTTGGTGCCCTAGTACAGTGTCCGATTAGGATTCTCCCTGGGCACTAATGTGAACACACCTGCTTCCCAAGTACTTAATCCAGAATTAGGCCCAGTGCCGGTACCCGGCTGAAAGGTTTCGACCTTGCACTCGAGCACGGTGCCCTATATAGGACTTAGGTTAGAGTACCCAGTGACCAGGCACCGGTACTCAGGCAGCACGCGTGAACTCTGCCTTAGCTAGGGGGACCTAAGCCATGAGGCAGTGCAATTCACTAATCTGACGAGTTACGTGCGACGCGTTTTCATAATTCTCAAGGGTGGTCAAGTGCATATTCTCCTTAGTGTTCAAACAGTGTCAACTAGATATCAACTATGATGAGAATCAAGGAATTCGTCTTGATTTTGCACAAAATTCTCAGAACTCAAATGAAAAGAAAGGTATAGCAATCAGTAATGAGAGCTCCTACTTGTGTTTTCAGTTGCGCCTCAACAGACGTGGGTTACACAGGCGGTATCTACAGACTGCTGCTCGCTCCTCGATGCTGGTAGCATGGGATGATCCTTCGCGAACTTGGTCAGTCCATTAATGTTACAAGCTTATTCTCTCTCCATTCATACCGACTAGACTGAACCGGTTTGGTTAAAATAGTTTAACCCGAAGAACACTTCTCTTAGCCAACAAGCAGTGAGAAAGATATTTTAAGCAACGGCCAGTCAGCGGCGTAGATGCACACAACTGAAACTGTGTTTAGCTGTGTTTAGCTATGTCGGTTGCTGTTATATATATATAGACCTTCGTATTTTAAGAAACTTCGAATATTGGGTGTAGTTAGGTAGGAAAAGACCAAGGCAAACAGTAATGCATCAACACCCATCACAGATGGCTAGGACTGGGAAAAATCAAGAAAAAGCACCAAGGACTGACTTGAAAAAATTCAGGGAAAACTCTTAAAGCGTATCGGCGCGCGATGGTTATCATACATTTTGCACAAATTCTCGATCCAAACCTGACCGAAAATTGAAATAATCTTTATAATGCATGGTAGATAGGTAATGGTGAAGCCTTCATACTGAGCCAAGTGGCCCATCAGGCCGGAGCTTATCCCAGTTTCTGTAGCCTGCATGAAGCGATTATATTCTAGGAGTATTTCTACTCCCCCCTGAATGGGATGCTGGTCCATCGCAGGGCAAAAGCAAAAAAAAAAAACCATAATTCCATGAACCTCTACAAACTGGTAGACTATCCTTCTATCCTTCTCACTGAAGGGATTGCTTCAGAGCTTTTCCATTTACTTAGGTTCATGTGTTTCACGTATCTGCATATTTCAGTGACATATATAAATGTATTTTTTACATGGAAACAAAGTCCGCTAACGAATGACGTCTTCTGATTGGACGACAAAGTAGCGCGACACTAGGCCAATCGTGTAGCGAACTAAAACCCTTCAAATACAGCTCTATCATGTTTTCTAGCATAGCGTTATAATTTGCACGAGCTCAAGATCGAGTAATCAGTGAAACTGAACGGTAAGATGTGGATTTCATGTCGCTGTTGGTTTTTTACGCTAGGTCACGTGATTGGATATTTACATGAGCACACTCGCCCAGACCAAGATGACTTTGTGACAGTCAAGTGGGAGAACATTAAAGAAGGTTATACGTAACTCTTAGCGGCCTTGT
>CM042747.1:9680407-9710407 GCA_022496165.2 Catalaphyllia jardinei | reverse complement strand
TGCCCGGGAAGGAGGGAATAGACCATTTTGCTAATGATCAGTTCCTTTTGAATTGTGGGTAGATCCAGTCCTTTGTGGGGGCAAACGGCCAGTTAAGTGCATAATTTGAAATTGTAATTTTGCCCGTTTGCCCCCACAAAGGACTGGATCTACCCACAATTCACCAGGAACTGATCATTAGCAAAATGGTGTATTTGATCAACTTAGTCTTCCCTGGGGTGGGGCATTTGATCACTACTGGGGAATTTGATCGCTAGCCTCGATTTCATGTTACGAGTCGCTCTGATTAAATCATGGCGGAGTCAAGCCTTGATGCATTCAAAGCAAAAGATACCCGATTGGTGGCGGACTGGCTGAAAAGCAAAGGCTTGCACAAGCTTTGCTCTGTATTTGTGGGTATTCAAGAACCATTTATATTATCTTTGGCAGGTAAGAGTGTGTATGTAAACCATGTTTACATACACAGCTTCCGGAGCATAATAGAAGCTACTAAATAGTTTCCGGGGGTAAGGGCTTTTGATCACCTAGAATGGACCTATGATGGGGCATTTGAACAGCTTTTCGGCCTCGGGAAAGGGGAATTTGAACAAAAATTTTCCTAAAATTCAAATGCCTGGGGGGTTGCCCGGGGGATGTTGAAGCTTCGATTTGACTGGTACATTACTTCACGCTACAAAACTTCAACGGTGGTCGTCTGACAAACGGCATTGGCATACCTTGGTGACAACGTTCTATGCTTCCAAGCACGGGTAACTGTTTTGGTGCAGTTAGGGGTGGAGCAACAGACTTTCGATCGGGGGAGGGGGGGGGGGCGGTTGAGCGGCTTGGTACAGGTACGAATGTACGAAAGGCCTGGTCAAACTAGGAGACATTGTTGCGGAAAGATTGTTTCTTTTTGTTTCTCGGTGTGGCTAAATTAGTGGTAAACAAACAAATGTTTTGCTGCCTTGGTGGCTAAACGAGAAAACATTTTTTCGGAAAACGAAGGGTCACTCATGCGCATTGTTACCCACTTTAGAAGACGTCTGGGGCTTGCATTTATTCCCTCATGAAGTTTGACCTTGTGATAGTATATTTTGTCCCTATTCATGTAGTCTTTTTGAGCTTAATCCCACAACAGTCATACAAGGCAATGAGCAACTCTCTCTCCTCGTTTTCCAATTAAAACTCCTTTCCTTCTTCCCCTTCCCTTCTGCTTCGACTTCCCTGTCAATGTTTTTAATGAGTAGCACTGGAACCTTGTCAACAACTCTTTCATGCTTAACTGGGAAACATGTTTCGGGCACAAAATGTGTCCGGGAAGCAAAAATGTTCTTGACTTACGAGCAGCAAAACTTGTTTCCGACACATACGTTTCCCGCGCGGCTTAACTGGAAAACTTTTGCCTCCGCAACGTTCCTTAGTTTATTTAGCCAGGCCTTAACCGTTTCATACACTGGGAATTTTTTTCCTCGACGAGTTTACGCTTTTTTTTTTCTGTTTTTTTTTTTCGCCCCACTTATGTGCGCGAATGTTTTTTCAACACTGGTAGTCTGCACGATCTTTTTTCAAAATCACCATACTGCCCTCAAAAGTGATATGTCCACCATTTATTGTTCAATCAAATCTCTTTGACAACCATGCAACGCTCCTCAGGCGCCAAGCCCCACTCGACCACACCATTCCCCAACCTTCCAACCCACTGATATTCTTGTGTTTGGCAAATCTCACAGACTTCCCTTTACGAAGTGTAAATGCCCCCCCCCCCCCTCCAAAAGAGAAAAATCTATTACCACTTTCACTTCAACAACATCCACTTGCAATTTAAGGGAGGAAATGCCCTAAGAAACTGGAAGACACTTGTGACAATGAAAGCTTTCTACTTACAGTTTTATTTCCTTCATGCAGGATGTACATCGACATTTCATTTATATATTAAACTAAAATTACCCTAGTTGTTCTATTTCACCCTTGGTGCGCAAAATCGAAGAAACTAATAAAAGTAGTGCATTGCTGTGAATCACTCCGGCAAACTGATTACGTGACAGAAGTATCTAGAGAATTGCTCCCAATCAACCGCTGACAGTTACACTGGTTTCACCAACGTTTCATACTATGCCCGGTTCTTCCATGATTTAGCTGAGGATCATTAAAATGCTTTTTGACACCACGCGAGTCAAATGAACCATTCCGAAGCAACAACGCAAACAGCAAGTGCTGTTGGAATACTCTTCTTGGAAAAATACCGTTACTTCGTTTGGAAATTGTAAAGAAGTTGGTAGGATTGTATCGTGTGAACGTGCTTTCAGTGGCAATCGAAGAATAACAGGAAAATGAACTACAAAGTGCTAGAAAAAAGGAAAAAAATACACTAGAAAGATTGAAATAATCACACTAACGAGAAAAAAAAGCCCTTCAGGAGGGATCAGTTTGAGATTACTAAAATGAAGCAGCAAAACCGAGGCAATGTGACAACTAAATCCGCAGCTAGTTATATCATTAATTAATACGGCACTTATTTACCACGGACTGAACTAGCGCGCTTCAGTTTGATGCTAGATACTGGACATGTATTTTCCTATATTACAGTAATCACTTGCTCGTAAGGGCTTGCACTGTGTACATGTAATTTTCATTCTTATTCCTGGCCACATATCTTGGCGACAAGATCCTCGAACACGTTCCCTTCCTCTACTGATGTCCCGTTCTCGAACTTGGCCGGGGTGTCACTTGATCCGTCGACGGGACAGCCCTTGGTGCGGTTGGAGGATGTATCTGACTGGCACCTCAGAGTTCGCTTGTATGTGAATCCTCTTGTGCCGTCCGGTCCTGTGGGTTTACGAATCACTTCGATTCTGCGGGAAAAGGTAGCAGCACTGTCAACATTGAAATTTGCTCTCCATTCAGTACAGTAGGGAAAATCTAATTATAAACCTACAAAATCCAACCCGATTAGAGGAATACCTTTATTCATGTCCCGTTAATATTACACCGAAGAGCAATACCACTGTAAGAATAAAATTAGACAACAAAATTTGACAATTAAGTCAGCTCGCTCACCTGGGTCCAGGGCTCTCAATATTCTCCGAAAACGCTCTACGGATAAGCCGCTCAGGTCGCTGAGAATCACTGCACAAACAACATAACAGATCAGGTAATTTATTGTTACCTTCACTATTAAAGTTTTTATTTCATTACAATCAACACAGCTTCACTTCAAATCAGTATTCAATAGCCTTTTTCACGGTTAGGTTTTCTCATTTGCATTACAATGTAATCCAACGTGGATGCGAGGCAATTTCGGGCAAAAACTACAAAATAGCCCGAAATTGCCTCACATACATGCTAGATTTCACTGTAATGCAAATGAGCAGAGTTTGAATTCTGTGGTTAATACGGTTTGTTCGTTCGTTCGTGTATGTGTGACTGATATCTACCTATGCATGATATTCTAAAGGAAATTTGTGGCAACTACCGCAGCACCAATCATTGAGAATTGCTGCTTGCTACGTCTTGACTAAATTGACGGCACAAAATGTCTGAAAACAGTGCGCTTAAAGGAAAATACGATCACATAACTACGACAAATTAGTGGGAAAATGAAGGCGTCTGGGTAAGGCAAATCTAACAACATCAACAGCAACAAGCTCCATTACCAAATTGAAATCCTTAACTTAATTTACAATAATATATTAATACAAATAGGTAACGTTTACTTAAAATAATTAAAAAGCTAATCTTACAGAGTAAAACTAATGTTTAAATACAAGAGGTAGATTGGCACTAAAGCTTGAGCAAAGCAATAGCGAAGCGCACAAAGTCTAAAAATAGAATGCAAATCACTGAATTCCCCACGAGACTCGGTCAACATAAGCGTGTTCTGAGGGAAATACAGGGAATGTAGGCGAAGTTTTTGTTTCACAAATGTTTTTGGAACACCGGCTTTTGGCCTTAGGGAAATCTTCAAAATCATCCATTATTCCAGTTTGCTTGTCGGGAGTCTTGTCTGAGTCATGACGACACTCGCGCGCTTCGCTATTTATCAGTCAATAAAAAATCTCGAGGCTGTACTAACCAGATTCTTCGTAAACTACAAGCGCTCATTTTACGACTTTTCTGATTCTGAACAACAACAAATTCCACTTCGTCCCCTGGCTGCAGAGTAAGAAAATAATGAAAAACGTCAAACTGTGGAAGATCCGCTAATAAGTTAATGCTTGCATAAAATACACACTCTACTACAACGAAGTCCCCAGAGTCAAACACAAATGAGTAGTAAACTTGCCTGGAGTTCCACTTCGCCCTCCACTTCACTCATGTGGAAAAACAGGTTCTTGCCTTCCTCGTTTTCATAAGCAATGAAGCCGAACTGAGAAAGAGATACAGGTACACCTAAACAATCTAACAATATGTACTGCTACACTGAAAAGCGAAGTTTTACTTCTTTTTCCTTCGGTAAATTCTTGGTTCTTAGTGACTGAGAGGAGAAAAGGTCAACTTTTCTCTTCAGACAGGCCAGCTAAATGAAGTTTATTCATTTCTCTCCACCTCTTGTTGCTTTACACTGCCCAAAATCACCATTTTGGAATCAGGAAAGAGTCAGCCGACTGACTGACCCACTCTCTGTTGCGTGCCAGAAACACTACTCACCTGGCCTTTGAGAGATTCAACCCGCGCCCGCACGCGTTGTCGTACGCTGACTACTTTCATGGCTATCTCCTTGCCCGTCTGTTTATTAACACCCACTTGAAAACGGACCTAACGGGACAAAAAAAAGTCCTTTAAAATACAACTCTGCCATGCATAATATTTGCGAGGAGGTAGAGGTTGGAAAACAGGTTACTATAGCCTCCCAGGATTATGCCATCGGGGTTTGTCACGCAATCTTTCTAGCGTGACAACACCAAATTCATGCAATAGATCCATTACAGATTGAAAGGTATTCAGAGTCTAGAATGTTACAAGGTATAAGCAAAACTAACGAGGGCCACGTCGACAAATGAGAATAAACCTAAACTACAAAAGATATTTAGAGGGGTATCCCCTGATGGAGACTAAACTGAGGCTTGTTAAAATGGTTCTTACAATCAAGGCAGAGTATGTGAAAAATCTTCCGAAATGAAATCTGATAGGCAATCTATTTGGATGTCACACATTGGTTGTGAGCTAGTTGTCTCCACGAAGGAGGGGTGCATATCTGGTTTACCGTCAAGGAGAATTTAGCATAGCGTCCGAAATCTAAGAGGGTGTCAGTGGGCAAGGGAAGTAGTGTACCTTATCTCCAGGCTGCAGGACAGTCTTTTTATCAACAAGACTAGTAATGCCGTACTCAACGGTAAACGACAGCTCTTTTTCCGTTTCCTGCTCCATCTCGTTCTCTTCTTCACTGTCTTGGTCTTCACGGATGATACGCTCTATCAAACCAGCATACTCTACTTGCTGAAAAATTCATACAGATGTCAATGTTACTCGAAATTTATCGTTTTCCTTTCGATTGACAACCCAAGTAATGCTGTCCTTGTACCGTAAAATTACGGTTAAAAGCACTGACCTTATGCAGCTGTTTCAGTGCTACCTAACGTATACTTTCCAGTTTTAAATGGAAGTTGTAAAATGTTTTTTCAGACGTATGGAGGGCTTATCACTTATCGCAAAATCGTTACTTTCCTGACATAGCAGGAGTAAGTCTCCACAATAACAGTAACCTGTTAAAATGCCCTTGCTCTGCACTGTTATGTATATTTTCTAATATCAAATTGAAGTTGTAAAACAGTTTTAAGTGAAAGTCAGCGAATTTTAAGGTCTGAGAGGGAATGTCTTGCTTATCTCCTTGGGAGAGACAAAAAAGCTTCTCACATTGTGAATGCCAATGACATAATTATGCAGATTGTAGGAAAAATTGTGATCTGTACCTGCGGATCAGCACGTCTCAAAGACCTTACAACTCTTCCCAAGTAGACTTCTGGAAGAACCTGTTCCTGTGTTATGGTGCCCTGAGGTAGTTTGACCAGCGTCTCCGAGCTAACTTTCCCATTCTTATATCGGAGAGTATACTCAATTTCATCTCCAAGAATGAGCTCATTAGGATCACCATCATATTCACTGTCAATCAATCAATCAATCAATCAATCAATCAATCAATCAATCAATCAATCAGTGAGTTAGTATATTGGTCAGCGAATGAGGGTTAATCAGCCAAACAGCCAGTCACCCAGTCACAATTGGTCGGCTGTTGGATCAACTAACCAAATGACAACTACCAGTGGGATTCTGTCCTCAGCATACTAGGAAAGCAGTGCTCCTCAAAGAAACTTTGCACTGCTAAAATTAACCAACCCAGTACCGTGCTTAAACTATTTATATCTTTTTGGTTACTGGTTGGTTGGAACTTCACATTCTTGGG
The DNA here is from genome assembly GCA_022496165.2 of Catalaphyllia jardinei. Classification (NCBI taxonomy): domain Eukaryota; kingdom Metazoa; phylum Cnidaria; class Anthozoa; order Scleractinia; family Caryophylliidae; genus Catalaphyllia; species Catalaphyllia jardinei. The sequence continues at coordinate 9,704,025 of CM042747.1, read as the reverse complement.
ATTTTAATTAAATAATCTACGGAATGCGAACTTCACAAAACTTCACTTTATTATTACTCGTTTATTTATCTTTTGAATGATTTTGATTTGGTGTTCACCGTCCCTTGCAATCATACAAATATCACATCCCTTTGTACGGATCTGATGATATCACATTGGACAGAAAAGTCAGTATTGTATGTTCTGCAGTAGTGTGACATTTCTTGAGAGGTCTAGCTTGTTTAGTGAGTTGGGAAGCAGTGCAAGAGCAGAAACTCCTCTCCTATTCTGTCTATTAACTTTCTTATTTCGCACTGCTCTCAAACTAATCAAACATCTGGGGTGCTTTCCATTATGCCAAACTGATTGACCACAGATCAGTGGGAATACCTGACGAAAACGGAACAACATTCCCCAATAAACCAGGTCCACCAATAGGAATGGCTCTTATCACTTTTTAGTCCTTTTCCTGAATTCTGTAATTAGGGCAAATAACCAGTTTGTCAAAAATGGAAGGGCAAATTTTGGCAGGAATATTCCAACCATGACTGAAATAAGTGTACCACCTCCAGGTGTTCCAGAAATTTCTGGAATCTTTGGCAAAATGGAAAGCACCCCTGGATCTGGCAGGGTGGCATCAAAACTCAGCCAATATGGAATTTCCTGAATGTTTGGTTCAATGGTTTGCTTTTTCGAAATGTACTGAATATTTTCTTGGCAGAAACTTTCTAAGGAGATTTCCATACCGTTTGCCTTTGTTTTGAAAATACCGGTAACAGATTTTTTTGGTTGAATGGAGTGTGCCCACTATGTCAAATTTTAATACTCCTTTAACACATTCACAAACCTGTAATGAAAGAACACTTCTTTGTCATGTTCAGATGTTTCCAAGAAACCAAAGTTCTCCTTGAGAGTAGCAACAAATCCCTTAGAAATAAACAATATACACGAGATTGGGATACGGGATTTCAAGGATGGATACGGGATTTCAAGGATGGAGACTAGATACAGATTGCCTAAGGTGGTCCATTTGTAGGGGGTCTGGGGTATCCTGCCCTGGAAAAGAGTGGAGTGACCTCGGAAATAAATTTCTAGCATTTTGAGTCAGAGTGTTATAATGTTTCTTTTTTAAAAACATTAAGGGGGGATCTAATCTCCCAAGATCCACCAATAAAGATTCACATCACTTTGAATAAATTTGCTAACAGCACTGCCCTTAAGTGAGGATTAATTTCAAACTATCTATTTACAGTGCGTTTCAGAAGACTTCTGACAGACGATTTCCGAAGTTCGTTTGAAATTCCTGAAGTTCGCTACGAACTTGGCAATTCCATAACGTAGTTGTCAATCAAATTGTGAACTTGGAAACAAAGTTGTGAATTTCACGCCGAACTTCCTTGAGAACAAGGTTGGGAAGTTAACAAGTTCATTGCGAGAGAAGTTTGCATCATTTGGGGAAATAGTCTCGGAATCTCCTTTTACATTGTGGTTACGTCGATTAGGAATTACTGGTTTTAAAACATAGCAACTGAATTTTCCCAGATGTCCTCCGACACCTGCCTAAAAATAGAACACTGTCGTGCTGGTTTATTCTCGTGTTGGTTTATTCTCGGGTAGCTTCAGATAGAACTTCTACCCACAGTGATTAAAAGTATTTTACATTTAAATCTATCAGAGATAAAAACCCCTTCTTTCAGGACATGCATCCTTTTAGAAATAGGGTGAAAAAACAGTACATTTCAATGTTGTGTTCTTGAACTTTTGCATTTACATTACTATTGTAAACAAGATGCTAGTCGTGCCATCCGTCTGTGATGTGGAGTCCCTCTGTACCTCTCAAATAATTTACATTTCGGAAGTAAACATCATAAAATAAGCCTTGCTTGGTTGAGGAATTTTTTCCACTTTGTTTAAATTCATTTGTAGTTATACTACTAAAACAACTACACCGAATCATCCAAACTTGGCTCGCAATGAACTTCGCAACTTCCCGACGAAATTCGGCGTGAACTTAACAACTTCGTTTTGGAGTTCACGATTTGATTGACAACTATGTAATGAGATTGCCAAGTTTGTAGCGAACTTCGGGAATTTCAAACAAACTTCAGAAACCATTTCTCAAAAGTTTTGTGAAACTGTATGTTATTTTCTGAACTTCACAGCATATCTACATGAACAAGGGATATCTAAGTTTGCAGCCTGACTGAAGCTCATTAAACAAAACGCATTTCTTTTTATGCCTTAGTCATCACCATCATCAACAAGAAAAACAACAAAAAAAAATGACTGGTAATAACAATGAGTTAACATAAATACAACACTACAATTCAATATTACAAACTCGAGATAATATTGTTTTCAACGAGTTTAACAAGATATAAAAACTAATTCCCTTACTTTGTGTCGCATTTCACTGTTTCTTCTCAACACAGCTACATTAACTGCCTTTCTAAAACCAGTTCTTTGACTTTCTGACAAGTTAAATTCCACCTGAACAGAAGGAAAGATGAAAACACATTCTCAACTTGTATAGGTAATCAAATTGTCCAGTGGAATGACAAATCAAATTAGATGAAAATGTGTCGTTCAGGTTCTGAGGGAAGAAGGAACAAAATCAGATCAGTTACCAGGTCACCAAACTGTGCAGCGCCCCTCAGTTCAAAGCTGTTGGCATCAAATGGCAGTAACTCCCTTGCTCCATTGATACAGCAGTTGATCAGACCAGACTCACTCTCCCTACAAAACAATTTGAATTTCTCAAAACTAACCAGCAGCAAAGCAGTAAGGGTGATTTTCCAATCAACAGCACTAGCCCTAGAAACGTTTCTCTCAGGGTAATGACTCTCTTTAAGTCAGCCAGCCAGCAAAACACTTTCCCCAATGGTTACAAAGAATGTGATACCTAATGTTGCATTTCAAACAGGATGAAAAATGGTGAGTAAGGGAAACGAAATGTAACATGGTAGTGTTCAATAAATTTTTTAAAAACAAAATTACTTCCCAGGCAACCACAATCGTGTACTCAAGTTGAAATACAAATGTATACAAACCAATTAAACCATAAAGGCTGACCATATGGGTTTTGCAATTATCACAGTGAACAGGGACTCTGTTCTCACCCACCTGTTACTATCTTTTCTAGGACTGCGAGTGCTGTAAGAGGGTTCTCTTTCAATGTATCCTTGATATATCTGGGATGAAATGCTCTACAAATAGAGTGCAATATGCATATTATGCTTCAGCTCACAAGACATATACCTACAAGACTTAACGATTAGTTAAGTAGAAACACATAAAATTGCAATGTAAGTTCATCTTTTTATTATTTTCAAAACAGAAACTCTCCTGAGTGGTCCCCAAATACACTGTACAATTTTGATATACATTGCCAGGGGTTTCATAAGGTCCAGCAATGGACAAATCAACTGGCTGTGAGGATGATTTAGTTCACCTGGTCTAAGCATCAAGAAGTAAGTTTTTCTTATAAAATTAAGTTAAAAAACTTCTGCCTGCCTGTAACACAGTTGCCCTGCAGCAGAGAATGTTAATGAAACCACTGAAAAGCGGTGAGAATATGACAGGCTGTTGTTGATACTGCATTATGTTCCCAATAGTTGAAAACCCTCCACCTCTGTTTGTTGACAATGCCAATCACAAAGTATTTGACCAAAGCTACTAACCTCCATCTGAATTGTTCCTTTTGGTACAACTCTCACTCGTATAGCATGCAGACGCTTGATGGCAGATGTGTCCTAAAATCGTAGACAATGACACAGTTCTTGCATTACATTTTATGAGTTTAGTTTTCCTGACTCTTGGAGATACAAAGCTGTCATTCTAACTACAAATCTTGACAAAGCAATCCATAAGACATTGACATCTTGCAGCTCATGGATAGAGATCATAATTAACAATGACATGTGCTGCACAACAATCAACTTAGACACTAACCTCAGACACTGCAAATTCCACTTCATCTCCCACTTGAATCTGGTGCGCCTAATATAAAATGTAACACAGACAGAACCGTACAAATGACACTGTTAACTTTGATAATCAGTCTACAAGGTTGATTTGAAATATTCCTTACTGAGGATATGCAACTAGGATAAGCACACAAAGGAAGATTTCTGTTTTCTATGCTAGCAAAGGCAAGACACATGCACATGTACATGTACAGTGCTGTCATTACGTTTTGAGTTGCCTGTTGCCTTGGTCCTCACACCCGAACAAACTTGCTACTTTGTGGGTGAATTGTAACAAGAACAGGCAGGATCACTGGTAACACATCAAGGGCCCCTCAAGGATACTCAGACAAAACAGGTGTTACAGGTCATGGCCCTTAATGACTGGCATATGCAATCATCACAGAAGTTTATGTTTGTCCCTTTGATGAATGAAGTGGTGCAGTAAAAGTTACTGTTGTTAAAGGGACACTGTCACTGTTTTTAGCTTGATTTTGGAAATTTTGATCTTTGGAAGCGGAACAATAATGACTTATTTTGTAAAGCAGTACCCAATAAATGATTAGCACCCTTTTAGGAAGTGAGGATGGCTAACGATGGCCCATAGCAACTGAACAATGTGAAAATAACAAGAGGCAACGTTTTGGTAAAAAAAGCCAAAATTATTGCCTGAGAGCTGAAAATTGAATGGGAACATCTCTTTCAAAAGTTTATCTCGTGATTTAGGTGGAAAAACTACCTCAGTGGGCTACAAAAAAGAACAAAACAAAAAACAGCAGGGCAGCTCACAACAGGCTGATAATTTACTGCGATATAATTATTCATCATGTGGCGTTCGGCATGAAAACAAAAATACAGCTTACCTATGTAGAATTTCAGCCTTAAAAGGCAACAACTGGTCCCAAATTACTTTCTGTACCCTTACAAATGTCCTGACTTCCATCCCCGAAAGATTTTATGTGGCTAAATGTAACTCAGGCTAAGTTAAAGGCAAGACAATGGTAGCCAGTAGTATCTATCAAGGTTCTGGTCGTGCAGGGGCCAAACAAGACTTACAGCTCGGCTTCGGATGTCAAGTCATTTGCGTTTTGTCTTTGCTCTTGGAAAGTTCGCACAGTGATTTTATTCCCGGCCTGCCCCTCCGTCTTGTTTAGGTAAGTGGCTGCCGGTCACAGGGTTGTCATGGATACCCTACGCATTAGGCTTGGTTTCATTTGTGGCCTCACCCTCCTTTCTAGGCACCATTCCCCAAGCTTATCTATTGTTGATGAGTTTAAGCACCATTTTTGAGCAAATAAACATTTCTCCACGGGAGGATGCCATTATCCATGTAATGCCGATTTTCTGTCACACTTTCAAGTTACCCGATAGTGAAAATCTGCAGAGTTCGTTGTAGGCTCGGATTCTATTGTTACACTCACTCACTCAGAAGGACAGCATAGTAGCTTACGCCTCTTTATGCAGTAAGCTACAATAAACTTCCTGCAGAAATAGCTGAGTCAAACTCACTGGTTGTTTTTAATTCTAAGTTGCTTCCCTATTTAGTTAAGAATCAATAGATGTTTTAACTATATATATTTTTAATTTTACAATCAGATCTAATTTAGTTAGTGCCATGTCTTGATGATTCCACTGACTTAATAAATAGAGACCTAGATCTGTTTAACACTGACTACATACCGAGTCTAGAAGTTCACTATAGTGGAAGAACATCCTGGCATCTCTGTCGCAGCATTTTATGAACCCAAAGCCTTCCTTCAGTGATGCGACAACACCCTGATGCAAACAACAAATGTTTTAAGATCATTTTAGACAAATATTGGCCAAACTTCAACAGTATTGAGATAACATGTTGTATCAATACATGTAGATGAATCAATGATCAATTTTCATCAATAAGAAGTAATAAACAAAGTTAGTTTGAACTAATGCTGTCTTCTGAAGTAGGTGACCTTTTGGTGGGCCTATGACCGCTACAACTAGGGCCTGTACTTGAATGTAGTTGTTTTGTTATTCTATACTTAGTAGCTTTGTTACAAGTGAACAGCTGAACTGTTTCACTTCCTAATTGTGAGTTACTCAGCCTTGAAGTGGAAGAATTGGGACAAGATTAATCAAGTGTAAACTCTAGAGAAACATCCACCTTAGCACTTGCTCATCTCAACCCATTGAAGTTATTTCCAAATTGTACAAGTGCACTGTAGTAACCTTGTATATTATATATTATAGGAGACCATCTTATTACCATTTCTCTTGGCTCTCCATCATCTGGTTCTGCCACATCAACCAAGCTGATTTGCGTAGCTCTCTTTAGTGAGTCACGACGATCTAAAGAATGATGTAATATGAATGTTAGTTACTACATGTATAATTACATGTGTCATGTGCCAAATATATAGGCTGCATAGTGAAATGGTGTATGCAGCTACAATGTATGATGAACAGGAAATGACCATTTGTAGTGCACACACTACCCTGGTCCCAGAGGTTTTTCTTGATTTTTCATCGCATGAGTGAGTTGCGAGAGAGCCGCGAAGCGGTGAACACGAGTCACGAAGCGGCTAGAATGAGAAACCTCTGGTTACCTTGGATTTGAATCTCACTTTCATACAGACGCCAGCTGTCAAATGCATCAATGGAAGCTTATCAATCACGTGCTTATCAGCTGCTAATGTTTCCAATCGGGTGGTGAAGAGTGGTATCTTTTGAGGTTATGCTGTTAAACATATTACGAAGCAAGTATCTCCACTTTTCATTTTGTAAGAAGGCCTTGGGACCTCCGAATAGAAATGCTTCTTTGAGCAGGTGGTGCTCGTTGACATCTTCGTTGAAATGGAAATGAAATGGCTTTGCAGTTCGCAAATATGAGAGTCGACCACCAGAAACTTCAGAGTACACAACCAATACTGATGACAAGGTGAGGGTATGAATAGCCTGTCAGGCACAGGTACAGTACGGCTCAAAATGTAAGTTACCACCGTCTCGCGAGAAACGAGACTCGTATTGCGATAAGGGAGACTTGTATCACGTGAAACGAGACCTGTCTCACAGGAAACGAGAACTGTCTCGAGAGAAATTTCTTGTTTCTCGCGAGTGCACTGCAAGTACCGCCTCTGTATTATCGGTTGTTTGCAGTAAGGATTATCGTGTGTGGAGAAAATCGTTGAGCAGACATTTGTCGTATCGTTGATTCTGTACTTGGTTTTAGTATCCACATGCGATGCCACGCTTCAAACACGAAATCTACGATAACTTTTTATTCACAAAGTGAAGCCACAACGGTTTTGAACACGAAGCCTTGATTGACTTTGTATTTGGTTTTAGTATTCACATGCAAAGCCACGCTTCGAACACGTAATTTCAGTTAACTGTTTATTCAAAAAGTGAAGCCGCAACCGGGCTTTTGAACACGAAGCCTCAATTGACTTTGTGCTAATAACATGCGAAGCCACGCTTCGAACACGTAATCTATGATCACTTTTTATTCACAAAGTGAATCCACAACACTTTTGAACACGAAGCCTCGATTGACCTCGATTGTATTTGGTTTTAGTATTCACATGCGAAGCCACGCTTCGAACATGTAATTTAAGTTAACTATTTGTTCACAAAGTGAAGCCGCAACGCTTTTGAACATGAAGCCTTGATTGACTTTGTATTTGCTTTTAGTATTCACATGCGAAGCCACGCTTCGAACACGTAATTTAAAGGGAAAATTTTAAGGGAAAATTTTAAAATTTTAGGGGCAAGTAAGTACATTTTAGGCTACTTTTGCACGCTTTCTGTTCTTATATTAGCTGATATAATGAGGCAATCGTTACTATGAAATATGCCACTTTTGGTATGGATCACATACCAAAATAATTAGCCAATAAACGACAACTTTGGCTTTTTCACAATTTTAATATTTATTTTAACAGTTGTTGCAAAATAGACATGGTATAAATCTATAATACTCCTATAACACATACTCTTCAGCTTCAGTAATCCATACTGTATCTTTCTGCATGCTTGTCATGTATGCCAAATGACTCGTGTTTTTCTTGTTTTTAATTCAAAAATAAAAAATTTTAACTAATAATTTAACTTTAGACTCAGAAATTCTGAATTGCACTCATTTAGAGCAATGAATTATCTATAAAGGATACTTTATAACTAATCAGAGAAATAGTCTGATTCATAGTCAAAATCTTCCATATTGTGACATTTCTCATCGCATTTAAGCTGGAGAGCAGCAACATATGCGTCTAGGTTTGGTTCACTACTGACGCTTTGTGAGTCATCATAAACTTTCATGGAGGATGGCAAATCCAGACCATTACTGAAGCTCCATCAGAAGCCAAGCTCAGGAATTTTTGAACCTGAAGGTCATTCTTAGCCAGTTCTTCTTTGATGTTGTCAGTGATGGTTTGGGCGTTCGGTGACACAGCATCCTCCATGAGATCTTTGACAGCTAAAAAGTGGATTTACATTTGCATTTTCCACATACTGGATGAAAATGATGTTTTGTTCTTTCACTTGAATGTCAGTAACATCGTCCACCATGAGGCCATAACACTCAGCTTCTTTTGCAGCTGTTGTGATCTTTTCCTTTATCACTCTGCCCATAGTCACGAGGATTCCTCTTACTGACCACAGTGATTCGTGTTGGAAATGCCCTAGCTTTTCCAGTCCTATCCTCCACATCATCTCCAGCATGTAGACGATGCCATGAAGAACCTGCCAGTACAACAACATGAAAGCGCTAAACAAAATTTCATGCCTGTAGAGGTTACGCTCATAAGTTTTTCTTGAAAAATCAAGGTCCTCTTAATCATTTCTGCAGCAATTGAATCTTGGTTTTACTGTCCACAGCAGTGCTTGACAAGTGCTGTGGTTTGGAAACGTACAGTGGGTTCCATTCCATATGATTCACTCTTATTGTGTTTGCCCTTGGCCTGGTGAAGTCGGCAGAGTAGACAGTACATACCCTTCTCTTTAATGAAAAAGCAACCACCACAGCCCTGTTGTTGCATCATCGCGTTGAAAGATCCATGCATGGTCAAATTTTTTTCTTTCCTTTCTCCTTCTGGTAGTTGCACGTAGTTCCAGTGCAGTGGTAAAAACTGTGCACAACTTTATCTGCTGAAAATAGATCATTGATCATTTTGCGCGTAGCATTGATATCACGGGGCAGACGTTTTGTTTGGTGTTGGACTGCAATTTAATTTATATTTAATAGGATAAGGATATGTTCCTTTTTTGAAACAAGAAAGGAAAGATAGAAAATACATTTACAGCTCTTGCACCTGTTAATAAAAGTAAGAACAAATAAAGAGAAACTAGAGGCTTTCGCCTTTGCAGTACGGCGGCACGAAGTCTCGCTTGTCTTGCGTGGCTAATTTGTTGTTTCCGCATTCTTGCCATAAATAATCGGACACTTTTTTCCTTCAAAAAGTTGAAACCCTTTTGTTATAACATAACGGACATACATCAACATTTAACTTTGTTTTCGTTCCACATTTAAAATTTTAATCGCTTCATTCTGGTTTACAATTCTCTGATGCAATGAATTAATTCACGCTTTGTTTCAATCTAACTGAATTAGTGCGTGTGCGTTTTAAAACTAAAAACTTTTGTCTCAAAGTATTTCCACTGAATCTGTATGAATTCTTTAAATTAAGTGTCATGTTATATCATAATATAAGCTCCAATTTTACGCTGCAGATTTCCTATGATATATTTTTTGCTGACTTCTTGTGAAAGTAGAAACTAATGTAAGCAAGTTGGATTCGCTTCGCCTCACATGTTTTCTAAATTTAGTTTTACATGCAAACCTGAATACTCTGTATTAAAATGGTGTTGAATGAAGAACAACTGGATCACAACTGGACATGCCTATCTTAACTTGTTAGACCAAGAGAGGTAAAAGCTTCAAGGAAAATGAGAAAACCTTGCGGGTAATTTAAAACAACGTCAGACTAAATATAGCAAATTTATTGACTTTATAATCTCGCCGAAGCGGCGCGAGATGTAATTTTTACAAACTAATTACATTTTAACTACAAAGGAAACAGCTTACCTCTGAGTGAAGTACTGATTAATTTTCTGCTTCATTTGCTACTGTGCAAGGCCACAAGAGTAGATATGTCACGTAACGTTGTCACAAAGATGAGAACTGCTGTTTGACTGTTTTCCCTTGAGAGCAAATGCTAGACTGAACTGTAGCGATGGAACAAGCTCTATTTATTGTGGTTGTGTGAAGCAACACCAGGAGAAACATTGACAGAAATGCACATTTCTTTTCTCGCGAGGCTTCTAGGTTTTGCAACACTGTTTATTTTTGACACATTTACTCACAAAAGGAGGTTATTCGATACTTTGATGACGAACTTTGGGAGTGCCGATAAATGCGTTTGTCTTGTTTCATAGTGTCTGAAGTCACAAACTCCAAATCAGCTGCACGTGCACAACATTTATCACAAAGAAAGAAATATCCAGAGCACAGGAATAATACATAGTTTTATAAATTTTACATTGAAAGCTAACATTATCAGTTTGATCACAATCTTCACAGGAGTTTTAGTACAACTTGTGCATGAAATAGCTGGGACGAAAGTTAAAATAGCTGAGTAAAGGTCCCGGTGTCCCGGCCCTAACAAACGAAGCCGCGCTTTGAACACGTAATTTAAGTTAACTGTTTATTCACAAAGTGAAGCCACAACGCTTTTGACACGAAGCCTCGATTGACTTAATGGGTATTGTTAAGTTTACTATATTATTAAGAAGACACACTACATCTATGTTGGTCATGACTTTTATAGATGTGGTGGCTCCTAAAAGAGCCATTTTAGCGTAGCTTTGTGCTGAAAGAGCTGGTTTTGTGATCAGTGTCCAGGCACACGGCCTTCTCACTCAATTACGATCGGCACAACCTTCTGCAAATGGTTGATGTACGTCGTGCACTTCTTAGCCGTCATCCTTGTCTGCCAAAATTGTGTTATCCCGCTGATCAGTTCATCTTTGGTGGTGAGTTTTACGATGGTGCGAAGAAAGTGCTTTAATTCGTGCCAAAGTAACTCGATCACAAGCGCGTGCCGAGAGCAAACTTTTCCCTGTCAATAATTAAATGAATGTTAACAGAGCATTGTAAGAACTTTGATAAAACACTTTCTGTAGTGCTTTTTTCTGTTGGACTATTTCAGCGTTTGAATCATCCATTTGTGTCAAATAAAACTGGATGTATATCAAAATAATTTACAAGCTTGCCAACGATTGCCGTTCAGTGCCTCTTTTATCGTCTCGTCGGTCGGTTCCACCACTTCACTTTGGTAGCGACCTTTTACTGTAGGTAAAAACCAGCTTCTCCTGAGTAATATATTCCATACTGAACGTCTCAGTGATTCTCGAGAGAAACGAGAACCTTCTTGCGAGAAACGAGACTTGTCTCGCAGGAAACGAGAACTGTATCGCGAGAAACGAGACTCATCTCGCGAGAAACGAGACAAGAGGTAGTAACTTACATTTGAGCGGTACTGTATTTGCCGACATCAGTGATCAACCAAATTATAATAAATTGACTTTCTTTGTCCGGTTGGCAGAATGGCAAACACATCTTTGCGATTTATGACTGTGAGCAAGGCTGTGATATTCATTGACACTTTCAGTCTCTGGAAAACGCTCCTCGAGCACAGAGTCAAATTCCTTCGAAGGCACCGTCAGAAACAAAATCATTGTAGAACACAGATGAATCTTGAACGTTTACATATACTAAGAACTGCAGTACTTTGCAAACAAATTATTTCCCTGGTAGAGATTGATATAGGTAAAAGTTTACACACAAGAAGTGCAGTAACAAATATCCCAACGTCCCCTTGGTATTGCCAATCAAACAGACCAATTGTATTTATTTGCGTGTTTGTAAAAATATCAACCAATCCGAGCTCAAGGGTCAGATCCTGACCCTGGTATCTGCATGAAAGTGAGATTCAAGTTCAAGGTAAACAGAGGTTTTTCGTTCTTGCTGCTTCGCGACTCATGTTCGCCACTTTGCGGCTCTCTCGCAGCTCTCTCATGCGGTGAAAAATCAAGAAAAACCTCTGGGACCAGGGTATGCACACACATTTATCTCTATCAAACACTGGATGCAGCATTCACAACCTACCAACTGCAATGTTAAATTCCACTACGTCTCCAGCTCTTAGAGAAAAGTCTCCTTGCAAGTCTCGTTCAGAAAAGACAATCTCTTCCTCAACATCTTCACCATCAGGTAAGGTGAAGACTATTTTTCCATGCAGTGGATCATTTTGCCGTTTTGAAGCTGATTTACTCAAGGCCCGATCAACAGTTCCCTGATATCTCACACTGCTCACATCTTCAAACGTCACTGTACCCTCGGGTAGTTTTTCCACACGTACTGCAACTTCTTTACCCTGCTTGGAGAGTATCAAATTAGTTTAATATTATCTGATGGTAACTACTTTAAACCTAAGCATAATCTGGTGTCTATAGCTAGTATTGGGATAATGGTAAATGAGTCACAAGTACGCAGTAATGAAAACACCAACAAGAGTGAACTACATGAAGTTTTATCATACATGTATAAAATACGTTAGGACGAACTACTGATATTAGAAAAAAAATCATTTGAAACAGACCACCTACATGTAAGCAAACTACAGTGGCAGTGAAATAAAACAACTAAATTTATAAGTTACAGTACTGAAACAGCATGCAAGTGCTGCTACTCAGTCAATTAAACTTGTATTTGAGTGATAGTACCCAATACAGCTTTTCAACATTGAGACTGCAGGTAGTATTATTATGGCAAGGGATGAATAAATATATCTTATGGGACATTTTGTTGTGTAGTATCGCTGAGTACTTTTACAAGTTGTGCTGTATTTTGACGAGCCCGTACTTAGGGCGAGTCAAAATACAAACAATGAGTAAAAATTCTCAGCAATACTACACAAAATGTCTAATAAGAGATCTATTATCCAACACGCCAAATGTTTATGTCCGTGTGGGTGAATTTTGTGGATATTAATTTTATTTATGGGGAATGCATGACAGAAGTATGCATAGTGGAAAGGAATTGGCATAGGAAATCCGCTAACTGATTGATCAACAGTAAATAAACCTGTCTAACCAGTCCTCTGGAGTACAAATACTGCATGATATTTGTACTCATTTTGGGAATTACTTGTACTCTACGAGGTGCAGTTGGATAATAATATTGCATATTATACATGTACAATTACACAACTCCAAACAACACAAAACAGTGAGCCATACATTTCTTGCTTGTATCCCAAATTCCACATCATCTCCTAACATGAGCTCATTAATGTTCCCTCTAAATTCACTGTAGTGGAAGAAGATCTACCAAAACAGAAAAAAAACCAAACATACAGTAAGAAGAACAGGCGACTACAAGTTTGGGTCATGAGCACAAAACTCTAACTCATGAACATGAGACAGTTGTTGCTGTTTGAGTTTAAATTAAATTCCTTTGGACAAGTCTTAGTTTACTTTTCATTTCATTTTATTTTGCCTGGGCCTTGCCCCTCAGGCAAGTGAATATGAAAAGTTGCACAACAGGAAAATCTACTTGTCCCAGAAAACCGGATGGCACTTTTCATGAGCCCTGATACACTCTGCTGCCAAATTTACAGAACAAATAACACGTAAAATGTCTAGTCCCAATTCAAGATTGACTCTACAATGAATAAAATAACATGAATCTTACCTCACTGACTTTGTCTGCCCTCTCAATGAATCCAAACGATTCTTTCATTGATGAAACAACCCCCTGCAACAGCAGATCAAAGATGACATGTAGTTTCTTATCTTTAATGATGCCCTGCCATTAAGTCTAAGAGTACAATGCATACATTGCATAATAATCCTCTGCACAACAGTCGCTATCCTTGTTAGGCAAGAAATCTGAAGTTTGGATGCAAATTGAAATGAGAAACAGTGATCGAGAATTTATCAGCACTGTTAGGACAAAAAACACCACAAAGAATCCTATGTTTTTGTTTTTGTGTTTTGTCAGGGCTCCATTTAAACTAGCTCTGCTAAATTGGATACCCCTGGATAAATAAATAATAATAAAAAAATTTTGATGTTGATACAACATACCTGACATTTCTCAGTATCTGCTGCCTCCAAAAGCATGACTTCACGAGCTCGGATAACGCCAGTTCTTTAAGAAAACACAGGTCAATAACATGAAAAAGATTAAAGGCATGTGCACGATAAGGCAAAGCAACCTTTAATCTAAGTTTTGTCAAGCCTTGAGACAATAAAAGTTATTACACACATCACTATAGCCTTAACTATTACCAGATCTTAGCAAACTGAGTTTCCATGAAACAAATGAAATTGACACAAATAAATTTTCCACAATACGATAATCCCCCACAAGGTACATGTACATGTAACAGTACAAGGTCTAATTACACTCAATGTACTTTTAGTTACTGGAGCATACCTTTTATCAGTTGCTACATAAAATTCAACTTTGTCTCCCTTGTGGAGAGGTGTGCCAGAATTATTAACATCGCTTGCAGAGAATGAGAGATAAAAGTATTCCTGGAAAAAATGGAAAATATCAACGTTACTGTACATCAGTTATAAAAGAAGCCAGGGAGTCTGGCAGCTCTTTTTGATTCACTGTCCACTGTTTTACATGAATAACAAGTATGTTTTTCTTGTGTTGACTTACTCCATTCCTCTGATAACTGACCCGTCCCATGTCAGGATCAACAAGTCCATTTGATGGCTGAACACAACAACAGATAAAAATGTATTACAATGACACGCTATGAATTATGGTGTACAATTGTCTTTAAAACTTGTCTCTTTCTTATAGTCAACTAAACCCAGAGCACTGAATAATGTAAACATATTAATACTGTAAGGTGTTCTTCTTAGTAAGGATCTCTTCTAAAAATACAATAAATAAATGCATTGCCAAGAGAGTGCCATTCAACCATTGTCCAATACATTTACTATATATTAAAATAATGCAGTTTAATGTAATCTGGCCACCTTTAAAATATCTTTAAAGCCAATGACAGCATACATTTAATAATTCCTCATGACTAAAAATTAAATTTCTTATTAATCGTTATGGTTACAACTAGTGAATCAAGAATAAGTACTTACAGATTTTGCATTGTTTTTCAAGTACAACTTGGGCTCAGCATCTATGACTCCATTCACTTTGTCTTCACTTCGAATCTGAAAACCAATAGCGAGGAAGACCAGAGGAAGCTCAGCCCACATACATGTATGTATTTATAAAAAATATTACTTCATGCGTTCATTCATGGTTTCTAGGGATAAAGTATATTAATTTACCCTGAAAAGGAATTCTTGAGGTACATAACCAGTGAAGTTTAGCCAGTTCAATCAGAATCATTTCGCAGAGTTACACTCTTGCTCTAGCCCCCCCCCCCCCCCACTCCCCAAGTTTTAGGACTATACTGACTAGATGAAAATTGTATTTGGCAATTAGGAGAATGCACACTAATCACGTCCCACAAGTTTTATATCTTGTGGATATTTTCCATTGTGCCAGATGATTTCAGTCCTTGGATGCCATCTTGGAATGACTGACTGGCTGTACCTCAATCACATGTGATAAATCTCAGTGCATGTGGCATGGTGCTGAGTGCATGCTGGCATCTGAGCAGACAAAAGATTGGAGACTCTGAATTTATATTCCATGTGCGTGTAGTTCATGTTTTCGCAAGTATGAATGTCCCACAAAGTTGTCTTGGTAAGCACTGTATGGTCACATACATGTGACATGTATGCAACAGAGACAAAATCTGAATTCCAGACAGGACTTAAGTCCATAACTTGCATTCTGACTACTGAGCCACAGGGAGACTAAGTTGAGCTGCCTGGTAAATTTATTAGCTAACTTAAATGAAAGAAACCCTATGAACAAACCTCAAAGGACACAGATCCTGCTTCAAGTCTAATCACACGGCAAGCAATTGGCTTTCCTGTCCGCTGATCTGATGTAACCTCAAATTCCATTTCATCTGAAAGACAAGAACACATGATGAACATTAGGCAATTGACTGTGTTTCATCTGAAAGACAAGCACACATGATGAACATTAGGCAATTGACTATGAATTCTGAAATTTCACAAACACAAGTTGTTGCTCTGTGTGGCAAGAATATCTTCCTATTTAAATTTTTGCAGCTGGGGGATTTGGTTGGAAACCTGTCTGCGCACACTTATTCCTAAGTCTGTCTCAATTTACAGTGGTAATACGAATGAGTGGAGTCCAATTTGTATAGGTCATCATACGGTTTCGAGTTCAATTTGAAATTAATTTGCACGAGTGAGTTTTTCAAAAAGCTGAAATTGCACGAGCCGCTTCGGCGAGTGCAATTTCGCTTTTTGAAAAACTCACAAGTGCAAATTAATTCCAGATTGAACGAGAAAAACCGTATGATTACTTATTAATAATATAAACATGAAAATTTTGCGTGAAGGATGTTTTGAACTTTACGGACTCTGAACTCTCTTCTCAGTTTTGTGCGCGCGCTTAACCTCAGGTGATTTAATTATCATGCAACTAGGAAAAAATTGCGCCATAATTGCGCCATCCAGGGCGCGCGCTTGATTTGAAAAGAAAAGATTTGATTGGGTATCTGTAAACTTCTTTGTTCATTGACCAATCAGAATGCTTGCTTTATTACCTTTTTTTGCATTCAATTACCTCTTTTCTGCACTGTGTTAAGGAAAAACTGCACTGTTCTCAGCCAATCAGAATCGAGTAATTTTTTCATGTATATTATTAGGTCTGTAATCATGTGCATTAAGTGATTATGACCGCGAAGTGGGAGTCCGATTTGTTAATGACAAGTATGATTAAAGACTGAATTGGATGACATGATGTCCTGTCACCAATGAATCAAAACTATGACAAAATTCGAGAAACAAACAAACCATCGAGCGCTGAATGATTTTAAAATGTGTTATGAATGCTAAAAAGCCCAGCAGTTTACTCAACAAAGTGCACTGCAACAGCGTGCGCAAAATGATCTGTACTGTCCGATTACAAGCATGACGCATACAATGTCCAATTCATGCTCAAATTGGGCTACTGATAGCCAATCATGTTCAAGAATTTTGTTATAGTTTTGATTAACGCTGCATATGATATGATGGACTGTACATATAGCATGTCAGAACTTTCATGTGCTGTTGAAAGCAAAGAATTGGTTATAGGGTGTGGAAATCATGAAAAATCAGATTGCTGGCCAATCTTACTAGACAAGACAAGATTTATTTGAACTGTACCATTAACTAAATAAGCTCTGTTTGCACAAAATGTTCTCAAACCGCTGGCACCTTCATGTTGTTTTCACTAGCGTATTCTTTTCCTCTTTGCTACCTTGGGAATTTGTCCATGATAAAACTCACAAATTGCAATTTCAGAGTGTGGCTTTGTGGCGACATAAGCAAAATGAAGTCTGATGTTGACATAATCTGGGCTACATAAAGAACATTTTCCCTCTTAGAACAAGGAAGGTACAATCATTAACCTAGTGCAACAAAAAGATTGTGAATAGAACAATTCAGATGCACAAATTACCAATAGAACTCTCCAAGTGCCTACTAACACTAGGCTCAATTCCCACACTATCTTGTGTCTGGTATACCCTCCCTGTGAGTTCGGGGGAGGAGCACAGGCTCATTTCCCGAACAGTACATGCCTGGTAATCAAGCCCATACTAACACTTGCCTATAGATTTCTATCTGGAGTGATACTGACAATAACAAGAACCGCGGTGCAGTTGTAACCACGCTCTTTTATTATTTTTTAATCTTAATGCGGCCGTTCAGCTCGTAAAACGTGACATAGTTACCGCTGTCATCTACGTTACATAACGACCAAATTTCATTACGGGAAACGTGACTCTCACTGCCCATATGCTGAAAGCGTATCTGATTACATTCTTTGCATAGTGCGAGTCTAGCGTGACTTGTAATCCAAGAATTTTGATCTTCATCTTTCAAACGAATATAAATACACACATGTTAAAAGGGTTTTATACAAGCGCTAAGCTTTTAATTTTATCCCCAAGAAAATTCCACCATTCCTTCAGGCAAAGTAAACACAATTTTATTTATCACCGTTGGCGCATTCCATGGCTGACGCCAGACGCAATACCTTTTTTAGTGCATTCCCTTCGAAAGTGAACAGAACCAAAGATTCCACATTACAAAATCTTCTGTTTCGCACGCAAAATGAAAATACAGCTTAACTCAGGATAATTTCAGCCTTAGTAGCCAGCAGCTGGTCCCAAATTAGATGCTTTATCCTTGCCAATGTCCTGATGCCCATCGCTGAAGGATTTTGGCCCAAGTTTGACCAAATAAACATTTTTCCCGTTGTCGGCCATTGTTTGTCTAAACAGTTAATTCACTAACTTGAAAAGAACTGAGAAATGGCCTCTAATTGGCTGATAATTACATCATCTGCAGAGGTTTGGGATTTGTAACAGACAAAACTAAAAAAGTAAACCGAAGGCTGAGCAAGAACCGCCCAACTTATGTCTACGCGGTTAATTATTGTCTGAGATTTAAACAATGTAAACAACACAACTTGCGGTAAGCTACATCACACCAAGCTACAAGTATGCAATGTGCTTAAAAAACAAACAAGATATCAACAAGATGACCATATTTTCCCGTGTCTCATATCATTGTCATAACTGGAGAAGGAAATAAAATTGAAAGAGAAAACTCTTAGTGTATACCTCCAACATTCAGGTCCTCAGGGTCTTCATTGATCTGACTGTAATGGAAAAAGATCCGCAATGCTCTCTCACAGCACTGGATAAAACCATATGAATGCTACAACATAAAAAGTAGATTAACTCATTCAAAGTACATGTAAATAAGCAGGGCTAACAAAAGTGCCATCTGGCCATCTGGGAAATTTTCTTGTGGGGGAAGTACCTTTTCCTTGTTGTTTGTCTGACAGGCAAGGGCTCATGGTACATGTAAGTTATATAACAGTCAGAGCATAAAAAGGAAAGTAGAAACAACAATACCACTACTCTGGGCAAAAAAAATGTGAGAGCTAGTTGTCCATAAACAAAGCCGGGATTCAAATAATTATCCAGCCCTGATAATGGAGCAGCTACTGTACATACATTGTACAAATACTATTTTATTGGTATTTTCCTCATTTCTTTTGGCCAGAAAGCTGTTTATGAAAGAATAATGGCCACTTACCAAGAGTTTCTCAACTACACCAGTTTCTCTTGTTCTGAAAGGAAAATCAGAAGAGCATCAATATAAGCCAAATATGATCAGTATTGTGATAATTCTCTAATTGTCATTTACACTATCAGTCAGTTACAACTGACAAATTGACCAAATATGCCATGACGTGATCAGTTTATAACTCAGTGACTCAAAATGGAAGAACAGTACATGTTCATGTATATTATACATTTGACATTTTTAAATTCTTCATGCTGCAGTCTTTGTCAACTTCTAGACGGTGTCCCACTCAATTAAATTGTTAATTTAAAATTATAAATTATATTATACTGTAAAATAATAAATTTTATAAGATCTACATAGCTGAGGATATATGAAGAACTGTGCATGTAGTGACATTTTGAACTGCATATGTACAAAAACCAAGACAACATGCCCAGATAAAACCCCAATGATAAAGAAAGCCAAACATGATAGTATTTTTATTTACATGACACTTCCTTACAAATCTGTAACGGAATTGATGACAATGACAATAAATACATATACTCTGTTAGCTTTTTGGGGCTTGCATGATAGTACATGTAATGAAAAAAAAAAACAAAACAAATAAAACTTACCCAGAACTCCCAGAGAAAGAACTGCTATATGATGAGTAAGTTCTTCCCCTGTTGGCATTGCCAATATAAAAGTCGCGATCGTTAAAGTCGTATGATGTTGTTCTGGTCCGATCCCTGCGTTCAGAACCCTGCAACAAGAAATCCACCTTTCACTGAATTCTATCAACACTATCGCTATCATGGTAATTACTGTACATACACTGAAATGACCATTTATATAACATCGTGACCAGCAAGATGGCAAGTTATACATCATTATTCCATCAAAGGTTATGTTATACTACATGTAGTTACACTTTGTCATCTAGCTCCATACACAGCACTCACCCACTTTGGTGCTTTTCTGTGAAGGCATTCACGCAAAATAATTTTAATTAAGTAAGTCTATTACAAAACCTCTAGAGATGTTTGGTCCATGGCATGAAACAAACAGCTCTGATTAGTTAATCATATGCATTTATGCCCACTGTGAAAATACTTAATTCTTATATTATATCTGCAATCATACACTTTTGGACTATAAATACACAAGCATTCCTAAATATAGCAAGATTCTTACCTTCCAAGTTTCAGTTGCCATCTTCAGAATTTGATAATGCAAAGTTTGCCAATGAAAAAATATGATATAAATCTTTTGAACTCCTTTTAAGCCAGCTCCTCTAAATATCAAAATCTAACTATACAAAAATGTTTGGGGACATTAATTTGGCCTTGAAAACTCCAATCTCCAATGTTTGCCTGAAAAATTAAAAAGACACCATGATAAACAATAGAGCAATAATAAATTATGAACTGACCAAGAAGTTAAATGCCAAAAGATTTTTAAACACATTTAAAAGAGCGAACACTTTGGTGCTACACTACACCAATTACCAAGTTAAAAAGTGAAAAATATAAGGTGTAATAAGAATATATAAACTATGAAAAACAAATAATAAAACTAGATAACTAAATACTTAAAATTGTGTGCATGCTAAAATAAACATTTACATGCCACATTATCTTCAAATTATATATCTAATGTTTCAAATTTATTGAACTTAAATTTATAAGCAATTGAATGTCTCTTTAAAAGGATACAATGTTTCTTCAATTTTTCAATAAAGTTGATGCAGGTTTGATTCCTTTTATGAAACTATTAAATTTTGTCAATTTCTCTGCATCTCTTTAAGGGGTTTAAAACCACTACATTGCATCTAAAATTACCTTAAATTACTTCTAACTGTGATTAGTAGTAAGGGATAATACAAGTACCCACCGGAAGACAATTAACAAAACACAGCCTTTGCTATATATCAATCTTGGGTGTGAATATTGAGTTCCAAAGAGTTTGAAGAAAGGAAGGCCCCTACAATTAGGTTTGTTGGCAAAGGTGAAGTGTACAATGGCATCATCTCGTTTTCATTTGCTTCCTGAGTTTCCTGAGTACAGAAAATCGAGAGTTGAGTCAATGATCTCAATATTAATGATGGGTTCAATGCTTAAAGCTTAATTATATTGACAAATTCGCAGTCAATAACAGTTGACTCGAAGAATGTTGAGCAAATTTACCTAATACCAATAACAGGGCAAAAAAACAATCATTTAAAAGAAATGACAGAAGCAAATAACCAAATAATCATAAGTTACAATTGTTAAGACTTTCAGACTGCGACGTCTGAACCTTACTTTTAGAATATTTGGTATGTTGCGAAGACGTTTTCTACAACGTCAACACGCCACAAGCAAAGGACAAACGTTTCTTCGCCCTACTGTTTATATAAGTGTTCAAGATAAATTTTGACCTATTCCGTCAACAACACGACTTACTTGCACCTCAACCTCGTAGCTCCAAAACACTGGGCATGGCCTGAAAATACCAGGCACACACCAGATAACTTTTAAAGTAAGCCATTAATTTGTCGTGTTTGCCCCTCAGAACCGAAAACGCATTTTCAGCAAAATATTTCTGGCAATGGCTCTTTTATCTTCGCACAGTTAAGAGCTAAATTATTTTCTCGATAACCTGTCAAGTACTAGTAAAGTCCAGAGACGACAAAAGGACCTTACACTTGTTGAAACAAATCTGTTCGGCAGAAATATACGTCTACCTACGACCATGAACGTTCATTTCCTTCAAGCAATGTAATTAGCATTCAAATCCTCTCTCTTCAACACCCGTACGTCGCCTTTTAAATTTTTTTAAGCACCTGAACGCATAGGCTAGGAAACTATTCATCGGAGAGAGTACTTTTACAAACCTTCGGAAGGAATATCGCGTAGAAGGCGAGTTATTCCTCCCCGTGTCATGGAACCAACAAGCAGCCATCTTAGATCTTCTTTCACCATAACACTGTCATGTGACCACCTCAGCCACATGTGCCCGGCCCGGTCTTATGGGCGGAGCCTTCAGAGACCCATGATTGACGCAGTTGATCTTTGATGAGCCGACAGTGGAAGCTCCGGCAAGGTAAATTGAAAAAAAAAAATCGAAAAGAATGAGGGAAAAATATGTTTTATAGGCTGTACTGGAAACGTTCCACCTAGTTTAGCCTCTTGTATGGACTCCTGGTCAAGGCGCTTTTTTATTTTTTCGCGCGCTGTTGTCATTGTCTACGCTGCGTCCTGACTAAGTGAACGCCTGGAAGAGACTACACCTAGTTAAGAAAACTGTCTTTTTGAGACAATCCAGTCGACCTGTTTTCATCGAAGCGCCTGATAAAACATTCGTGTTAATCTGCTATTCGTAAATTTGTCTGTTTTTGATCAAAAATAAGACACAAACAGCAGTGATAAACATGTTGGATTTGTACATTGTATGACTTGACGTTTCGTATGTACTCTACATACATTTTCAAAAGTAACCGAAACAACACTTTCACGACATCCATCTACCGGAAGAAAACTTTCACAGGCCTCTACACTAAATGGAATTCCTTCACTCCACGAAAGTACAAAATAAATCTCATCCGCTCCCTCACTTATCGCTACTACCGTCTTTGTTCATCTGGCTCTTTGCTACAATCTGCACTCAATGATCTTCGAAAACTCCTTCTTCAGAACGGCTACCCACAAGGCATAATCAACTATCATATCAACGATGTTTTGAACAAAAACAGACCTCAGCATAGCAACCCTGTGTCTACAGTTCCTAAGAAAGATATCGTTATCCTACTCCCCTACTTAGGTTTGCAAAGCAACCAAGTCGCTAAACGCCTGAAATCTTGTGTGTACAAATTCTACTCTTGTGTTAACCTGAAGATCGTTTTTCAGAGCACTCGGTGCATAAAATCTTTCTCTCCTTACAAGGACCGTATTAATCGTTCACAACAATCCAGAGTTATTTACAGAGCAAATTACTGGGATTGTAATGCTTTTTACCTTGGTAAAACTAAACGAAGGCTTCACGATAGAAAAACCGAACATTTTAAGGCCCTCGCTAAAATGACAATACTTCAGCCATTGCTGACCACGTCAAGGCCACTGGACATAACATTAAGTGGGATCATTTTGATATTTTAGCGAAGGGCAAAACAGACTATCATTGTAAAATAAAAGAAACCTTATTTATTCAAGAACAACGTCGGAAGCAAAAAGCTTTACTAGTTTTATATTTTACTGTTAAGTATTTGCTTAATCTAGGTTCCAGTCCCCTCACCTTTATTATATATAAATGGCTGTTTTAAATTTCAACGGTTACTTTTGAAAATGTATGTAGAGTACATAAGAAACGTCAAGTCATAAAATGTACAAATTCAACATGTTTATCACTGCTGTTTGTGCCTTATTTTTGATCAAATTACGATGGCCCAAGAACAAAAGTATT
>CM042747.1:9650640-9680007 GCA_022496165.2 Catalaphyllia jardinei | reverse complement strand
TTATAAAAATGTTTATAACTTTAATTTAAGTACAGAGCAGAGGGTCACAAACACCTCCTTCAGCAATGATCATTCAATCTTGGCTAATAATTAATAATGCTTAATTCCCTCAATACTTTACTGATTAGTCTCATCCCCCAGGGGTGCAGAACTCTCCCTTGGAGGCCATTAGAAACTGTAATTTACTCACTGTTACTGTACAGATGATTGAAGAGGAGACAGCCTAGCTATTTGCCATGGCAAAATTTAGATTATGGAAGCACAAGCATGCCCACATCATTCAATTAATGACAAGTTTTCAACTGAATTTAAAGGAGCTATCTTGGACACACAAAAATAAAATTTAAATTGAAGGAATACTTTGAAAATGGTAGTTAAGGACAGTAAGAAAAACATTAAAAAAAACAATAACCAATAAAAGATGAAAGAACAATAATGGTTAACATGGATTAAAGACAATAAACTTGATAAAAAAATGCTAACCTTTTAAAGATACACAAACTGTGACATAGCTCCTTTAAACTTTTGTGTTAACTGTTTTAACACTCTGCTTTGTTACGTACATGATATTAATTTCAGTAGGACAAATAAGGAATTGACGTTTTCTATCTCTGATACTTTGATAAACAATTGGTTGCAAAACTTCGACAAACCAAACTACCAAAAACTTTGTTGTTAGAACATTACTACCCTGTAATATTGGAACCGACTTGCAATTAAAGCAAATATGTTGAATACCAAGGGCATTCTTCTATAGGTAATATACTAAAATACAAAAAAATTCAATCATTTAGACTTCAAGCTGTATTGCTGAAATACAGCTAGAAGACTCTGAGGTACACATGCAGGCATGTGGAGTGAAGAGAGCAGTAGAGGATGATCTGATCAAGGTATACATCTACACATAGAATAAAATCTTTGTTGGGAAACATAACACATATTGGTAGGCCACAAATTTCATATGGTTTGCCCAATAGTAATTGTTTCAGTGGCATGGCCAACTGTCGAGGGAAAAAACGGACAATAAAGCTATGGTTATTATAACTCCTTCATAGTGTCTATATCAACCATACCAAACAATATAATATTTTCAAGAACTCTGTAATCAACGGCAAGTTTCTATAATTTAAACCATAGAGTGTTTATGTAGAGGAAGTATATGCTGACAGTTGCCCCATGGAAATTTCATGTTCTAAAAACAAATATGTGCACAAGAAGTGAAGCTTCAAGGACAAATATGATAGTTTTAAGAAGATCAAATTTCCAACGGACAATTATCAGACCAATAGTTCTGAGACATAGACATACCGGTACACACTCTATTGTCTTTATCATTCACCAATAAATTTTCTTCTACACGCTAGTTAAAAAAATCAATTGAATTATTTGCAACTTTGTTAGAGCCAAAATTACTTTAAAATGTGAAAAATAAAACAGACAAAACCTCCTTAAAACATTTATAAACTTTCACAGATGAGTACAATCCATCCACTGTAGGTATTTTTCACAGACAGGCACTACAGGCTGATAGTGTGTCTCCGCAGATGAACACTATGACCTCGTGATCAATTTAAATCAATAAGAATCAGCGAAAATTTACTCACTATCTGTTCTGTTATAGATGGTTAGTAGCCTAGCAGTGTGCAGTTTTTCAACAAAAATTAATGATAGGGAGCTTAAACTGACGGCGACAGCAACATTGCTGAACAAAAGGTTTAATGAGGAGAAAAATGGCTGTGCACAGGCATTATAATGATTTGTACATTTTTTTTCGCAGTCCTCTGCAAAACGCAAAATGACCAAATTGTGTGTTGTCTGGAGAACATGAACCACGACGGCTAATTTGCTACATTTTTATTTTGAATTTATCAATGTATGCTAGATTCAGTTTTGCAATAGTTTGGACAGTGGTAAAGTAAAGATTCGCAAGATTTGTAGGTAAAAATCGACACTGTCCTCAGCATCGCCGTCATGGTTTCTTGAGCTCCCTGGTGGTTTATTTTTTGCATTTCAAAAGCACCTGTAAAGAGGATCAAGAGGTTTTGAATGAGTAGATTTATATTAAGTACATTTTGCCCTCAATTTCTGATCACCTGGGCTGTGCCCTCATCAACTGTCACATGATAGAAATCTTGAGCTCATAATCTAATATTGTTCAAGATTATTCCAGCCAAGTCTGTAATCAAATGATAAAAACTCTGACCACCTAGAGATGAAAGTCCAATTTGTTTAACCACATACATAAAAAAGATGGACAGAATTTGATGATACTATGCAAAACTATGACAAAATTTGATATCCACAGGCAAAAATCTTTTTTTAAAAAAGTTATAACATTTGAGTCTTTTTGAGTTCTTCAGCAAGATGTGAAAGGATGAGGCAAAACCTATTCAAACTGTACAGTGGCAGATCCAGTCCTTGAACTAAGGGGGGAGGGGGGAATTCGCTTTACTTGCACTGCCAGCTGTTTTTCCTTTTGAGATGTTTTCTTTTTTTACCCAAAATAGTGGGGAGGGGCCTCCCCTGGATCTGTCACTGCTGTGTATCTGACAAAAATACAGGACACAGAAAGCGACATTTACGGTGCAATTACTCAAGACAAAGTTTTTCAATGTTCAGTTACAAGCATGACGAGTACGATGACCGTTGGGAATAAAATTGTGCCGGCTGATATAGGAAGTTTGTAAATGTTTTGACTAAAGAGAAAATCAAACAGTACATTAGACATTGAACTGGCCTTTAGATTAACAACTAAACTAGATAAAGAAGAATCTCTGGTCATGGGAAGAGGATTGTACTTTCCTATAATTTATCTTCAAATTTGTATAGGTAATCGTGGACATGTTTGAAAATTCTCTAAAAATTGTGTAACCCTTTAGGCAAGCGCAATTTAAAAACAATTTTCAAATACCACAAGGAGTGTAACAACTCAATTGTTCAAGCCTTCATATGACTACTCATTTATTATATGACTGAGAAAATAATGAAAGCACACAGGTTGATGTTAACTTTGCCAGCTCTCAGCCAATGACAGTGAAGCAATATTCTCAGTTACATAATAAGCTGGATTAATTTCTACTCCTACAACTTAAATTTTCTTTTTTAATTTGTACTGTAAGTTTCAGTGGGCTTTTGATCCCACAAATATTAATAATATAAAACTTCCAATTCACAACTCATTAGATTTCATGTTTCTGGACAGTAAGCTGAAGTTCTTATCCATGCAAAAAAATGTTTAAAGCATGCACTTCCTGTCATAGCAGTTTCTTTGCTTCTCAGACACATGTAAGTCACCCTGTTACAGACAGCCCATGTGAAAGAAAAATCACAGATAAGCATATGTATGCTACTGCTGTCAATCGTGTTCAAGGCATTATGACTTTTCCAGGAATGTGTGAGAAATGACCTGATTGGTTGATTGATTTTTTGCAGTTTAATGAAGCGCAACAGTTGTAGTACATTGTTGAACTCAATGCTTCAGCGCACTTTAACGGCTGTCAAGGCCACTGTCAAAATTTGTTAACTGTGTGGATGAGATTTAGAGTTAAAAGGGACTACATTATGGTTAAACTGTTTGGAAAGTTACCCAAATTTTTCAATTTTGTTGTTTGTAATCTGTAACAATCTTCTCCATCCTTAACCATCCTTGTTCCTGTACGGCTTATTATCTCTTTGGTGTTTGTCTATCTTTGTCAAGTGTTATTTTTTCAGGTTTCCTTCAACTTATTGGTAATTTTGTCCGTGATCAAAATAACTCAAAATACAGTGACTGAGAGCTCTTTTAAAAAATTCACAAACTGTCTGTTTTTCATGCATCTGTCCTGTTATTGATCATGAGTTTCATCATAACATTGTCAGAGTAGCTATGGATTGGCAGACAAAAACAGGACAGACCCATGAAAAACCGAGGCCCATTTGTTTTTTTACGATAACAAATTGTTGAATTGTCTGCTCTTGCTTGTTGACATTTAGCACAATTTATAAATTCATGTGTTTGTCTGCTCATTGAAAATGAAACTTGGCCAATGAGCACACCAGAATTTAGCAACAACATATTATATCAAAAAAATAATTGTGAGCTGTCTGTTTCTTTATTTGAGCCATTGAAAGGGCATTAACTGTTTCATGAAAAGATCTTGCACAGATAGCAAGTTCCTTTATTGTCTGTGTGTCACATCAGCTGTTTTAAAGTTGAAATGGTTTGTTGCCTGGATAATTATTTTATGCAAGGAACATGATTATCAACGGAAACACACAGACTCTCTCTCCAATATTTTTTCTTTCAGAGAGGTGTTTGTAACACAGGCTAAAGAGGAACTATGCCCCTATCTTGCTGTGTGATTCTCCATTACCTCTAGAGAAGTTTAGTCTCTCATCATGCTTTACATTCCTGTCTTGCCTACATGCACTTTTGCTTTGTTATAAAAATATAATGACTGTCTAATAATTTATAATTGAAGTAGTTTTCAATGGAGTGTTGAAAGGAATTAGACAATGATATTACTTTGGTTTTTGTTTTACTACTATTTGAGATTGACTGATTAGATTCATTGGTAAGAAACTGGTTTGGTTTTGGTTTTACACCAATAATATGTAAAAAAAGAAACTTTATTCAAGTGTCAAACCATGTAGCCTGGGAGAAACCCATACTAATAAGGGGAAACACTCTACTGAAAACTGCACTAATAGGAATTAAACATGTCTTGTAGTTAATTCTTCTTAGCAAATAGCACAATGATTCAACAGTTTGTTATAATTGCAATCAACTCTGCAACTCAATGTTCAACATGCTACATCTGATTTGAAAGGCCTGATGCACTGTACATCAAACTGTTTGTTACCATGTTTAGTAACATACAAAATTCATATATGTATATGATATTCAAATCATAGGTCACCTCAAAAATGAGGCTTTGGGGCATTAAGCCATAAAGGCTTTGGGGCATTTGGGGCATTAAGCCATAAAAAGAAACTGGAAAGTCAAAACTGGATAAGATGGACTGCAAATAGTCCTTCAAGTTACAAGGCTGTGGTGCAGCCACCCTCCCAGTTACATGCACATGTCTGTGTTACTGATCAAGCAACTCCCCAGACAGATGGCCTTCTTTTGCGTAAAGTTTACATTTCCACCACTTTGACCCATCAGTTTAAATACAGCTTCTCTTGTTGATGTAAGCAAGGAGAACACTACTGCCAAGTACATTTTGACATAGTGATATACTTGCACAAAGAATTCTAAAAATCGATATTCTACAATAATGTGCAGCGAAAAAACCCTCTGGATTGTTTAGGTTGTTGTGTGACATGGATTGTTGATGCTGCTTGGGGACTTGATTGTTCCTAAAAAATGCAAAAAAAAAAAAAAAGAAAATGTATATAACCACAGAGACATCAAAATAGATAATAGCTATCTCATAGGTCACATAAAATTAACACGTATCTTATCTTTACTCAACTTTCTGTCAAAATTCTAATTCGTATGAATATTTAAATATTCCACTTAGTGGCATTCCTTCTGCAAACATCTTTCAGAAAGTCACTAAAAAGTCAAACTTCAGTGTACCATGTCCTGTCATGTTTGGGATTAATGTGTTCTTTTGAAGAAGCTGCATTGCAGGGTGTCAATAGGGCCATTAACCTGTAACACCTGCCACAGATAAGTATGTTTTGATGGACCCTTGACATTAATGATGAACTGGGCCTCAGTTGATACAGTTCACTCAAAAGCTAAACTGTTTGCTACAGGTGTGAAGATCAAGGCTCCAGTTCATTACAAAGGTGATGACCACCATGAACAGAATGCTGTTCAAATAAAGTCAGATTAAAAACCTTTTGCAATACCAGTGGTACAATACACAAAGTTGTTGATTAGAAATTGCATCATTCAATAATAGAACAATAAACTTTTTGGAACACAAACTCACCAGTTTCTTGTCCATTTTTAGTTTTATATCTCTTGCAAGGGTGAAAAATGCCTGCAGATACAAAACCATTACCAGGTTATAATCAAAGGCCTCTTAGAGACAGCTCATTCATGTAATGACTAAAGTGCATTCTGCTGTTTGGCTATTAAATATTGGTACAGTTGAACCTCAGCGTCGGTAAATAATTGAAAGGCTGCGGGCAAGAATGTCCCCAAGATTTTTTGGCCATTTTCAAAGTGCTCAAAAGTAGCCGAATTTTGACATGTGGGCTTCGTTTTACCTGACAAACATTCCTCTGAAGTCTGTTTCGCAGGGTCTCTCTTCGTTGTCTAGAAATAACGTATGCAAAACTGACTCGGTTTTCCAAGCAGCATCTATTGTTAAACGAAAAACAAAAGAAACCTTTTGTTTGGCTAAAGTATGAATGATTTCTCACTGTTGTTTCGTTGGCTCAAGTGGATAAGCGCTGAACGAAGCTGATTCAAATTTGTTTTGTCGCAACGCCAGTTCGAGTCGATACGAGGTCAATCAATTTTTTTTTCGTTCTGTTTCTCTACTTCTTTCAAGAACCCACTTATCTATTGTAATTTAATTGCTGCTGTTACTCGCTAGGATCTGGTATTGATATGTTTTTAGCTGGAATTGTGACATATGCTTTTGGCGCGTAAAGCAGTAATTTACCACAAATTCAGGGCTTACCTGTTCATTAAGCATAGTTTGCTCGTTATTTCCACCGATATTCAACGCTCGTTCGAGGAATATTTGTGCCCGCCTGGTAGGAGATTTGGAATTATTAAGCCTTTGACCCTCGATGAGTCACCAGCATGCCTCAAAGAACTGAGGTGTGTTTTTGTTCTGAGATTATGGCTTAACTTAGCCATTGATCGAGGAGCAAGTGAGCCAGGCGGTAGAGTCTAGAAATGCTTCTTCTTCCAAAGCAAAGCATTTGTCGTGGACTTAGGGCTCATTTGCTAAACTTCGGCGTGTGTCAGTTTTGAAAATTAGAACTGCTTTCTAGACTCTTATTATTTTCTTGAAATCAGCCATCTAGCATCCTTCGCTGCCAAAATTTCTGGGATATTCCATAATAATCTTCCATACGTAAAGCCAGCGTCGTGACTATTGTGTGTGTGTGCGGCCTGGCAGCAAAGTCCTTGAAGTTGACCTGTGTTAGGTGAAAAGTTAATTTAAACAGATTCAAAGCCGTTTCTACGGGCCAAAAAAGAACGCAGGTCGGTTAAATTGGCAAGCAAGCGTTCCGTGAGTGTGTATGGTGCATTTCCAAGCAGATGATTACTTTGAATTGTGATAGGATCGAGCCCGCCGCGAAGAAAAAAAGACAAAGAACGCCTGATCGCAGGTTAAGAAGAAGGAAACTTCAGCTCAAATGTAAGTTTTGCTTTGTATTTCAGCGTTTCTTTACTGATAAGTTTTGCGTTTCATGCGCTTTTTTTCGGCATGAGCAGGGTCTTAGCTTAAGGCTTCCTCTTTCTGTGTTGTCAGAATTAATCATTTCATGGAACAAGCAGTTTTGTACCGGCCAAAAAAATAGTTTCACCTAGAAACATTTTATAAATCACCGACATAACCGATTTTCAAAACGTTTAACCTCTTTCTGACATTGACTCGATTTAGGTATCGATTCGTGCAATAGATTTCCTAAGTTGAGATTGTTTTCCTTGGCCTAACACTGCACTAAACCTAACATGTCCTGACCTTAACTCTAACCTAATCCGAAGCCTTAACCCCTAACCTTGTTCCGTAAAACTAACCTTCAATGCTAACCCTAGTTTCGAGAGGTAACCCTAATCCCAACTCTAATAAAACTGGGAACTCTTAACCCTAGGAGTTTACCGGTAAGTCAGCATTTGAAAAAACTTAAAACAATAACAACACTAATAGTATTGTGTAACAAAGCAGTTCCAAAAGACGCGGACTGTGACCTGCAAGTGTTTTTGCATATTTTATTTCTGGAATACGCAACAGAAATAAGGGAAAATAAGTGCAAGGCAGTTTTCTACAGGTATAAACAAATCAGCATGCAAAGTTTGAAGCTGTTTTGGCCATTTTCAATTTTAGCAAAAAATCTAGGGGACGTTCTTGCCCGCAGCCTTTCAATTGTTAATTATTCTTGGGAAAATATTCATTCCTCATTGGGAATGGAAATCAGGCAGTCCCCTTTGTTGCAGGGATAGGCATTATCTGGGATCACATATTGTTGATCCATTCCTAGGAACACCAAAACCACACAAATCATCTCAGAACTAATTGCTTCTTTATGTTAAGTTAGGGAAGATTAAAAGTCAGCCTTTGGCACTAGGAGCTCTGGGTAAACAATGTGAGCTATATATGTGAAATATTAAAGATGAAAATATATGTGAAACTTTTAAGATATCTAGTAAAATGACTATTATGCTGTTAAATAATATGTAGATTTAGGCCAGCCTAAAACTGAAAGCGTAGGTTGAGAAAATTGAAAAAAAAAATGAGTTAACTATTGACAAAACCAAATACAACATAATTTCCATTCTTGTACTGTAATGGCTAACATTTGAGAAAACAATGGAAAATAAAAGCGAAGAACTCTCACGTAAAAATCAATCTGAAAAGAAAAAATCAAATAATTTCTTCGCTGCGTGACGAAATATTTATACGGCGCTGCGAAAGAAAAATGAAAGTTGTAAATGAAAAAGATGACAAAAACAAGCCAATTATGTTGAGATCAGTCGTATTTCAAGTGTGTTAAATGAGTGGCCATTCAATTCTTTTCCTGGCAGTTCTGTAGCAGTTGAATAAGACTCCCAAAAATATTTGAACAAAGCGAATCATCTAAATAAACAAAGCGCTTGGAGGTCACCGTAAATTAAATATGCAGAAATCCAGTGTGCAAGTTACTGTTCACTTTAAAAACCTAAAATTCCAAAATACAAAATGCAAAAGGAAGTTCAATAGCAGTAAAGTTTCATTCAAACTGAGGCGAAGAAACCTATTTAAGAGCGAAAAAATGTTGAAAATTTTGCAGACGTGTCGCACTGCACGAGCAATGTTCAAATTAATTCTTCACGCCAAAGCTAAAGCTTTAGTTTTTGTGATGTATATATGAAATAATTCATATTTGAACTGCGGTTATAGATGCAAGTGAAGTATGATCCTCGCATGATTCTTTCCAATTGCTTAAATTGGAAAATTTACTGCGAGGATCATACTTCACTTGCTTTAGTTTTTGCCAACCGCTTTTGGAGTCATTTTAACGCCCATGTTTTTGCGATGGTTGTAGGAAGAAAAATCCCATTCAGGGTCCCCTAGGCGTGAACATTTCGGCTTCTCAAGCATATGGTGATTTTCAGAGGTTGCGACATTCTGACTTGATGTAAAATTTATTTATTACAGCATACACACGTCGTTTAATGTTTGCAGTTGCTTTTTGCAGCGACATTGGAAGTTTATTCAGACTTTTGTTAGGCCGAAGCCAGAGCCGAAGCAGGGTGGGGTGGCTAGGATACTTTCATTTCCGTCTACGGTCCACAATTTCCATCCACAGATTTCTGTCTATGGACCACAACTTCCATCGACAATTGGTCCCTCATGATACTCATTCATTGACAGCGCTGCACGTGCACGAATGAGCTAAAAAAGAAAGTCCTACAATGCACTCTCTGCAAAAGGTACTTTATTTAATGTGACCAACAACATACTGTAACCACCATGGCCTTTTACACTTACCTCTTCTACATTAATACTAGCTTTTGCACTCGTCTCCATGAATTTAATTCCATATTCTGTTGCCAACTGGAGCAAAGGAGACAAGACAAGAAATATAGCCCAACAGTTATAATGTAGATAGACTACTGCAGATTTAGAGGTGGACTTTACTGACGTTTAGATTTAATTTAACATTAATTTTTGTATCCAGTTCTTAATACAGTATTTTCATGTACGATACTATATCACTGTTAAGCTGACCCTGTACAGTAAACGGACAGACAAGGAAAACATGGCAGTGTTTTCTTAGTCTATAGGTCAAATGTCAGTACAAGAAAATAGCAAGAGCTCATTCAGAAGAACCTTCCTTTACTAGTAACAGCATGGATTGAACTGTCTAAAAAACAGAGTGTACATTCCTGCAAGATATACTTAGACCATTATTGTTGTTCCCCAACTGTTTATTTATGAAAATAGGACAAAAAAATTTAACAAACAACATAAGCTACTTACATGTCAAATGGACAAGTTAACCGTGCTTCTCTCATTTGACAGGAAATGGGAAAAAATCTGCTTACAAGATTTTTTTCATAGCAATTAATGCTGAACAAGTATGTGCCTTACACATGATGTTCCTGACCATTAACTGTTGTATCTTGGAACTTTGGATCAACATGCATTTAAGTCAGTTTCTTTAAGTCTTACAGGTACAAGAAAGTTCACAGAATAAATCATGGCTGTTTAGTTAACTTCCTCTCTGGGGTACGACAATGCCAAAAAAAAAATCATCCAGGATTATAAACTTCAGTGTAAGCCACATGTTAGTCTACCTGTGTTCCTCTTTCTTTAGTCACTAATCTTCTATCCTCCATGTCGCACTTGTTTCCCAGCACCATTTTCTCCACATCAGATGATGCATGCTGAACAGACCAAGCAGGAGTCAATATAATCAAAATCAAAAAGTACAAAGATGTCGGCATTGAGTCTAAGTTAGTTCCCAAAGCACCAATAGCATTGAGGTTTGTTGCTGTCATTTCACAGATATAAAACTCTTAGCTATAATCAAAATGCATGTTAAAACCTAAATTCAAAGTACTCACCTCTTCAATATTTCTGATCCAGTTCTTGATATTATCAAAGGATTTTTCATTTGTGATGTCATACACAAGCATGATTCCCTAGTTATCAAAAACACAAAGTAAATCTTGAAACATTCTTCAATCAGAAATATTTTCACTCGCAAAAACAGTTAAGTTGACATGTGTCTTACCATTGCACCACGGTAGTAAGCAGTTGTGATGGTTCGGAACCTCTCCTGGCCAGCTGTGTCCCTAAAAGCCAAGAACACCCATAATAACCCATGAGCTTCTATAGAAGTAAACTTCAATATGATGTGCAGCGCTCCAAGCTCACTTTTTCAAAAAGTCCCCTTTTGGCGACCTTTAATTGTAAAATGGTCGCCATAAAAAATATTCAGTCGCCAAAAAAAAGAAAACGTGAAGCGGAGGACACTCCATGACATATTACAAATCTCCAAAAAAAGGGGAAGACACCTCATGACATAGTACACAAAGGGCTAATACACCAAATGCCACATTTTCATCACTTTACTCTGCTACAGTAAGTTTACGCATTCATGTCGAGTTTCTGAACGACGAGAGCGGTAAAGAGAAAGACAGGTGGTGCTGCCGCTTGTACTATTGATTAAATTCGCCCTATTATTGATAATTTTTCAAGTAAGTTTCTGTTTTAATCTGTTGGTTGCCAACTGGCGATTATTGCCAGAATTTTGGCCGCCAAATATTTTTTCCACTCGCCATGGCGACCAAAATGGTCGCAGCTTGGAGCGCAGATGTGGAGCTGTTTTTATGGCTACCAACATGGATCAATTCGTTTAAGGACAAACTCTCAGAACCAACATTACTTTCTTGGTTTCCTCTAAATATGAAATTGAATAAAGGTTGTCAAGACAAATTATTGTATTTAGCCAATAAGAAACATAATACATGTAGCCTAGTGATATTCTGGGAAACGTATGAACTACAGTTGGACCCTGATAATTTGAACTTGGTTATTTTGAATTTCCCTTATTTCAAACTCTTAAACATTTCCCTTAGACTTGACCTTCACCATTTACTATTGGCTTTTTCAAACTCCCACTATTTCAAATTATTATTTGATTCCCCCAAGAGTTTGAAATAGCAGGGTTTAACTGTACTGTAAATGCAAGAGTACATACTTACTCAGAGTCTGAGTGACTACACAGGATATTGTGTACATACAGTACCGCCTGAAACTATTTACCCATTTACCAAGGTTTTGCCGCGGCCAATTTGCAGATTAACACCGCGTTCTCGCCTCGGCAATGACGCGGCATGCCGAAATTTTACTGAGGTTTTACCTAGGTTTGCCGCGACATAAAATACCGCGGGAAACAGTAAGACGCTGTAGAGTTGAATAGGCTATCAGACCTTTTGTTTTGACTCGTAAAACTTTACAATGCCATCTTCACGCTCCGGTGACAAATCATGTATTCGTCATATTACTAAAAGACCCCGCTGTAGCTTGTTAACTTCACAGGAACCCATTACCACAGTGTTGCTACATTTTATGATTTTCTTGTCGTGTAAATGGGAAGTAAAATGTAAGTGTTTGCGGATAAAGATACGTTGTTATCAAGGTAAATCGTTTCTTGTCTTGTCGGCGGCGTGGTTTGAGTATTTTCATCTTTGATGCAAAATTACCAGGGATAAAAGTTTCCTCCAAATAAATAATTTTCTTCAGAGTCCGGAGAAAAGCAGTTGATAAGTGACAAGCCACATTACTGTCACAGCGAGTTGTTCATTCACATGTTTGAAGTCATGTTGCATGTTTTTGTAGTCACATGCACACGTGTCGGTACGCCTCGAGAGTTGTTTATGTGAATTGTGAAGCTTGTGAAAGTTTGCATTCATCAACGAGAATGTGTCAAACGTCAAAATACATACAGCTGACATTGCTCTCATTTCATAATTCAAACGTAAAAATTGCGAAAGCTGTTCGGGAATTGTCAAAATTGATAGAAAACCTTGCCCTTATAATATAAGCGGTTTCAACGGGACGGCTTCCTTTGAGAGCCTTTGCTCGTAGCAGCCGACTGCCAATACTGGTTGGAGGGAAGGAGACACTGATTTCATTGATCAGAAGTTCAGCTGGAACAAAACGATGAGTTAATATTGATGCCTATGTTTGCAATTTGTAAATAAAGTCAAGATGGAACGAATTATTGTGTACATGAGAAATTGTGAATCGGCATTTTGAAAGAAAGGAGTGTTTTGCGATGGCCGCAGTAATTAAGATCTGTGAGAATTTCTCACGGCTGAAAACTTTGGTTTTCATTGCCTTGCGACGCTTGTAATTACGTGTATAACATCGATGCCTATGTCTGCAATGTATAGAGTTATGTCCTAATGAATTATTATGTTCGTGAAAATCATAAATCGGTAGAACTTTTTCGGTGATGCCAGGTCCAAGGTTTTTCACGGGGGTTCTGTGAGAATCAAGGACGCAAAAACTTTCTCAGTTGTTCATTCAAAGCATACCGCAAGCTACACAGGCTAGCATTTACTTGACTTGATGTGATGATATATATTTAATGTAGAGTATCTGGCTAATGAAAAAATTTGTTTTGGCTATATAGCTAATGAATCAAACCTGTCAATAGCCACTGCGCTAGCAAGCTGATAAGTTAGTCGCAAGCCCTTTAAACAAGCGTTTGAATGTGTCCTTTAGTAGCATGTCGTAATGGTGTGGGATATAGATCGATTGAAGCCTTTAAGTGCTACTGTGTTAAACAAGTTACGAGCACGGAAATTTCATGTATAAGAGAAATTAATAAGGAAACACTTTTTAACAAAAGAAATTAACTGCTATTGTTTCTTCACTGCGGTATACCACGTCTGGCCTGCCGCGGCATTCAGTTGTGTCCGTCCAAGTCGAGGTTGAGGAATTCGTCCCACCGCAGTGAATTCGCAGCAGAACCCTTCGGCAAGGACGAGGTTTTACTGTGTGCTAATGGGTAAATACTTTCAGACGGTACTGTAAACTAAACGTTTTAGTGCCATCCTTATTCTGTAAGTCTAAAGTACCAGAATTAATAGCGATCAGCAATGAGCTGTAATCAATATATGCCACAGAGAGAAGGTCTTGAATAATTTATACATGTAGACACATTAATTTAGTTTCTTTTGCTCCTTATTGTTGTATCATTTGTGGTTTGTGCTACCTTTTTCTATCACGTACATTTTTATAACTACAACTTACTGCACACACTGTGACAAAAAAAAAAAAAACAGAAAACAAAACAAAAAACAAACAAAAAAAGAAACAACAACCATGGTGTAAAGAATAGCGCTTTTTTACCAAATTGGAGCACCTTTGAAATCTATACTATGAAGTCCAAAAATGCTATTTGCCCACCAGATAAGCTATGGATAAAGTTAAATGATCTGATGGACAACTCCACCAGCCCAGCAGTAATTAAATTTGTCAGAGCTATCTTTGCACATTGAATAATCAATCATAGTATCACTTTCAATGTTATTTTGTCTAAGAGGTCTGAACTAAAGTGGTCATACAGGCTCATCACAAATTTAATAATTAGGTAGCTTTATCTTTTGGAGTAAGGGGCTGAGTCTGTAATCTTTTCTAATGGCATTTAAGAGAGAAGCAGGTACATGTAGAGCAGAGATAACACAGTGGTGAGAACATTTGCCTCCCACCAATGTGGCCTGGGTTTGATTCCAGCCTGATTCCCACCGAGGTCAAAAGAGTTTTTCTTTACCTTTTGTGGTTCCCTAATTCCCTTTACTAGGGCTAACGCCCAGTGGGTTATTCATGGGTTAAATTAGCACTTAAATTTACACTTCAGAGTTAATTCTCTGTTCCATCATTGATGCCATATGTGGGTTGAGTTTGCTGTTGGTTCTTGCTTTGGTCTGAGGGTTTTTCTCCAGGTTGTATGGTTTTCCTCACTCCACAAAAACCAACATCTCCAAATTCCAGTTCAACCAAGAAAGAGGCATGCATGACTGAAAACCAGCTAAGACTGCTGTAGCATCCTCTCTAACTATTGCAATTTTATTTATTTACTTGTTTTATTTAGGGTAACCCAGAAGAAAACCTGGATGATATCAAAAAGTAGTAGTGAGGTTGACTTTCACTGGCAGTTGCCTTTTTTTGACAACCCTTGGTCACATGATAAAGTAGTTTGATTAGTGATAATCACATGCTTACTCCCCGTCATTTTCAAAAATTATTTTTGGTAATGTGTGATAAAGAAGATGTTGACACTACATTGGATTGGCTGAGGCCATAGAGCTATGTAAGTACTTAAAGAGGTCTTTAAGAACAATTCATTATAGATCTAATAACTATGTCCACCTTATTTATAATAATCAAGAAAAATAAATTCATGCTAGAAATAATACCTTAAAAACGAAGACACAAGTCTCGACACTACTGATTTAACAAGTTATGTGGCATAAAGTTCACAAACGTAGGCTCTTTCTCATTTTTTTCTGTAATGCACCACATTTACAGCAGGCCGGTGAAACCTGTCAATGGAGTTTAACTTATTTAGCGAATTGAAAACAAACGCGAAATCGATAAAATGCTTGTTTAGGCAAATTACTAATGCCTACATTGTATGTCTTATCCGTCAGACGTCTGTGGATTTTGAATTAAACCAAAGAATTCAACAAAAGTTACAGTCAAATTGTACGCACTACAGGTAACATGGAATTCGGGATGAGCAGCTCAGTAAGGAAAGGAGCCGTACATTGGGTAATACAATGACACAAACATGCAACAAAAAAATTCTTCAGATGTGTGGAGATGACAGTCTAATAATGCTTCATGGATCGTGGATGGGCAAGGAGAAATTTCACTCACCATATTTGAAGCTTTATCTTCTTTCCATCTAATTCTATTGTCCTTATTTTAAAATCAATGCCTGAAAGCCACAAAAAGAAGCGTTAAATGTCTTGAACTGGCGAAGAAGCTTGATCACACGAAGCCAGTTAAATTCTGCAGCAATCTACACGCAAACTTTGCAAAGCATCTGAAGTTCACTGACCTATGGTGGAAATGAATGTGGAATTAAACGCATCCTCGGAAAATCGGAACAACACACAAGTCTTGCCAACGCCTGAATCTCCTATCAGTAATAATTTAAAGAGGAAATCATATGTCTTTGCCATTCCAGAACAGTGCTAAAGTGAAAATCGTTGTTCCGTCTTTCCGACTTTGCGACTGTTGAACTGGGCAGGCGTGGCAAACAGACCCAAACTACGCTTGCGCAATTTTCAAAATCCTGGTGACCAGGCCTGATATTCTGGGACGAGTCACTTCCGTTTAAAATTATCGATCTTTGTATCCTGTGGATTTGTCAATTTGCACCTTTGCTACGTTATGGGAGAGAAAGAGTACGAAGCAACATACAAAATTCTTATTCTCGGCGATAGCGGTGTTGGAAAAACCTGTCTGATCTTTAGATTCATAGAGGATGTGTTTTCTGACTCGTATATTTCAACGATTGGTGAGCTGTTGTGCAAGTCTTCCTTGATAGTAGATTTTTCCTCTTTGAGCTAAAGCTAAATCACGTAACACTTGGGCTAACTTCTTCCAAACATTTTGGGCGCCCATTATATTCCTACCATTCGGTCAAATAGACCTAAAATTTGATCTAGCCGGATCAAAATATCTTGGCCACTTGTAAACATCCAAAGTGACTACAGTACAGAGATTGATCATAACAAAACTTGTATTACTTGTAACTTTCTGCGTCATTGTATTGGCTTGCTTGTTGAAGTGGACTCTAAAAATATATAGTAAGCTAGAGGGCTAATATTGTTTAGAGTAAGAGTATTGTGCAAACCTTTCATGGTTGTTGTTTTCCCTATCAGCTTGGTGGTTGTTTAATTTTTTGTCAGTTTTTTATGGTCACTGAAAATTCTGGCGTTTTCCATTCACAAAAATATTTAGGCTTTCAACACCCGGCCCCCTCACTTCAATATACTAGTATTAAGTAAGAACAATCTTTTGCACAATATCAGCTTATTGTTTGTTAGTTTTCTTTTTTCGTTTTGCAACTAGGAATATCGATCAGCTTGCAACTTGATTTTCTTATGTTTGTTTCTGAATTAATTTGAATTCTTCTTGTAGAAAAAGTCTAACTAGACCTCTAGACCGGAACTGAGATTTAAAATTAGATCCTCAAGATAAGGTTAAGCTTATGTTATGTTATTTATACTAAAAGACTCAGAATTCTCGTCCTCATTTTTGATGAAGATAGTACTTCAACTCATAGAAAAGTCAAATGATAATGTTCAATAGTGAATGACTTCTGACAGCTGTACCTGTAAACAGATTGATAGAAGTTTATTTCCAGTGAGTGTTAATGAAAAGACAAGCACATAATAAAATGATAGCACAGTTTATCAATTTCTTCTTGTTCAAGGTATTGACTGTAGAAGTCGAGTTGTAAACCTAGATGGAACAAAAGTGCGCCTCCAAATCTGGTAAGCTATTTTATATAATAACCCAAGTTATTCTCGCATTTTGATTGGTTCTCGCCTATGATCTATCAGAGGAAAGATGCACGATTGACATCATCACTACAAAGGTTTTCCCTCTGCCGTTTTCAAATGGTGGAAAGTTTTGAGAATTAGGATAATATTTTACGTGACTGGGCAAAAGAGTCTTGCTGAGGCATTAAACAGGTTCGAGAAGCTAGAAAACGAAAGTTAAATCCGTTTCTTTTAGAAAATGATACAGAAATAATTTTCTAGCAGCCTCAGTCAGCAGTTGAGTGAGACTAAACAACGCACAAACTTAGTCTTGGTAAGCTGAGAACCATTGCTCTATCTCAAATTTAAACCCAATAAACAAAATGTTTCTGAGATAAATTAATTTAAAAAATTCAACTTTTCCCAGTGTCAGAGCAACTGTTGACACACTGATTGATGTCAAGAATGAAACATCAAAACATCACTTCTTAAAATCTGTAAAAAATACCGTAGAATTCCGAAAGTAACGACCCCGTTACTTTCGAATTTTGCTGGCAAAAAGGGCCGCTACTTATGGGTAGCTGTAACTTTCGGGTAGCCGTTATTTTCGGACAGATAAAAACGTTTGTAACTCGAAATGGTCTTAGACAAAGAGGGTACGTACTGTGACATTTAAAAGTCATTCCATTTAGGTATATTCTTACAATGTAACGTAACCAGATGAACCGTGAAACATTAAACAAAACAGACCAAAAATGTTTCTGAGATAAATTAATTTAAAAAATTCAACTTTTCCCAGTGTCAGAGCAACTGTTGACACACTGATTGATGTCAAGAATGAAACATCAAAACATCACTTCTTAAAATCTGTAAAAAATACCGTAGAATTCCGAAAGTAACGACCCCATTACTTTCGAATTTTGCTGGCAAAAAGGGCCGCTACTTATGGGTAGCCGTAACTTTCGGGTAGCCATTATTTTCGGACAGATAAAAACGTTTGTAACTCGAAATGGTCTTAGACAAAGAGGGTACGTACTGTGACATTTAAAAGTC
The DNA here is from genome assembly GCA_022496165.2 of Catalaphyllia jardinei. Lineage (NCBI taxonomy): Eukaryota > Metazoa > Cnidaria > Anthozoa > Scleractinia > Caryophylliidae > Catalaphyllia > Catalaphyllia jardinei. The sequence goes on along the minus strand of CM042747.1, from coordinate 9,661,781 downwards.
ATTCCATTTAGGTATATTCTTACAATGTAACGTAACCAGATGAACCGTGAAACATTAAACAAAACAGACCACCTTAGCGGTATGCTATACGCACACGATTACTAGAACTGTACAGTATATTTTGACTCTTAACTGACAAATTAATTTTAAATAAAGTATTGCAGCATTCATACGTTTCACTCACAGATTAATCATGCACAACCAAGCCTTTAAACATTATTCAGTCAAGCATGTGCATGTGCTCCAAGATAATCTGAGAATTTTTACAAGTTCTAGTTTTCTAATCTGTATATATTGAAAGATAATCATGGTTTTATGACAAACTTTGTGTTTTTCTTGTTTGAGTTGCTTCCCAAGGAAGAGATATTATTTGTATTTCTCTCTTTCCAGTTGAAAATGTTACCTTACGTTAAATAAGGTCACGGTACTCCTTAAGATTGCTTTTTAAGCCGACGGAAAGTAATATGCTTGAAATGAAAATTAAATACAACAGTCACAACAGAGTTTTGTTACTGTTTTGGGGTGATTTTTTTAAATGCCGTTAATTTCGGGGGGGGGGGGGCCCCGTTACTTTCGGGATTTAATAGGAGGGCAAAGAGGTAACATTACTTTTGGGTAGCCGTTAATTTCTGGGGGCGTTACTTTGGGAATTCTACGGTAAGCTTACATAACCTTGCTTGCGAATGTTCCTGTCCGTTTCAGGGCACAGCAGCGAGCTAAGTATAGCTAACCACAGCTCACGGTCAACAGTATAGCAGCTAAAATGTGTCTCTCACACTACCCATGTATATCAAGCCGATTTGAGAATCACCAACCACAGAAGACAAAAATCTCCACCGTCATTTACGCTTCTTTCATTCAAAACTCAAATCAAATGGCCTATAGGTTGACCACAACCACAAGTTTTCTGAGAGTACATTGTATTTTTCAACACCTGTAATTTTCAAGGCAACGTCCAAGCTTTTCAGCTCACAGGGCTGCTCCGATGACAAAAACTAAGTTAAACTTGATTTTTCCAGCATTTTCTTCAAGATTTGTAGATTTTGCAGTAATGCTCAATTCTTGCCACATTTTGACGTCATCTGTGATCTATTAACTGAACAGATATACGGTAACATGGAATCTATTTGTTAAATACACACTTGTAAGGTCTACATATTTATTTTAGTTGTTAGTTAATAAGTAACAGCCATGAAAGACTAGGCTTGCCACAAGTCAACCTCATGAGTTTCAGGGTATGGCAGCAATCTGAGAGGAAATTTGTTTATTGCCAGCTACATATCAAAAAATTTTGTTAACAGTTTTAAAAAGTGGTCCTTAAGAAGAGGTTAATTGTTATCATCATTATTATTTCCTGTGTCCCTCAGTGGAGCATAGGGCCACAATGATGTCCCTCCTCCACCGAGTATTATGCTTTGCCCATGTCAACCTCATCTCACTTAGTTCAATCCCAGCTGTCCTCCTCCAGGTGGTTTTGCCCCCCCCCCTCTTTTTCCTTTGCCTACAGGTGTCCACCAAAAGGCAAACTTAGCTATCCTCTCTGTCCCAACCATCTAAGTGGTGTTTCTTAATTTTCAAGGTTGATACTTGTGCATCCAGTCTTCTGGTGCAGATCTTTGTTGGAAGTTTTGTTGGACTAGAAGATGTTGCAGATCTTTTGCAGACAGCTGTTGTGAAGGCACTGACTTTGTTTATCTCCCTTTTAAAAATTATCCAGCATTCAGAGCCATACAGTAACACCGCCTTAACGTTACTGTTGTAGATATGCACTTAAGTCTTATGGCTATACTGTTTAGACTTTCAGATGCATGTGAGCCAACTAAATGTACACCAGGCTTTGTTGAGCCTGGCCTTGATGTCCTACCCTTCAATGCTATCTGTACTGATCACACTCCCGAGATAATATGTTCTGGACAGTGGATCTCTGTTGATGTTGACTGACCCCTAGGCCTTGTTGCACCAGAGTTGACACACATAATTTTGGATTTCTTTTTGCTGATACTCAGTTCTATCATCTTGGCATTCATAATAAAAGATTGTTATGGACCCCTCTGATTGCTTTCTGACAGGTACTCGGCACACCAGGGCAGCTATACCCATACTTACTTCAGATCTCATTGAAAGCACTGTACATGTTATCTTTTTGTTATCACCAGGGACACAGCTGGTCAAGAAAGGTTCAGAACTCTCACCAGTGCATATTACAGAGGAGCAATGGTATATAAACCTTGTGTTGTTCAAGAAAATGCCCAGGCACCCAGTAGAATTTTTTTGGGTTACACCCTCTGGCTGTACTGGAATTTTCTCACCACTACCCTAAAAGAAAAATTCCAATGACCTTCCCTGGTATGCTAAGATATTTTCTGGCACTGCATCTCTGCGTAGAACTTATAATTAGTCAGTCTACTTGTGCAGATCTATAAGTTGATAAAATTGCCATACCAGCTGCAAATAGTTTAATAGAACAAACTTCACAGAGGCCAATTTGGATGAAAAAATATTGCGCACCATAGAGAGGCTCAATGTTTTGCACAGCCCAATTAAAGACTGATGATAGTTACAGGAAAATAGGTACCAATTAATGAGAAGGTGATTCAGGTCCATTGATAATTAACTCTCTATATATGCATATTTTGTCATTTTCAGGGCATTATTTTAGTTTATGACATCACCACTGAGGATTCATTTAAACACATAGCACAGTGGCTACAGAATATTCAGGATGTAAGTACTGTTCATGCAGAGACAACAATTAACAGTTGAAAGTCTTACAGCACATGAGCTCAAGCATAAACATATTAATCAACATACATACAACCATATATTTTATTGAATTTCAGAGTAAAAGTAAAATTATAACATGTCCGTGGGTTGCTAAGCTACTGTAATATGGGGGGGTCATGTTTACAGGGAATACACAATGTAGATACAACTAGGTACAACTAAATACAACTTAAGGCAACAAGAGAACTAAAGAAAATAAAATTGACAAAAATGACTAGAGACGACTGATAAACTAACTGTGTAACAACTAATAATTGACAGCAGTTATGACAAGGGACTATATAGTTATATTATTGTGTTATTGAAGAGTGAGCAATCATGAAACAGGCTTGTAGGGATATAAGTGAAGTTTTTCTTTTTCAATATACATTATTACGTTCTACTTTAACATATTGAGCACTGTACTATAGAAAAATCAAAAGAGAGATTTCCTATTATAATATTACTGTATTCTATTTTTTTCTACAGAAAAATCAAAAGACAGATTTCCTATATTATTATTGTATTCTATTTTTTTCTACAGAAAAATCCAAAGACAGATTTTCTCTATTATTATATTCTATTTTTTTCTTCAGAAAAATCAAAAGACAGATTTCCTATATTATTTTATTTTATTTTTTTCTAACACCTCTGTGAAATTAATGTTTGTGAGAGTTAAAATTAAAATTGAAATGAATTAAAGCTAGGATTTCAAGTTACACCTGAATGTAAGGGCATGTGTAAGAACAACTGAACACAATAAATCTGTCTTTCTTCTTTTTGCATGTACATTTGTCACAGTTAGGATACAGGCAACATAAATCAAGTATAAGCATAAGCAAGTTGTGAATCTCTTTGACCCAGACATCTGTAAAAACATTGCAAACACAATGTGACAGACTCCCATATTGTTTATCAATTGATGAGGGTTGGTGTCAGTTCTAATGCCCTTTGCCACAATGATGTCTATTTGACCGTTAACAATGAGCTGTGTCCTTTTCTCGGTTATGATGTGCATGTATCTATTTTTTTGAACTAAACCACTTAGGATGGTTTTATTACTCTTCCCAGTAGACCGTGACACCTACAAATTTTTTGCCGCCTTCCAGAGTAACGTTTTTGATGTCGCGAATTTGTTTCAAATCAACCACGTGGTACATTGAAATGCACCATGTGAGGGCATTTTTTCTGTGGCGTCATGACTTTTTCGTACTACTATGTTCATTCACAACATGTTTATCTTCAAGAGGAAAGCTTACCAGGCGTTTTGCGTCTAAAAAATACCACTCCGAATTTGTCCTGATCATATTTTATCTTCAGCTGATAAACACCGACCATGCTGACAGTTCTCAATGGCAGACAAAAACCACGATAAGCTTTCCTCTTGAAGATAAACATGTTGTGAATGAACATCACGTAGTACAAAAAAGTCATGATGCGACACACAAAAAAAATATCCTCACGTGGTGCATTTCAATGTACCACGTGATTGGTTTGTAACAAACTCGCGGCATCAAAAACGTTGCTTTGAAGGCGGCAAAAAAATTCGTGGGTGTCGCGGTCTACTGGGAAGAGTAATAAAAACCTGCCATAAACTAAGGGCTCCACCTCACATCTCATGGATGCTGCTCTTTGCAGAATGCTTCACCAGATGTTTGTAAAGTTCTGGTGGGTAACAAGGTGGATGCTGAAGATGAGAGAGTCATAGACAGTTCAAGAGGAAAATCAGTAAGATCAAATTTGGGGGTTTAGTACTTTAGAGTTCTTGTATTAAATTTGCAAATTGCCAAGCCACCTAAAGTTCTATCTAATTTTGTTATGTGAATAGCAAGAGTGTTGATTTTAGTTTTGTTCTTTCAGGTAACTGAAAATACTGAATTAGAATTTTTTGAAACCAGTGCACAGTCAGGAAAAGGTGTGACAGAGGTAAGAAGAATAAGAAGTTTTTCAAAATTTTTGCCACTTGTAACACATGCATCCATCCCATTTCATGAAGACCTACAGCTTTATTCTTCAGTCGATGGCAAATATTCATACCCTATTCCAGGGTGACTATTTCTCTGAAACTATTCTTAAATTAATCACTGTCAGTTGCTGTAATTTAAAGTTGTCAATCAGTTGGTTATTTAAACTTCACATGTGTGATGTATATTTTCAATTCATCATTTTGTAGCTAAAGGTTCTTTCAATTTCCAACTTATTTCCTAACTAGTCTAGACTAAAGTCATTATGCCAACCTGACTAATCAGTTTCCTGGTATTAAATGGCATCCTGTTTCAGAGAACCCCTTGCTTTCAGCATCAGCTTGCTATTCCAGACTGATCTTCCAGAAAACCATAACCCGTGGAACATCATGCACCTGCATAGCTGACCATGAACATGAACTCTGCCAAAAAAAGCAAGTCCCTCAGTGAATGAAAAAAAGGGCTTTATGTTGCAGAGAAAAAATACCATTCATACACTCATCTTAACAAAAAATTTCTAGTGCAGAAAAAGTCAAGTGACCCACCCTACCCAGTGGTGCATACTTGCACCCATAGGGCTGATAAATAAACTGCCCCCACCCACTCCCACTTGGTTGCTACAGGTGTATGTGCTGTGGGTTTCAAACTGCAACTGAAAATAGTCTAGCCTCCCACGGATATGTTCTTAGGCTTGTCATGCATTCCTTCCCACAAACGTCTACTCAACAGACTGGTCACTTTTGTTCACTGACGGTTAGCCAATCATGGCTTCTCTTCGTACATTGTATCTGTGGAAAGCTGGACTTTGACCGACTTTTTACCCAATGCTTCAACGTGAGAAAATTTGTGCCGCAAAATGTTTAACATTCAGGCTCACATATGTGCGAGTTACACCAGCAACTGCAGACTTACAGATTATTCTAGAAGTACCAGCAACTGATAAGATCCACATTGTGGACCGAAACCATGGTTTTGCCTGAATTAAGTCAAGTAATGGGATATGTAGCATGCAAAACAGTCAACTGATTAGCCCATAAATAGCTGCATTTTAATCATGTGGTGCCCAAACGGACAAAGGAGGACTAAACTTATTCATCAAACTCAAGAAACTTAAAATCAAATTGGTGGAAGGAACCATAAGAATGTCTGTACAGAAACGCGTAGCTAATTCTTGAAGTAAAGCTACAGCATCTCTGAAGAGAAACCGGACAAGGATAAATATGATATGCGCGATAAGAAGCAACGTACACACTACTTGCAAATAGTTCCGATGAAACAGCTGGACACTTAATTTTGATAGCACTCGCCATTCGGGCGAGTAACCCTCAAAATGCACTTGCCCAGATTAGTTTTCACTCGCCCCAAATCATTCCTTTGTTGTGGTCATGCTGTAGCCACGGCCGGCCAACTTGCCATTTCGCCAAAAACTTCCTCATCTTGTTCTTCTCTTACCCCTTTGAATCATGGGCAGATTTCGGGGTTTTTCTCTTTCTTTTCTTCTGCAACGATTTTCGGAACTCCGGAAATATGCTTCCACATTTTGGCAAGGAATCACTTCACATTTTCAAACTTACCAGAGGAACATGCATTGATAAAAAACAATTTTTTTGTACGACCCAGTCACAGGGTACAAAATTAAATATACTGGTGAGCAAGTTGTGCCTGCCTTTGTTTTGGAAGTCCCACTGTGCAACTTGCTCACCAGTATGTTTAATTTTGTACCATGTGACCGGGTCGTGTAAAGGGCTTATTCACTTGCAACGTTGTCGAGCACTTGCAGTGGTAGACTGAGGGTTATTATTTCAATGAAAAATTCTAGTTTAAGACCTTAAACTCCAAGAAATCACAATAGAGGCACTTACTTTATATTTCAAATAGTTTTTTATTGACAAATCTTTGTGAGATCCCCAGCAGTTTGTGGCCAAACATGTCTTCTTTTCAGGGGCGGTTTCAGCTTGGGCGTCATGTTTACCTGATCATTGATGGCTCGATAGTGACCAGCAGTAACACGCGTTATGTAATATTATTATCACTATGAGGAAGCCATTATTGTTGACTTTTTTGCATAGCCTAATGTTGTGCTTCAGCGCCAATTTATTTGGCAGTTTTGAATATAAAACTTTGCAAAATAGAAATGGACAATCATAAGTTTGTGTTTAGAAATTTATTGGCAAAGCAGAATGTAAAAAACGTCGTTTATCTTTCCGTTTAATAAATTTATTGGCGATAAAAAATCGCACTCGCCAAACGGGCGAGTGAACTGTGATTTGCGCTCGCCGACACTTTAGACACTCGCCTGGGCAAGCAGGTGAGTGCTAATGTCCAACCCTACAAAAACTCACCTGACACTATACAGAGTACCATACCCTTGGTGGGTGTATTGTTAGTAATCCCAGTGTTGTAAGCAAATTGATTTTGACCTGATTAAGTTGCAGTCAAATTGTAATATGTTGACATAATATCTCATTGCTATGTATTTCTACCCACACATCAAATTATGCAGCAATTTTTTTTTTAGTGCTGGTAATTTTAGTTGAAATACTGTGTTACTTTCAGGCTTTTATGGCAGTTGCAAGGCAGATAAAAGAATTCAGGGAAAGAAAGGTCAGTTTATCAGTTATAAGACCAAAGAAAATTCTCAGTTAATGTAACAAGTAAAATACAATGTATTTCTGCAGGAGCTCCAAGTGCAGGACCATCTGACTTTTGACGGGGTGTGGGTGATTTTGAAAATACAAATTTTCTTGCAAGAATACTTGTACCGAGTAAAATTCATGACCACTGTGAAAAAAGCAATTCCATCGGTGAGCTGAGAAAAGGACTCCACGTTACACAGAAAAAAAAGCATTTATACACACTTCTCGAGAAAAAAAGTTCTAGTGCATGGAAATTTTATTCAAATGTCTCACCCCTCGTTACTTAGTTAACTCAATTGCGCTTTGTTTGCCTGTCACGTAAAATTTAGATGAAAATGTTAAGTAACACAATTTCATTGAGAGCCTCCCAGGGGTGGATGTTCCCTTGTTACCTAGAAACAATTAGAGTTTCTCCCTTGTTCCCCAAAAATAAGTTAAGATGTTCCCTTAAATTCACTCCTGTTAAGTTCCTCAGTTCCCAGAAATCCTATTGCATGTTCTCTTGATCCCCAGAAATATTATTTAAAGATTCCCCCAAATTCCTAACATATTTCAGTTTTTGATGGTCAGTTTATTTTCATAAGTTTCACCTCGGTATTCATAGTAGAGAAAATCATCCAGCCTCAACAGAACGCCTGTTTCGTCTCCTTGATACATGTCGCATTACCTCATGTTCATTAGCAGAAATTTCTGTTGATTCTGTGAGAGTGAGGACATCACTTCTCTGTTGAATTTTGTCCTGAAGTAGAATCAGCTCTTCCCCTTTAAGTTCCAAAAGATATTGATTATGCTTGTAGAACATAAAGATAGGCAAATAATGGTCTCGTCCTCACTGCATTTCTCAGGATCTTCTGAAAAACGTATTGGGTTAAACGGATCTTGAACAAAAATTTTAGCCATCACTTGTTTTATGCCAACTTTAGCATTCTCCTGTAGCAGGCGAGTACCAAGGTGATTTCAGAGCCACCTTTGTCATCCTTAACCCATTGACTCCTGTGCCGCCCGTAACCGCCCGTGACGAGCCTTGGCCTTTCTTTCATTTCTGACGTCATCACTTTTGACCAAAATTTGCATCATCTCTTCTCGACTTCCGCAGGAGGAAAAGATATTTCCAGTGATGCCCAGATCAGAGTGCTCGGCCTGATGGAGCCTGAGATATGCACAAAAGTGCTCAAAAAGATGAGTGAAAAACTCAGAGCAAAATTTCTTGTCACGACACCTAGCTGCTCCATGGTAAAAATTGGCCGCCTCGATGACTCTTTCTTAGAAGTTCTTTAACCACAAGCAGCCCCAGTAGAAGGTCAATCACTGCAATAAAAAGAAAAGAAAAGGAGAAAAAGGAAAGAGGAAAAAAATTCAAAAATCGAAAAGCCTCAAGACGTAGGTCACCAGCCTCAAAACCACCAAAATGTCCTAAAAACGCATTTTTGGCAAAAAGTTCTAGGAGTCAATGGGTTAACACAAACTATCTGATTGGATGTGTACAAAACTTCTGTCTGTGATATGTGTTGTACTGAATGATGGTGTCCTAATTTGCTTAAATCAAGTGGCTGGACGTCTAGTGGGCCCACTGCATAGACCCTTTGCATAAATGGCGCCTAAATTCGAATAACAATACTAGGTACACCCTAGCCTCACATTCATGTTTCAAAACAAAGGAATTTTCACATGAATGTGAGGCTAAGGCTGTATGAGTATTGTTATTCAAATTTAGGTCTATATATGCAAAGGGTCTATACAGATTAATAGGGAGAGTTACTGGGTCGTGTTTGGTTGTCATATTTCGCACAGTTTTTTGGGAACACTCTGACCGCGGAGAGCTCCAGTTCCTCATCTCGCCAACTTATTGACCAGGTAGCTTGTTTGTGTTTGGAGGACGTGATTTCAGAAGGTCAGAGTAGTTTACAGAAACAAACGTGTGTGGGTAGTATGGACTAGAGCTAGTAAAGTATGAATATGGTTTAGAGCACTGCGTTTTGAAGCGTTCTTTGATTGATCTACTGAACATGTAGTCAAACTCAAGTAGTTGCAAAGGCATTTCACTGGCACCCATTTCCATCTCAATGGTGATACAAATGGTTGACAGGCCAAACACGACTCCTATTGGTCAAGATAAGAAAACTTCGACCTTCAAAGTTTTGCTCTATTTGTTCAGGCAAGTCCATGGTTTCGGTCCTCCATGTGGATCTCTTCAGTTCCCGATATTTCTAAAAATAATAAAAAAATGCTCCTTACGTCTGTAGTTGCCAGCGCAATCCGTACTTATGTGAGAATGAAAGACATTCTGCGGCTTTGCGCAAACTTCCTGTGGTGTGTACCTTCGCGATGGATCGAAAATGTCTGGTCTGGCAATAACAGCTAGCTTCAGTGACGTAATGTATTGTTTGAAGCTCGACCTCGTTATTTTGTGTTTCTTTCTTTTCCCAGGTTGTCACGCGTTCCAAACTCGTCCCCAGTTTATTTGTTAAGATTGGTCGCTAGGCCCGATAGAGAATTTAGTCGTCGGATATGTGAGACATGTTAAAAGAAATCTGTTCAAAAGTTAGAAAATGGTCGAGTCAATGTTCCCTTGTTCCCGAATATACCTCAAAACAGTTCCCTTTTTCCCTAAAAGTTATTTTAAAAAATCCCTTGTTGTTTTATTAATTGATGTCGACGGTTTTTAGACTGGTCCGTTGCAACGGATTGCCTGGTCACTTTAGCCGTGACGGCATTGACTGTAGGACTCGTGTGTAAAGATTTTTGACAGTCACTGCTCATGATATCAGTCTAAGTGAGTTTCAACCACTCGTAGTACAACTTTCCGAAAACTGTTTCACGTCTTATACTCAAACGTCTTGAAACAGGATCTTCTGTTTTTATTGGTTAGGGCAGAGTGATCCAAGTTTTGTTCTTATTTGATTTCCAGGGTGCAAGGGTTGCTTATCAAGATGGCCTTAATCCCGTACTTGAATCAGAACACCAACAAGAAAATTCTCACTCCGCTGCTTGTTGCAGTTCGTGAAAGGCAGTTTCCATCAATTTTATAATGGCGCTTGATTACAGGATTTCATGGTCGTATCCGTAAGAACGAACATTGCGGCTCAATGCATTATGCGTCTAACATAAGACTGTTAAGTTTGTCTTACGTTTGTCTTGCGATAAATAGTCTTATTTTTCTATTTAACTAACGGCATAATACGATTGAGACCAATGATAAGTCTGCCTAAGTAGCTACGGCCATTGGCGCACGAATTAGTTTAAAGGTATCACTGGAGCATGCGCGAAAACACAGACGATGGTTCCGGACGATAGACGATTATTTGACAGGTGCATAGGACATCAGTACGTGACAGAATTCTGATCTCGTTACCGAGTTTTTATAGTAAAAAATGGCTCTAACACTCAATCACGAACTCGTACTCCAATATACAGTCCAAATTATCTGTGAGCTAACTACCTGGCCAAAAATTAACGACAAGTTCAGTCTTAGTGTTGTATGCGATCTTCTGCAGGGTAACGAATTAAATGTGTGAATCTCAATTTTTTCTTTTGCATTTTCTGTCCAGGGGCTTCATTATTTTTTCATTTTAACGGCTCATTAGTTCACTTGTGGAAACCTTTGCCAAAACATCTTAAAACCAGGTTCATAACGAAGGTTTGATCTCTTGTAGCGGGCCACACTTCGCCTGATTACCAGGCGCAGGAAATCAGAGGAAATAGATTACATTCAGCGCGGAAAACAGCGAGCGAAAAAAAAAAAAAGCGCGGCGGGAGGAGGCGTTCTTTCGCGTGCTGT
>CM042747.1:9622909-9650540 GCA_022496165.2 Catalaphyllia jardinei | reverse complement strand
ATTCGCGCCAAGAAATGTTTATCATTATGTGATTACTTGTTTTGAATCACGTGAATGAAACTTAACGGTGTGTGAAACGGCCTGAAAAAGAAAGGACGTCTGGGATTATAATAATAGCCCACTCGGGGCAACACGCCTTGTTGGCGCGCTCGTGGAAATATGCGCACGGCCGTGCGCATATAGAATGTGTTCATTATCACGCAATAAAAAACAAAATCAATACCGATTCATTGGATAAAGTGAAGAAATTGTGAATTTAGACAATAAAAAAGACAGTTCTCCAAATTTGAGGTGTGTGCATTGCCCTTAAGATGAGATATTCGTCGAAATGTTCCGTGCAAAATTATTAAGCCAAGTATGGAGCCGCCATGTTGGAGGACCTCCTTTATAGTCCTCCAATATGGCGGCCGGTTAATAGTGTAAACATCTGGAACTTATTATACTACTGGGTGGAGAGAGGCACTGTGAGAGTAAAGTGTCTCGCCCAAGAACACAACACAATGTCCCCGGCCAGGGCTCGAACCTGGCCCGCTCGCTCCGGAGTCGAGCGCAGTGACCATGAGGCCACCTCTGTATTACACTGTGACAAAACACTCCGGGCATTTGAGAACACGAGGGGAAATGCAGAAAACACAAGTCGCAGGCGAGCGTTTTCTACATTTCCCGCATGTTCTAAAATAGCCGTCGTGTTTTATCGCAGTGTAATGCACGGCTTAGGCTTCATCATTTGCCAAATTAAAAAAAAAAAAAACATCTGGACCGGGTTGTTCGAAAGCCGGTTAACGTTAACTCAGGGTTAAACGTTATCTGAAGAATTATTTTTTCTTGTTTAAAAATGTTTTCCGCCTCTAACATTTGGTGTATTTTGAGATTACTACAGCTCAAAACTGAAGGGCAAACAGTACAAACAGATTATTTAACCAAAAAGTTACAAAACTGAAATCAAAATTCTCGCTAACCCTGGGTTAGCTTAATCGGCCTTTGAACAACCCGGCCCTGAGCCATATCTTGCGTAAATTATCCAAATAACCAACAGAATTTGAGTGAATTTATTACCTATTCTTCTAAGGACTCAGGCTAGGACTGTCTATCGCCAACATTAAGAAAACAGAACACACAAGGATAACTTAAGTACGACGTATTTAAGCTTTTGCAGCTGTGAAGACAGAAACAAATCACGTTCAGATACACCTTTTGTCCTGATAATTAAGTGTGTACCAGATTTGTCATTCGTCGCTATTCCCCTACCTCACCCCCAACTATTTGCCACTATTTGCGACTGTTGGCCACTCTTCGCTATTCGGGAACCAAATTATCCACATCCTCGGAGACCCAGGGGCAGATATTTCCGGCGGAAATAACCTTTGGAAGTAACCTTTCGCCCAATAATATCGCTTCGTCCCGTTTCTCTGCTCCTGGGCCTGTAGTGTATTGTACTGGAAAGCGGACATTCTGGAAGTTAGCGTTAACAGGAAGTGTTTTTAGGCATCCCGAGATGACTCGTGGCATCCATGTTGATGGAGCACGAGCTATTAAAGTACAGTTTAAATCGTAGAACATCGGAGGTTGTTATCGTCGTGTATCAGAATATCACACCTGGCGACGAGGATCGGTTGACGAGGAATGTCTTTGTACTAGTTTCTTTTACCATTTTGTGTTTGGAGGGAATATACTTCTTCATGATGCCTGGCGGAGGATCAAGCGAGGGAGATGGCAGCTCGGCGAGCACAAGTAGTTTGCTGTCGACCCCAGTGGCTGTGGAAGTAGGCGGTTTGCAGCCTTTTCAAGTTAAAGGAGATCTGCATTCCGTTTCTCAGTGATGGAGAAAATAGAAAAGAGCGTTTCAGTTGTGCGTGATTGGTAAAGGGATCACAAATGATTCCCAGAAACGTGGCTTGCTACTTCACGCAGCTGGGCTTGATGTATTTCACCCTGGTGCCTGATGGTGCAGAGATGAACTACGCCGAAACTTTTAAGGTACTGGACATGCTGGATGATAACTTTATTCAAAAAGGTAATGTACCTTTTGAAAGACATTTGTTTCGGCAAATTAGTCAGAGTAGTGAGGAGACGGTCGAGACGTGTCAGACACGAAAGGAGGCCAAAGCCTTGTTTCCTTATGGAAATACAAAGCCATTGCCAACACTCGGAACATTTACAACAGACATTATGTCCATTGACACTGGTGCGACCTACAAAACTGATTTTGTAGTTATAAACGGAGATGGTGGAAGTCTCCTCTGCAGAGATTCAGCAGAGAAACTTGGCTTGCTACGACTTGAGCCTAGCCATCCTGTCAATGTTGTCAATACAGAGGCTGATATCAAAGAAAAGTACAAAGAACTCTTTAATGGTGGTAGCCTTCTTAGGGATTACGAGTTGAAGTTAAACATCCATGACTCAGTGAAGCCTGTGGCGCAACCGGTTCGCAGGATTCCATTCGGTGTACGAGAGAAAGTCGCGAGAAAGTTACATGAATTGTTGGAGAGTGAAATCATAGGGGTGCCTGAAGGACCAACAGGGTAGGTTTCACCACTTGTGGTCATACCCAAGGCGGACAAAGCTATCAGGATTTGTGTGGACATGAGGTCCGCCAGTCAAGCAATAGAGAGAACGTCAGCCCATCCCTACAATAGAGGAGCTGCTTCAAGACCTTAATGGTAGCACAGTATTCAGTCGTGTGGATCTGAAGTGGGGATTTCATCAGATAGTTCTAGCCGAAGAGAGTAGACATGTGACAAAGTTCGTTACTCACCGTGGTCTCCATAGATATACCCGACCCATGTTTGGTGTCCCCTCAGCACCTGAAAAGTACCAGCAAATCGTCCGAGACGTACTGTGAGGCTGTGAAGGTGTGGCTAATATTGCAGATGACCTGATAATTCATGGACGAGAGAAGTACAGCACGATCGGTTGAAGGAAACAGGTCTGACACTGAATGAAGACAAATGTGAATTCAGATTACCCAGGTTGACATTTTTTGGACAAGTAACACGGACCGGTATAGAACCCAGTGAAGAGAAGGTCGAAGCAATCAGACAGGCAGGTCCTCTACAGAATGTCAGTGAGGCCAGATCTTTCCTCGGTCTTGCCCAGTTTGACTAAGTTTGTTCCAGATCTGTCATCCATTGCAGAACCCATCCAGGGGTTAACCGACAAGAATGCTGAGTTCAAATGGGGCAAAGAACAACAGTTAAATGAGCTGATCACGCACGCGGATGCCTTAGCCTACTTCAATGTAAACAGCAGAACAAGAATTGTGACAGACTCGTCACCGGTGGGGCTTGGACCGGTTTTAACCCAGCTACACGGGAGTGAATGGCATGATTGGGTATGCTTCGCGACGCCTGTCTGATGTAGAGCGGCGGTATAGCCAAACGGAGAAAGAAGCCCTAGCCCTGGTATGGGCTTGTGAACGCTTTAACATGTATGTCTTCGGCAGGGAGTTTGAGCTTGAGACGGATCATAGGCCTCTGGAGTACATCTATTCGCAGAAATCGAAGCCTTCTGCCCGTGTGGAAAGATGGGTCCTTCGCGTACAGGCTTACCACTTTCAGGTTGTTTACAGACCAGGCGAGACCAACATTGCAGATGCCTTGTCCAGGCTGAATTGTGGGTTCCAGAGTAATGACGGAGAAGATTATGACTTTGTGCAGGCTGTGGTTGAGAACAGTGTTCGTTGTGCTTTGACACCTGCTGAAATAGAGAAAGCTTCAGCTGAGGACATGGAGCTGAACTTCATTAAAGAATGTGTCCAAACAGGAGATTGGAGTCAGTGTAATGTACCTGTGTATTTGCATCTAAAGAATGAAGAATTGTATACGTAGGGTGAACTACATTTACGGGGTTCCAGACTAGTGATTCTCAGGGAACTGCGACCACATGTTTTGGAGTTGGCCCACGAAGGACATCAAGGTATTGTTAAAACAAAATGTAGACAGCGCAGTAAAGTATGGTGACCCAAGATGGATGCTGATGTAGAGACGCTGTGCAGGAGTTGCCAAGGATGTCAAACAGTTAGTGAATATGCTCCCCAGAACCTATGGCTAGAGCTTTTCCGCCCAGTGGCCCTTGGGAAATCTGTGCAGCTGACATTCTGGGTCCTTTACCTTCAGGGGAAAGTTTACTGGTGGTGGTAGACTATTTTAGTAGATATTTGAAGTGGTTATTTTGAGGTCAACCTCTAGCACAAGGATCATTGAAGGTCTAAAACCAATATTTGCCCGGTTTTGAGTGCCGCATACGCTCATGACTGACAATGGACCGCTACTGGTATCTGAAGAGTTTGAAACCTTTCTTGCAGAGAATGGGATAGAACACCGAACTCCTCCCTTGTGGCCGCAGGCCAGGGGGGAGGTAGAGCGTCAAAATCGCACATTGATGAAGTCGGCCCAGATACCCCACATTGAAGGGAAAGATTGGCGGTAAGAGTTACAGACATTTTTAACCGAATATAGGTCAACTCCTCAGATGGCAACCGGGGCAACACCATTTTACCTGATGTTTGGAAGGGAAATACGGTCAAAGCTGCCAGACCTGCGACCTATTGCTAACGAGGAACTTCATGATCGTGACTGGTCAAGGAAGTTGTCGCAGAAAGAGTATGTTGATGCAGAGAGAAGTGCTGTTGCAAGTGAAAGGGAGATTAGAGAAAAAGTATTCCTGAGGAACTCGAAGACCAACAAACTGTCTCCAAACTATGACCCAAATCCTTTCAAAGTCCTGGAAAAGAGGAGAGGTAACAGTTAGGAGCACAGCTGGTGCCTAAAAAAAAGATATGTGTCATTTGTGGAACAGTATCAAGAAAAATCCTCGGAGGCGAAAGTTGATGTTGAGCTTATCTATGAAGAGCAAGAAGGAACAAACCAAGCAGGAGTAGCAAAAGGGGAGAATGAACTCCCAATCCTAGGGCTAACTGGATCGTCTATGTCTGTTCCTATCTCCTAGTCCCCTATCTCAAGTCCACTTAAGCAGATGGCTAGTCCGAGGCCAACTCGAAATGTCAGACTGCCTAAACGACTTGACAACTACGAACTTTCTAAGGGATAATTGAATGTTACTTGCAGGCTCATTGATATCATGTTTGGAACCTGACTGGACTTTGTTTATGGACAGCAGGCCCAGGCCTGCATTTCTATGTAAGACATTGTAGAAGTTGTGTTAGTTATGTAAACTCATGGAGGGATGTAGTGTATTGTACTGGAAAGCGGACATTCCGGAAGTTAGCGTTAACAGGAAGTGTTTTGTAGGCATCTCGAGATGCTGAGTGTGAGGTTGTGTTCGACTCGTGGCAGTCATGTTGAAGGAGCGTAAGCAATTAAGGTACAGTTGAAATCGTAGAACATCGGAGGTTGTTATTGTCACGTATCAGAATATCACAGGACCTCCGAGGATGAGATAAATTATCCAGGTAACCTGCAAGCAGGGCTCTCTTACAGCACTCTGAGTAGCATGACAGCCCAGACTCCAAAGCGAACATCAGAGAATCCTCGGAAAATGAACTTTCAAAGCAGCTGAAGTCAGGTGTATTAATGCACAGGCATAACCCACAAGCTATGCAGATATTTGAGTCGCCTTAGATGGTGAACTGTTAGTTGATATTTCCTGCTTTTCCAGTCGAGGCCCGTAGTTATTAGTGGATTGGTAAGAGTGTGATCCCAAATAAAGTTAATGCAACGTGTCTCAATGGTGAAAGTCGCCTGATTAATTCAACCTTTGGCTCAAAATCATGTCCCAACATTCTGGCAACGTTTGGGAATATTTTACAAGGCCCAACCTTTTGCCCGACAAATTTTTAAATCAACATTTTAAAAACCGCGTCCAACATTCTGACATCGTTAGAGTATATTTTACTACAACGACCAACGGGGGAAGGCTATTTTGCGAACCTGCGAGTCCGAGCCTCTTTTTGCGAGCCCCGCCAAAACTCCTTCATAGATGAAAAGTATGGCAATGATGACCGGTTTTCAAAAAGGGTACAGTCAGCCAATTTTGGTTGACCGAAATAACTGGACCACCTCCAGAGGAGATTCCAAATAGTCTGGTCGGGAGAAACCGACCGAAATTTCAGGAATTTTGTATTGGCATAATGGCAAACATCCGCGGTCTTAATGTGTCGATGCACTGTAGCATGGCAAGTGAGGTCATGGAGAGTTTCCTCTCTCTACTAATTTCTATCAATTAAGCATGCTTTTGAATTACCAGAATCCAAAAGAAAGCTGCAAGCGAGATAAATGAAAGTGGCGTGACAGTTCATCAGTCACGAGAGGTGTACCCCGCAAGTTTGGTACAGAGGTAAGGTGTATTTTTCCTTATCTTCATTAGTTCGAGGGGAGTTTGAGGGGAGATTTGTTATCCCCAAACTTTTGAATTGCTCGAAATAAACAGTCGTCCAGCCCTTCGAGTTTATAAGGATACTGTTAAACCAAGGTTTCCCGTGGGACAAACCAACGGAAGACTGGGAGTCCTAGCAGACAAAAAAAAATAAATTACAAATCCTTCGTTGCGTTGCTTAATTAATGTTCTCGATTTGTCATCTTAATGATTTACCTACAGTTCACGTTTCCCTGTTTATATTTTGATGTTTTACAGAATGAACATTGTGATACGAAAATTTGAGTAGAGGGAAACTCAAAATTTCGTTCAAATCTCTTGATCTTGAAAATCCGTTCGATGAAATTAAATTTGGTTCAGACAGAAAAACTACTAGGGCCGAATTTAACGCTCGAAAGAAAATCGAAAACTTTTGTTTCTTCAGCCAAGTGAAGCATTTATTGAATAAAACATTAACGTTAAATTGAACGCTCAAAAACGAAAAAAAGAAAGAAAAAAACGCACTTTCTCCCAAAATAGGCTCGCGGCTCTGTCTCGCACATTATACTCGGTCCAACGATGTTACATTAGGGGATCGATTAAAATACTATGACAGATGGGCCAGGGCTTTACTTGGTTTCCGTCAGAAAAAAAATCAAGTCGGCCGCTATCAACGAAAGATAAAGTTAAATGACGTCAGTGAGTTATGGCCATTTCAAAAACAAATTTCCAGGACTCAGTTCGATTTTTCAAGGGTTCTAAAATTTACATAACCCCTGGACTCCCAAGATCTCAATGATAATTCTCCTTGCTGCCTTCCATACATTTCATATGTTTTAGTTTAACAGATTTTCAGAACTTTCCAGGACCAGTGGCCTTTTTCCAGGACTTCCCAGTCCTGGAAAATGGCATAATAAAATTCCAGGACTTTCCAGGTTTTCCAGGACCCGTAAGAACCCTGCCTGCCCTAGCCAGAGAGCTACAGGGCCTGTCAATAGCTTAACTACGGCTTCCCGGCGAAAGAAAATAAGACTGAAAGCATGGCTACTTCCCCTAGATAAGATGCCATTCGTCACATCAACCCTCCAGAGGATTTGACTAGGCTTTCCGTTTGCACAAAAGCGATGGCAATATCTCTCAATTTGGTTTGATTTCAAGGCGATTTCAATCAACCATCTAGCCGTGCTTTTGTTATCGACGCAACTGCATATCTTGATTGTTCTAGTTTCGAGTCAGGATGGACGAGATTCAAAGCAGTAAACACAACAACTTTTTATTCTAGCGAGAGAGTTCTACAGACAAGATTCTGATGCGCATGCGCGCATGTATAAGACCGCATGTAAACTATGACATCCTCCTCTTTCTAAAAGGAGCTACGAACTCGCACAAAGAAACTTAATAATAAGGAAACAAAGATCTTGTGAAACATGAAGATCATATATAACAAATGACCTTGAACGAAACTTAGCAATCAAAGCAACAACACAAACTGTCCAATCTGTCAGGGGGCTTGACAAGTCTTGACGATCTGCGGAGCAGGGCTTCTGGAGTTGGACATCTCAACTGTGGTTCTCTGGTAGGTGCATCGGAGGCCAGTATGGTCTGTTCGCAGCTGTCACCTGAGATGCTGGGCATGGCGCTGCTGACTTGATTCATGGGTGCTGGTGGTTCATCACTGGGGATGTTTTGCATACAAATGTTCTCTCCTGTTGGTCGAATATGACTGCGGGTTCGCCTGAGGGTACTGCCATTTGTCATGGTGACCATGTATGAGCGAGGGGCCTGCGTGCTACACTTGACAATACCAGGTTCCCACTTGTGGTCATGTGGGTTAAGTCCACGCACTGGGTCATCAGGGCGTATGTCAGCAAGGGGCTTAGAGGACTTGTCATATTGTGATTTTTGCTCGTCTTGTCGTGCTTGGAGCTTGGTGTTTACCTCTCCATCTGCGGATAATGACAGGCCAGGTTTGGATAAGGAAGGGAGGTTGGCTTGGTATACTCTAGAGTTCAGCAGCTCGGCTGGTGATGCAATGTTGGTCAAGTGGGGTGCTGCGGAGGCATAACATGGCAAGATGAGGATCTGCATTGGATTCCTTGCATTTCTGGAGGAGGTTCTTCACAGTCTGTACAGTTCTCTCGATGAAACCATTGGCTTGCGGATAGTATGGACTAGTTGTCACGTGGATGAAACCATAAGTGCTGCAGAACTCTTGGAATAATGCAGAGGTAAACTGGGTGTCATTGCCAGTGACAAGTTTGTTTGGGATCCCGTGCTCTTCAAAAAAGGATTTCAGATGTGCTATTGTTGTGTCTGACCGGATGTTGTTCAATTTTCGCACAAGCGGAAACTTGCTGTAATAGTCAGATAACAGCAAATAGGGTGAGTTGTTCCAAAAGAATATGTCACATCCGAGTGTGTGCCAGGGTTTCTGTGGGATGTCATGAGGCATGAGGGGCTCCTTTAAGTTCATATTTTGATTATGCTGACATGGAGCACAGGATTTGACCATCTCCTCTATGTCGCGGTTTATGTTGACCCAGAACACCGAACCCTTGGCGCGGAGCTTGCATTTTTCTGCTCCTTGGTGTGCATAGTGTAGTTGCTGCAATGCATCTGCCTGTAGGCTCTTCGGAATAAAAATGCGTGTACCCTTCAGGATTATTCCATCTGCAACTGTTAATTCGTCACGATAGTTCCAGAATGCATGAAGGTGTACATCCTTGGCGGTTTCTTCCTTAATCTGTGCGATCCTTGTCGGGCTTGCATTTAGGTGGAGGTGCAGTTCATGGACAGACACATCCAGCCCTTCAATTGTGTCACCAGGGCAGGGACTGATCCTGGACAATGCGTCAGCCAGAGGGATGTTCTTTCCTTGTACATACTTGATTTCAGCATCGTATTTCTGAACCCTAAGCATCATTCTTGCAATTCGTGGAGGAGCTGTTGTGAGGTGTTTCTTGAAAGTTGCCTCTAGCGGCTTGTGGTCTGTCTCAACAGTGACACCTCTTCCATATACATAGTAGTGGAACTTCTCAAGACCATGTACTACGGCTAACATTTCTCTCTCGATGTTTGAATATCGTGATTCTGTCTCTGTCAAGAGCTTGCTTCTATATTCAATGGGGCCCTTGTCTTGAAGCAAGGTTGCACCAAGGCCACGTGAGGATGCATCAACTTGAATAATCACTGGCTTTGTGCTGTCAAAGTATTGTAAATAATTGGCTGATGTAATGGCTTTCTTGATCTTGTCTACAGCTTGCTGGTGCTGGGGCTGCCACTAAAAATTCGCTGCTTCTCTTGGTGAGGTCCCAAAGGGTGGCCGAGTGTGATGCTAGGTTGGTCAGATAACGGCTGAGAAACTGTCATGCCAAGAAAGGTTTGCAAGTCAGCAAGACTTGTGGAGGGGTCCATGCTGCTGATAGCTTCCACCTTCTGTGGGTCTGGTCTGAGTCCGCTTGAGCTGAGGATGTGGCGAAAGAATGGTATTTCCGTACATCTTATCTTGCATTTGTCTGCATTGAAACGGAGACCAGTTTCACGAGCACGTTCCATGACTGCTTTCAGGTTTGCATCATGGTCAACGAGGTCACAACCATAGATGACGATGTCATCAGCGATGCCAGTTACACCAGGGAGATCTCCAAAGGTTTCATCAACTTTCTTCTGAAAGATGTCCTGGGCACATATCAGACCGAAGGGACGCCGAAGGAACCTGTATCTGCCATGAGGTGAGTTGAAGGTTGTGTACAAGGAGCTGGCATGATCGAGTTTAATGTTCCAATATCCACTTCGGGCATCAACGATGCTGAAGTATTTGGCTCCATTCAACTTTGGAAGTACATTGTCTAATGTTGGGGTACAGTGATGTGGGCGCTTGATGCCGCGATTGAGCTCCTTTGGGTCTAAGCACAGCCGAAGCGTACCATTGGCCTTGGTTACACAAACTAATGAGTTCACCCAGTCGGTGGGCTCATCTACCTTCGTTATGATGCCTTGCTCGACAAGTGCATCACGTTCTCTCTTCAGAGGCTCACGAAGTGCTTCAGGCACACGTCGTGGTGGGTGGATAACTGGTGGAACCGTAGGGTCTAGGGTGATGTGAAACTCTCCTTGGAAGCATCCAATTCCCTGGAAGCAATCCTGATATTGGCAAAGAAGTTCTGACCTTGCATCTGCATTGCCTTGTGGATTTGGCATAGGTGCTGTTTCAGCCTGTGTAGTGGAGATACCATAGTTGAGGGTGATGAGTTTCATATCACAACAGGTTGGGAGACCCAGAATTGTTGGGCCTACAGTGTTCACTACATGGAACGCATATGATTTGGAGTGGCTGTGGTGTGACAGGGTGAGCTCACAGATGCCATAGTGCGGTATGGTGTGGCCCCCGAAGGTAGCAATCATTGTATTTGAAGGAGTTAGTCCAAGGGGTGCACCCTCTGGGCTGTAGCTCGACTGTGGACACAGGAGTTTGTATATGTCTATGGGTATGACATTTCCCTCTGCTCCAGTATCGATTTTGCATAGTAGTGGTGCTGTGACTTGACCTGAGTGTACTTGTAGCTGTAGTAAAGCTTGTGTATCATTTTCAGAGACACTGTTTATGTCTAAGGAGTGGAAGTACAGTTGTGGGGTGTCCAGCATGTGTGGTGTGTTGGTGTTCTCTGGCAGTGGAACTTCAGCACTTTGGTCAGCTGTGTCAATGGTATGGATGTTCTTTTCTTTTGCCGCCGGTCCTTGGGTTGGTCATGGCCTTGTGGCTTTATTCCTGGGCGAGAGCGGCACACAGCCTTCCAGTGATTGTATTTGCCACAAGCTTCACACTTAGTTCCATAAGCTGGCCACAGAGATCTCCGAGTTAGGTCATGATGATTTCCACAATTCCCACACCTTTCATCTTTGGCTTGGTTTTCCTGTATTGGAGGTTGTCTTGTGTGTGATTGACTGTTGTAGTTTGAATGCCTCTGATATCCTGTAGCTGGTTACTCGTAGCCGCTTGGGTTCTTGCAATATTTATTGCTTTGTCAAGTGTCAAAGTGTCATCGTGTTCAAGAGGTTTTGACTGCACACGTGGGTTATTTGATCCAAAGATTAAAGCATCGACAATGTGTTCGTCAGAGTTTGTGTACTTACATTCTTTTACTAGGATACGGACTTTCTTGAGAAAGGAGTCGACTGTTTCGCTTGGCTCTTGCTTTATGGAGCGAAGTTTGTAGCGGGCGAGTCTGAAATTACTTCTCGGTGCCACATAGTTTTCGAATTTTGCCCAGTATGTGCTGAGTTTCTTCTTTTCGTCGGCTGTTAGCGTCCACGTGTAGGCTAGTTCTCGGCCTTCGTCGCCTGACCAAATCAGCAAAAAACTTATCTGTTCTTCCTCGCTCTTGTCCTTTAACGGGTCGGAGAAGTAAAGCTGGCAGAGATCTTTGAATTTTCTGAGGGCTTGCGGCGCGTCCGATGAGGACCAGTCCATGTGGGGAATCGGTAATCCGGCTAGCTCCGCAATGGTTTCGTGTTATTGAGGTCGATCGAGGACGTGGATATGCACCGGCTTGGTGCTCAAAATTCGCTTTGAAAATCAGAGATAAGGTATTGTACTTACGCAGAGCATCCCACTTCTGACACCATGATGTAGTTTCGAGTCAGGATGGACGAGATTCAAAGCAGTAAGCACAACTTTTTATTCTAGCGAGAGTTCTACAGACAAGATTCCGATGCGCATGCGCGCATGT
This sequence comes from Catalaphyllia jardinei, assembly GCA_022496165.2. NCBI lineage: Eukaryota > Metazoa > Cnidaria > Anthozoa > Scleractinia > Caryophylliidae > Catalaphyllia > Catalaphyllia jardinei. The sequence continues at coordinate 9,638,499 of CM042747.1, read as the reverse complement.
ATAAGACCGCATGTAAACTATGACATTGATAGAAGACATTTATTCATTATAAACTATATAAAAGCATAAATTTTGACATAATTTATAAACTATGATATCAATCAATTAAGGATAAAATCCTGCAAACGAGATTGAGGGAAATTTTTTTAAAAGGCTCTGCAGGTACCAAATAATCTCTCTTACAGCAGTCTTCAAAACTTCAAAGATTCCGACAAATTTGCTATTTACAAAGATAAAAGTAGCTAACTTTAATCACTTTTAATTTGTCGAAGAGCAAACACTGCTGACTGGAAATAACTTGAATTTATATGCTATTACGCTATAAACAAATTTGAGGGATTTGATAATAAATTGCATTAAATAAAAAATCACTATATCCCTAATTTCTCTAATGACAAAGCACCGAGCGTAATTGTTCACCACAAGTTTTTCTCTAACTAAAATGTGAATGCTCGTGTACGGATAGCTTGTCCTTCCTGTTGGTGGCATATCCACAAATGGAACACTGGAAGGGTTTTTCATCACTATGTAAGCAGGTCATGTGACGGAGAACGGAACTTTTCTGGGTAAACAAGGAGGGACAGATCTCGCACTTGAATCTCTTCTTGGACGTGAGCTTTTCAAATTTTCCTGGACGTATTGATGACATTTTATCCTGTATGCTGCATGCTACCCCAGGACAAAAAGCGTGTCGTTTTCGCAAAGATTTCAGGTTGCTCTTGCTCTGTAAAGAAATGGTTCTCAGTGGCTGTCTGGGCAATCTCTCGATGTTACACAAGGATTTGCCAGTGTACCCATAATGAATTTCGTCAAAGTGTTTAGTCCATTCGCCTTTTGTGCGGAGAGTTGTACAACAAATCTCACATTTGTATGGTTCACTGGTCGTTACAGCCACAGAAGGCACCTTAAGGCAGTTTTCAGCAACGGAACTAACATTTCGGAGGATGTTTCTTTGTGAAGGGAAAATATGTCGCCTTGTTGGGTTTGACAACTTGGAAAGCTTCACAGTCGGCGTTGCCTTCGAACCCATGACCCCTTGATCGGCTAAGGCTCGAGACCCAGAATGAACAAGGAAAAAGTGTTTACACTGGAGACTGAACGCAGAGAATCTCTTATCACAAAATTCGCACGAAAATGCTTTGCTGCTAGTTACAGTTTGCCCATTGAAGGACCACATTTTAGCACGGTCGCTAGACCCGAAGTTGACATCGTGCCATCTGAATTTCTTCTTTTCTGGTTGACAATCTGAGTTTGATACGTCTTTCTTTCTTTTTACAGGAGTTGATGAAGATGTAATGCTCCGATGAATGCAAAACGGCATTGCTTCACTACTCTTGTCATTGGGAACTTGTGGTTTCAACTGGCAGAGCTTGGAAGTCGCGTTGGTAACTCCAGTGTGCGCAAGCATAACATGTCTATAACGACTAGTAACTTGGAGGAATTGCTTGGGGCAATATTCGCATGGAAATGCCTTGTTCCTTGGAAAACGCTCTTTTACGTGTGATCCAACTATACAAGTTCTTGATTTACCCTCGCGGTTATGTTCATCTTCACTCCATGGTTGACTCTCGTGCAAAGGTTTGCTAATGAAAGTTTTATCCACATCACGTTTGGACTGCAAAGACGAAGGTGCAAAGTGATTTTCATGCGATTTTAACTCCTGTCTGCCACGGCAACTCCTACTAAGGAACTCCCTTCTAGAGAACCAGCATCTAAACCGATTAAATTGGACGGTGCGCTTTGTCCCTAGTGTGCCCACTTTCCTTGTAACCTTCACCCCTCTTGGCTGAGCATTAGGATTCCTGGCTGCTCTACGCCCTTCTTTACAATTCTGGAAAGCCTCTATGCTTACTTTTGCTGTACAGCCTTTCTGAAAACAGTTGTTCTTCCTTTCAGATTGATTAACAACGCGTGTGCATGAATCATGATTCGATCCAAATTCCTTTCCGTGTGCAATCATAATGTGCTTGTAAAGGCTATTAATATCGGAAACGCCTTTTTGGCAGTATTGGCACTGGAAAGCCCTCACTGAGGCCAAAAGCTGACTATTTTTCATCTTGCGAATGGATTGCATCTTGTCCTGAACAACACCTCTGACAAACTTGTCATTAAAACCAGACCCGTTATCATTTCCTTCCAGAGACAATTCTTTGCAATGAATACAATAGACACATTTGTTACCACTTCCAAATGCAAAGAATCGAACTTTACAACGACAGCACACCTCTTGTGCTCCCAGGTTCGTTCCACTGGTGCTGACCTCGATACCATCTTTTCCTTCCTGTTTGCACCCTTGGTCCGGAGATTGATACCTCTTCCTCGTGGAGTGCTTTTTTGTGACATGATTTTTCATACCACTGACACTCTGGAATACCTTACTGCAGAACTGGCATTTCCAAGGAGCAATTTTTTCCGACTCTGACCATGACTGCGTTCTCTCCGTTACGTTACCGTTGGAGGTCTTGATGCCATCTTTCTCCTCTGGCTTACACCCTTGGCGAGTAGCTTCAGACTTCCTCTTCGTGGAGTGGTTTTTCTTGATATGTTTTTCCATACAAGTGACACTCTCGCATACCTTACTGCAGAACTGGCATTTCCAAGGAGCAATTTTTGCCCATTCTGACCACGACTGTGTTCTCTCAGTTGCCTTCCTGTTGTTGATCTCGATGCCATCTTTCTCCTCTGGCTTACACCCTTGCTGAGATGCTTCAGACTTCCTTCTCTTGGAGTGGTTTTTCTTGACATGTTTTTTCACAGCACTGACACTCGGGAATACCTTTGTGCAGAACTGGCATTTCCAAGGAGCAATATTAACCCATTCTGGCCACGACTGCGTTCTCTTGGTTACTTCTCTGTTGGTGGTCTTGATGCCAACTTTCTGCTCTGGCGTACACCCTTGGCTAGAAGCTTCAGACTTCCTCCTCTTGGAGTGGTTTTTCTTGACATGTTTTTTCATGCCACTAACACTCTGAAATACCTTACTACAGAACTCGCATTTCCAAGGAGCAATCGTATCTTCTAAACACGTGTGTGTTTTCTCTGCCACTTTGCTGTTGGTAGTCCCGATACCATCTTTGCCTTCTTTCTTGCACCCTGGTTGATCTTCAGACCTCTTCCTCTTGGCGTGTTTATCCTTGACATGCTTTTTCATAGCACTGTCATTCTGGAATACTTTACTGCAGTACAGGCATTTCCAACGTCCAACTTTTCTCTCCTCACTATGGTACTTTCGCATGTGTTTGTAGCGACCCTTGCATGTCATGAATCGCTTATCACAATGCAGACAACAAATCTGTGGAACCCTTCGAGCTTCAAATTTCATTGGATCAGTCTCGGTCGACGAAGAGCACTTCTGGTCCGGTTTTACTAAGTCGTGTTTCAAAAAGTGTCTTTGTCGTCCCTGAACAGTTCGGAATCCTTCACCACAGCGTTTACATTTGTATGGTCGATCGTGCTGACGTCGTTTGTGTCGCAATAAATTTTGCTTAAACGAAAACCCTTTACGACAGAAAGGGCACGCAAAAGCGGTTGTTATTCCGGCATGCGAACGCTTGTGTTGAGACAAGGAACGACTGGACTGGAATGACTCGCAGCAAACGTTACAAACACGAGGTTCCTGTGTACTTGCATCACCGACTCGCTTGGGTAAAGTAACCTGCATATTACCAAACCGAGAGTGATGGCTTTTATGCGATCTCAATGTATCTTTTGACATGAATTTTGTTCCACAAATATCACATTTGAAGGATTTATCTTCTGCTAGAAATTTTGAAGATTTGAGTGATGGATTTGGAGGTGACAAATGATTAGACTGAGAGGCGTTTCGACTATGGTGAGTCATGTGAGAGCGTAAAGAGGTTTCCTTGTGGAAAGATTTGTTGCAGACCTTACAATGGAGAGCTGAGCTTTCGATCCGTTTCACAGAAGACCAGGAGACACTTGTGACATTTTCAGCACGGTAGCATTCATGCTGGTGCAGTGATTCTTTTGAGCTGAATGGTTTGCCACAACAATCACAAGACATTTCTCGAACTCTTTTCTTTTTCCGAAAATGGCAGGCTTTGTGGCAGTGCATCAACCGCAAAGAAGGAAACTCTTTCCCGCAAACTCCACATGTGAACTGTCCATTTCTGGGTTGAATCTTATCCAGGCGTGAAGTTTCCTTATTCGGCGTTATGGATGAGATACCAAACGGATTCGGCAGTGCTTTGGATAACAAACCAAGCGAAACCGGCAGCATTGGATTTTTCTTCCTAAAGTGGGCAGCCCTGTGGCGATGCATCAAGGACAAAGAAGGAAAACCTTTGGTGCAAAATTCACATCTAAACTCCACGCTACTGTATGCTGTTTGATCTTGCGGAGATCTCCGAGGTATGTTGTGTTTTCCATCTGATGCTTGCACAGCTCTCTTGGACTCGAGGTCCTTCGCCGTTGCACCTTCCTTCACCTTTGCCTTTTGGTAAATGCGTGCGTGACTGAGTGGCTGGCATTCTGGAAACGTTAAGTTACGCTGACTGCATTTAACAGATTCAACTGAGAATTGATTGAAGACATCTTTTCTTGTTTCATGTTTCATAGCAATGTGTACAGCTAACTCACGTTTAGAGCTGCACACCTTTGCGCACTTTCCACACTTGATAACTTTAACCCGTGGGTGCTTTTCTCGAATATGCCTTGCTAAGTTGAAAGAGTAAGCGAAAGGAGCCTTACAAATCTGGCAAACATGGCGGGTTGAATACTTTTTGCCTCTTAGTACAAAAAACCCTTTTGTGGGATACTTCGGCACAGAGTTTGAAGTTGTCTTCTGAGAACTCCCTTCTTTGTCAGACTTGCCTTCGCTCACGTTTCTCTTAAGATGAATTCTCTTGTGGTTAGATAAACCAGTTCCAGACAGGAAACAAAGGCCGCAATGTTCACACTTGTAGGGTTCTGCAAGGAAGGAAGGCTTATGCAAAGCTTCATGCCTAAGTAAATTCTCTCTCTTTCGAAAGAGCTTACCGCACGTTTTGCAAGTAAATGCATCAGCATTCTTGTGCGGCACCCGTTTCTTGTGCCGCCTCAGACATTTCCAGTCAGCAAACACTTTGTCACATTCAGTACATTCAAACTTGCCATTGGAAAGACGTTTGTATTCGTGAACTGTCTTTTCATGGCGTTCAAGAGGAATCGTATTGTGAAACACCATGCCACACATCTTGCAACTGCAACTCATATTGAAGTGCAGGCTGTGGTGCCTCTTTCTCGACGATGAATGGGAGAAGACCTTGCCACAAATCCGACATGCATATGGCTTGAGGCCTTTATGGATGTTCTTGTGTCTTTGTAGACTTTGAGGTGTTTTAAAGCTTCTGTCGCAGTGGATGCACCGCCAGAGGTGGTGCTCGTTGTTTATTTGACAGCGGAACTTGTTGTGAGTGGCAAGGGAGGTCGGTCCTGAGCAGACCATGAAGCACTTTTGACACTGTATCGGTCCATCTGTATGAAAAGAAATATACAAATAAAGTGTCATTTACAGGTACCGGTATTTTCAGTTTACAACGTTCTTCTGAAATGCAAAAATCAATCACACAAGTAAAGTAAAGGAGCACATGCCTGCAATTTTGTCAGATTCATCTTTATTTAAGATATCCAAATCACAAGCGTATCTGTCTCCGTACCACACTAGGAGCTCCATGCCGGGCTCAATTGTCTTGTAGGAGCGATAGTAAATTTCACCTCGAAACTGGAAGGCTACAAGATTCTGCTCATCATCATTACGGGCACAGTTCACAAAACGTAGCCAATTACTGTATTCCTCATCCCGAGCATCAACAACATGCGTGACACGTCCATTTTCAATTATCTGTAAATAAGAAGAATTCACCTGAGACGCAGCAGATATGTTTCACTGTTAGTCTTACGCCGAGGGTTCGCAAAATTTAACTATGTTCACACAAGCGACATGAATTTGATACACCTTTCTATTAAAGCGGATGTCTGTTATGTCTGCGACGTAACAAATGAACCAAACGCAAACCAAAATGCTGGAAACTTCAATTTTTTCTGATGCCTAGTTTTATCATGGTAAATATGCTCACACGTTCTTGCGTGTAAACCATACTTTATGGGTAGGAAAGATGCCTTCAACGCTGGTTTTACTCCTTAAAACTAAATAACGACATGTTCGTTTATCTTGACTTGACCTAATCTCCTAAAAGTGACGCCAGTCTGGAGCACAAGTTATAGCTGAGTGGGAAGTTTGGCTTAGCCCTATTTTTTCGATAACGAAGTTGCTAACCAATATTACGGCTTCTAGGAACGACTACTTAGCGAACTTGTGCTAATTAGAAGGTTCTTTCTTACATCCCACATGTAGCTCTGATCCATGCTTGGAGTTACATTTGCCACGCCTATCTTTTGGCCCCAGTATGGGCCAAAGACTACATCATTTTCAAATCTCTCCTTGGCAAAGATTCCCAGGCCGGCATCTAAAACGAACAGGCACAGTTTAATAATTTTAAGAAACAACACAAAAACATGTTTCGACACATTTCATGTTTCTTAAAAACGTTGTGATGTTTCTTAAAATTGTAACATGTCTGCTACTATCCACAAATTTTCACAATTTAATACCACTGAACAAACCCTTGACTTCTTTGCATTCTTGACCATAACAAAACATCAAAATCTACGTTCTCGCAGAATGTTGCAGCAAGGCGGTCAATTTACCAATCTTAACTTGCTTCCTGTCATATTATTATTATTGGGAAGTGAGTTACGATTCAGGTTTGCCACTCATAAGACTGAAGAAATCTCCAGCCTTTCCCTGATTTTCAGTTACCACAAAAAATTTTAAATTGTCAATTTCTTACTTTTCCTCGAATGTGGAAACCCTACAAGATGCTCTGCAGTTTTTTTGACTGACCATCTACCTAGCTGTTAGCTATCTTGTTGTTGGTTGAAGGAGCCATGCCACAATGCTTTTTGTTATTGTCTGTGAGTCAAAAAATTTGGTACCTTAAAAATGTGAGACCTCATAATCATAGCGTGCTACAACATGCAAGATAAATAAGCACCAAAAGGCAACAATTAAACAAAAATGTTGTCTGGGTGTTGGAGAATGGAGATAATTACAAAGGATTGTGACTGAAACCCGTGAAGAAAATTTTCAAGATGGACAAACCGTGACCTAGCTTTTATCAACACCTTTTGAAACAAATTGTGCTAGAAATCCAATTGAGACAATCACATTTGACCTACCCGGTATACTTGAAATCTTCAAATCCATGTTACTTGGAATAGTGGACCTTGCTTTTGTCAATCCTTCTTTTCCCAACACATCTGTAGGTTCCCTCACCCACTTCAAACTACCGTGAATTGAACAATTACCAATGCGCAGTTTGTCACATTGACTGCAAACTAAACAAGACTGTCAATGTTAGTTTCAAGGCTTGGAAACAGATGCCTGAGATTGACAGGGCATGACTATGAGACCATGCTATCGGAAGTTGGCAATATTTAAAGTACTTGATTGATAGATGATTCAGTTTGCATCAAGCAATAGACCCTTCTCCAAAATGGCGGCCGAAAATTCAAATAAGTTAAAATTAGCTAAAATATAACGTATACCAGCACTAGAAAAAACACCTTTACTTTAGTAAACCTGCAAAGTTTCAGCATTTCAGGCGTAACATCAGCTGAGAAAATGTAAGATGAAAATTGAAAAATTTAGAGACGTTTGTATGACTGGGGGTATGTAAATTTTACAATTTTCAACTTACATTTTCTCAGCTGATATTACACCTGAAATGCTGAAACTTTGCAGGGTTACTAAAGTAAAGGTGCTTTTTCTAGTGCTGGTATACGTTTTTGGTTTTGACTTATTTGAATTTTCGGCCGCCATTTTGGAGAAGGGTCTATTTCTTCAATACAAACCATATTATTTAAAAAAAACTTTCAAAACGCCATAAAAATGTTCAGTATCAATGGTCTCATAACTGAAAGTTATAAAAGTCCATGCGTAACAGGTTTGTCATGCTCTTTCCATTTTTGGCATCAACTTCGTTTCACAGTTTTATATCAGGTATGGTCATGTCACAAAGTTGTGCAATGCCCTTAATACTCAGACCCTACAATATTTACCAGTGGTACTCATGTAAAATCGCTTTTGGGATTGTGAATTTTAGTAGAAATAGAAACAGCTGGACTTCTCATAAAGGATAAGTCTGGACAGTACTTGCTAATATGACACAAAACTGTACAACATACAAGAGTCAAACAAAACAGACTAAGTTTTGTGTAAGAAAGACTAGTTTCCCTTACATATCCATAATTGTTTTCTTGTGAAAGGACCTCAATTGAACGCTTAAGACAAATTTTGAAAAGCAAAACCCCTGAAAGACACCAGTCCAATTGTTTCCCTAACAGGTTCCACTTTTAATATCTTTACTTGTTGAGATGAGACTGAGCAGCCAAGGCTGAGCCAAATCCCAGTCAAAATGAATGATCAAAATATCAGTTGTTTCCTTTATCTGGAATACACTCAGAGAGGCAACAATCAAAACTTTAAATTGAAACCCCTAAGCAATACTAAAACACGATTTTGAGCTACTCAAAATTAGAGTGTGCATTGGCAAGTCCTCATACTAAGCGTGTTATTTTTTGAGTCTACTTACAAATATACTCATCTTCTTCCAGTTCTATTCTCTTGTTGATGCAATTTGTAGTAAATCTTAGTTTCTGGAAATACATTAATTTTACAGAACAATAATGTACATTAAATACACAAAATCATGCAGTATTACATGTACCATTAATAATAAAATTGTTGCCTTTGTTGAGAAAACATGATACCACATTTGTAACTGAGTCATTTTCCTGCCTTCTCCAAATTCTAAGTCAATAACATTTCAGGAACACTTTATGACAAGTCCATGAGAGCTCCTCCGTGTTTTATGGGCCAATGAAATAACATTACATTTTCCATATTTTGCAAGAATTGTCTGTGTGTAAGTCCAACTGAGCTGCAGCACTTACCTCCAAAGGAATTGAAAATTCCTTAATTCTTGGTTCACATCTGGGTATACCAACAGTAGCAGCATCAGAGGGTAAAACTGGTTCTTGAAAGGCCTTAACAGAGAAATTAGAATATCCATTTACAGCAAGTAGAAAAAGAACCAAATAATCAATAGTTCCGAGGCCTGTCCTTGGAAACATGCAACCACCTGTGATGTGCCAAGTTGTTCAAAGTAGCCCTAATGAACAAAATAGTGGGAGGGGATGTTTTTCATAAGAGCCCTTTCCCAGCTGTATCAGTGAATACTACTGTAAACTTTGTGTAGTGTTTAGATAGCAATGTTTCTATCAGGGTAGGGGAAGGCAGAAATCTTTTCTATCAATATCAGCCACCAGTATTTCTCTAAAGTAGTACATGCATATCACCATCCATGTACATAAACACATGGCACAAGATTGTCAGGCCGATTGAAAAAACAAGACACGAAAACAAATCTCACCACCTTAAGGAAGACCAGGAAGGGCTAAGCTTCTGAAAAGCAGTGAAGTATGAGCAGGAGGAAAGAAGCATTCCTTCCTGCCATTTTTGGGCCTGACAAGGAGACCCAGGTTAAAGTTTTTGCCTGCATGTATCATCTGCTAAGCTTTGATTTGCAGGGATGGCACTAGAATTTTTTAATCTGGGTCCTTGTACCCACACGTCTGGTCAAATTGGAGTCCCAAGCATTTTGGTGGGTCTCATTTAGACAGAAGTGAGAATGCTCCAGTTGTAGTGCTTCAAGTAAAAATCTACCAAACAGTAAACTAGGAGATGAATTAAGCCTCATTTACATGTATATTGCAAACCATATAATCGTTTAAATAGAGAATCAAGTACATCCTTAAGGAGTGAACTAGAAACATGTATGCCAGAGTCAAACTATGGCAGTACCACTAAAGGCAATCTCACTAACATAAATACCAAAGTTAGCCTAGATGTTACCTCACTAGAGAGAGCATCAACAACTTCTTCCTCCTCACAAGAGTCAATGTCAATAACTCCTTTCTCTTCATTGTTAACTCCAGCTTTTATATTAGAAGTTGTGTCAGACTCCTAACAATAAAATAAATTTGTGTTTAGTACCTTCTTGTTGCTTAATAGGAAACTGTAAGCATCACAGCGACAAAAAAACAATTATCATCGAAGACTGGCTGGCTACATCTAGAATTATTCCCTGCCACACCCCTCTCATACACACAGTGAATCTGTTTGGGCATTTTTTATGGAGAAACAAGGCACATGTATGCTCAAGGACAGTTCCCCAGGTGCAAGGGAGGCTCAAGGAAAAAACTGAAACAATCAAACAAACAAAACAAAGTGGTCATATTACAACCAAATGTCAGTGAACAGCTGGCCAGGCACAGTGTGGAGGCCTAGGGCTAATTGAGTTATTCCCTAGAATATGAACCAACTCTGGGTGGTGAAGAGAAACTGACAAGGGTAAGTATGAGTGAAGCCTACCAACATCTGCTAATGGAAGGCAAAATCTGAGCGGTACACTAATGACATATATATGCAAGATATAAGCTCATAGGAAGGAACTTGAGTGGAAAAAGCAAGGTGCCATCCACAGAGCTGTCTGTCAACCACATAATCCAGGACCAAGGGAAGCAAATAACAAAAGAATGTTATTGCTGCAGTGGATAATTCCATGACAGCACCAGTTCCGAGTTTTTGACAGCAATTTTGTGAGAATCAAGGGTCCAAACTGAGAGCTACACAGGCTAGCATTTACTTGACTTGATACGATGATGGATATTAGAGTATTTGGCTAGTGAAAAATTTGTTTTGGCTAGTGAATCAAACCTGTCACTACCCACTGGGCTAGCAAGCTGAAAAGTTAGTCCTGAGCCATGACACTTGTATGGTAACCATTTTAAGCAAGAAAACCTCCAGAAGAGTTAACTTAGTCAAAGAAATCGGGTGCAGAGGCAGCTTGAAATAAAACCTGCTTAACTTAACTCTGAACATGGAAGAGATTTGGTCAGAATTGTAGGAACAGTGGACATTGTGCTGAATTTTCTAAGGGGGATTGGTTACTTGTGGTATGGCTTAACTGGAAGAAGTTGTTTGAGATCAGTGCCGACGAAGATCAGGCAGAATCTAAACTTGAGATATTGATCTGGTAATACACAGATCTAAACAAGGAGGTTGTGGTGCATTTTGTACTCCCACCTGTAGAATCCCCGAAGAAGATACGACTCGATGGACACGGATTAAACCACAACAAAACACATTTAATAATCCAACATGGCTTGCCCGCTTTTACGCGCCCCCTACATCATGTAGGACAGCATGAAATATACATCTGCACTCTTCATGTAGACTTACACGAAACATCCTAGATCCCTTTCCTTCTTCATAAAACAAGAAGACAAATATAACATTGTGAACTTAAACAACACTTAAAGAGTCATCCTGACATCCGATGATCACGCTAAAGTTAATGTTCAATAATAAATGTTCATTCTAGAACAAAGTCCTCAAATCTTTTTGGTGCATGTCTTGTCCGCACTGGTCGTGGTGACTTCACAGGTGTGGCGTCGCTCTGCTTGATTTCATCCTTCTGACTCTGTTGAATTCCTCCCAGATCACTTGCAACATCTCCAACATTCACCTCTTGAGGTGCTGATTTCTCCGGACCCTCTGGTTTCTCTCTTTCATGGTACAACTTCACATGAGTGGTATTTCTTTTATACTGGGCTCCCTCAGGCGACTTGATTACAACACTGTTACCGCACTTGTCAATTAGCTCGTATGGCTGGCTCTCAAACTGGGTGGTCCACTTGTTTGCTCGAGGTTGCTTTAACAGGACTTTGTCTCCAGCCATCAGATTGCTTTCTTCAGCCTTATGCGTTCTGTCAGAGTATTCCTTCATTTTTCTTTTCTTTTCTTGGTCTCGATCCCTTACTTCTTCATCTAGTTTTGCAGCCTGCCTCAAACCTGGAAGCTTTGTGCGCAATGTCCTTCCGAACAACAACTCTGATGGGCACACTCCTGTACTTGGATGGGGAGTGTTTCGATAGGCAACTAAATACGTCTGTACGGCCTCTTTCCAGTCCTTTCCTTCCACTTGTGCAATCTGCATTCTTTTAAGAAGTGACCTGTTCTGACGTTCAATCTCTCCATTCGCTTGGGGCCACAGCGGGGTGGTCTTCCTGTGCTTAATTCCATTGTCCTTTAAGAACGTTTTAAAAGCTTCTGCCACAAAATGGGGACCATTGTCACTCGTCCCCGGGTAGATGGAGCTCGTTAGCCCTGGTAGGCAGTTCATCTAGGAGAAGGAAAACTCTGATTCAAAACCCGGGTAGATGGAGCTCGTGATCCTTGGTCGGCGGTCTGTCTAAGAGAATGGGAAACTCTGATCTAAAATACCCCTGGTCCTCCAGGTTGGGGGTTGAGCAGGAGGCCAACTACCTCCTCTTGGAAAAAAAAAAAACTGGTTACAGAAACTACGGACAGAGAAATGAGAAACTCAGGTGAAGCGGGGACCGCCAATAGTGGCAGCATGCCGACGAGGGGTGAAAACCTGCGGGAAGCCCAGCGTCCGACGAGATCCTTTGCAACACCTAAACATACCTCCACCATTGGACACTGGAATGTGCGAACGATGTATAGGGGAGGAGCAGCAGCGCAGATCGCTAGGGAGATGGAGAGGTACCAACTGGACATTCTAGGCATCAGTGAATGCCGATGGACAGGAGCAGGCAGGATGAAGCTTGCTTCAGGTCAGACGGTCATCTACAGTGGTGACGAAGAACTACATGAGGGAGGTGTTGCTATCATGATGAGCCAGCAAGTAGTGAAGTCACTCATGGAATGGACGCCTATCAACAAGAGAATCATCACAGCCAGATTCTACACCAGGCACAGGAGAATGACAGTAATACAGGTGTACGCCCCACACAACGAGAGAGAAGACGAGGAAAAGGAACAGTTTTACCAGGAGCTACAAGAGACACTGGACGGATGCAACAAGAATGACATCCTCATTGTCATGGGGGACTTCAACGCCAAAGCTGGGAGTGACAACAACGGTTACGAAAAGACAATGGGTGTACACGGACTAGGGACACAAAATGACAATGGTGAAAGACTCTGTGAATTCAGCCAGATGAATGGACTGGTCATCACAGGAACACTATTCCCCCATAAAGACATCCACAAAGCAACATGGATATCAGCAGATGGTAGAACACGCAACCAGATTGATCACTTTCTCATCAGTGGTCAGTGGAGAACCTCGGTACTGGACACTAGGGCCCAGAGAGGAGCCGACGTTAACAGCGACCACTATTTGGTGAGGATACGCATCAAGCTACGTCTCAACACACACAAGAAGAAAAACAGGGTCAAACCGAGACTAGACGTGGAGAGACTGAAGGATGAGAAGATAAGGAAATCCTTCAATGAATCAGTGAAGAAGAAGCTGGAGGAAGGTAGAGAGGAGACAGAGGACGTTGAGAAAGTTTGGGAGCACCAGAGACAGGCATACGTACAGTCAGCAGAAGAGGTGTTAGGTTTCAGGAAAGGAAAGAGCAAACCATGGATTTCCGAGAACAGCTGGAACTTGATTGACGAGAGAAGAGACATCAAGACCAAGATTGACAGCACTCACTCCGAGCGACTCAAGAACCGAATACGAGAAGTATATAGGGAAAGAGACGAAGAAGTGAAGAGAAGTGTGAGAGAAGATAAGAGGAGGTGGATTTCAGAGAAAGCAGAGAGAGCACAGGATGCGGCGGAAAATGGTAGGCAGAAAGAACTGTATAGTATTGTCAAACAGCTGACTGGAAAAAGTAACAGACAGACAGCAGCAGTGAAGGACAAGAACGGTGAGTTGCTGAAGAACAAAGAGGCAAGACTCGCCAGATGGAAGGAACATTTTGAGGAGGTGCTCAACAGAGACGCACCGGACTCTCCACCTGAGGAAGAGAGAGAGAAGAAGAGGAACTAGACATTCCCGTAGAACCTCCGACCATAGATGAAATACAGGCAGCACTGAAGAACTTGAAGAACGGGAAGGCCCCAGGAGCAGACCAGTTATCAGCTGAGATGCTCAAAGCAGACATAGAGCGGACCAGTCAGGAACTGAAATACATTTTTGACTTGATTTGGAGAGATGGAAGAGTACCCAAGCAATGGACAAAAGGACTGATCTGTAAATTGCCTAAGAAAGGAAACCTACTGGATTGTAGCAATTGGAGAGGGATTACTCTCCTACCCCTAGCCAGCAAAGTGCTCAGCAGAATATTGATCAACAGGATCCAGACTGGAGTTGACAGCACGCTCAGGAAGGAGCAGGCCGGATTCCGACGTGGCAGAGGGACTGTGGACCAAATCTTCATCCTCAGGAACATCCTAGAGCAAGCCAACGAATGGAACGCGACACTGTACATACACTTCGTGGACTTTGAAAAGGCGTTCGACTCCGTGCATAGGGTCAGCCTTTGGACCATCATGAAGAAGTACGGAATACCACAGAAACTGATACAGATGGTGAAGACCCTGTACCAAGACTTTCAATGTGCAGTGATTGATGAGAATGAAACCACAGACTTCTTCCCAGTGATGACTGGAGTGAAGCAGGGGTGCTGCATGTCGGGACTTCTGTTCCTTCTCATCATAGACTGGGTGATGCGGCAGACAGTGGAGGGAGAGAGAACAGGGATTCGGTGGAACTTCACCACAATGTTGGAGGATCTGGACTTTGCTGACGACATCGCCCTTCTGTCATCAACAATGAACCACATTCAAAGAAAAACGACAAATCTTGAAGAAAACGCAGCACGGGTAGGCCTGAAACTGAATGCGAGGAGGTGCAAGATACTGAAATCCAACAGCAAGAGTGACGCCAACTTGACCGTAAGTCACAGCGACGTGGAAGAAGTCGACAGCTTCATGTACTTGGGTGCCAACGTGACAAAGGACGGTGGAAGCACAGCGGACATGAAGAAAAGGATCAGCCTAGCCAGCTCTACCTTCAACAGACTCTCCAAGATATGGACAGCTACGGATATTGGAAGAAAGACCAAGGTTTCCCTCTTCAAGAGCCTGGTCTTATCAGTACTTCTGTATGGATGCGAAACTTGGAAACTGACCAAGGGGGAAGAAAACAAGCTTGACGTCTTCCAGACCAGATGCCTGAGGAGGATGTTCAAGATTAGATGGCAGCAACGCGTCACAAACAAAGCAGTTCTCGAGATGGCAGGGGCAGAGAAGATAAGTGATGAAGTGAGGAGGAGAAGATGGAACTGGATAGGGCATGTGCTGAGAAAAGAACCGACACATGACTGCGCTGTTGCCCTGGGATGGGCACCAGAAGGGAAAAGAAAAAGAGGCCGCCCGAAAACGACGTGGCGACGAATGGTGGAGGTGGAACGGAACCAAGCCGGCTGGCAGACGTGGGGTGAAGCACGCCGGACAGCCGCAGACCGACCCAGATGGAAGAGAGATGTCCGGGCCTTGTGTGCCTCCTGGCACTGAGAGATTTAAGGTTAAGGTTAAGGATTGTCACTCGTCACTGTGTATGGCAATCCGTGAGTTGCAAACATCT
>CM042747.1:9606635-9622509 GCA_022496165.2 Catalaphyllia jardinei | reverse complement strand
ATATACATCTGCGCTCTTCATGTAGACTTACACGAAACATCCTACACCACCTCATAAGAGTCTGGGCACATCAGTAATCTTATTTACATGTTATTACATCAGATCTATGCACTCTTGGATCAGGTCCGCCATGTGCATGATGTAGAGTTATATTTGCTGCATTTATTAAAGCTTCAGTACTTAACACTGGCAACGAGGATTCTGGAAACTCCGAAAGTTAATGATGCTTGCAGAAACAGCAGTGAACAAAGCAATCACACAAGAAGCTGCATGCAAAGATGTTAAAGATATTGCAGATTCCTATGGAGGAGAAACCGGGGCTAGTGATAACAGTGGTGGTTTGAATGAAGTGGTGCTTGACAACTGAAAGTCACACGGTCATTTTTAGAAGTGAGGTAGAGGTCATACAAGGGGCAGAAAATCAGGTCAGTCTTCTGGGGACAAGAAGAGGTGGTACCACTGTGGTCTCATGGATGACACAGGATAACTGCAGATACAAAGGTGTTGAGTGTTTCAAGCCCCAAAAAACAGGTAATTTGCTGTCTGAATGTCCTTACGGGAAAACTTCTCCAAAGCCAAAGAGGCACAACATGTCCGTCTTGCAAAAGATTCCAAGGACCTAGGAGCAAGCAACTCAGGAGATGGTTTCCATGCATCTATTTTCAGTTTAGAGTCTGACACAGGATTTAAAGATTTTTGCCCCTGCCGTTAAGGTTCCTTTGTAGATTGAATAAGTTAATTTTCAAATGGAAGTGGATACTGGAGCACCAGGATCTATTGTGAATTACATGGATTACAAACAATATTTCAAATACCCAACACTGAGGCCAGGCAATAAGTCATTCCATGCTTACACCGGCACGCTGCTGGATATTGCAGGGCAAGTCTTGGTTGATGTGGAGCAGTGGCCAGAAATTGACCCTACCATTGCTCATTGTTCAGGCTGAAAAGTAAGGCCCTCCCCTGCTTGGAAGGGCATGGATGATGAAGATCCACCTGGACTGGAAAACTTTGTTCTCGCCATCTATTGGGCGATTTGTGGTAGAGCAAGATACATGTAATAACAAATGGATTGAATGCCTAAAGGAATGCTATGCTGAGATTTTCAAACCCAAACTTGGAACTGTCAAAGGTGCAACAGCTGAATTGCATCTCAAAGATAACATAAGCCTGTATTCCAGAAGGCACACCCATTGCCCTACACATTGCACCCCTCGGAGGAGAAGGAGCTAAACAAGACAAGGGCTTCATTGAGCCAGTACAAGTTATATGTAGTAATTGGCCCACACCTATTGTCTTTGTACCTAAGACGGATGGCTCGGCATGCATGTGGTGACTACAAGGGGACTGTCAACCTCACCATTCAAACAGGGCAGTTTCCTATTCCACTCCTCAGAACTTTCCACGATTGTGGGTTGGAGCAGTTTTTCAGCTGTCGGTAGTAGTGTCTTTGTTCGTCTCCCAAACAATCTTTGAACTGGCAAATTTCCAATGTATTGTGCCAATCAAGAAAAGCAAGATATGGGTCTTGGCCACTTGCCTTCGCCTTTGTTAGTAGTTTCTTTGCTGACTTGACAGCATTTTCAATCTTCCCATTTGACTGGGGGTAATGGGGTGATGACATTTGGTGGTCAAATTGCCAATCTGATGCAAATTCTTGGAACTCTCGTGACGAAAACTGCGACCCATTGTCACTATAAAGCGTGTCCAGTATGTCATGACGTGCAAACTGAGGGAGGTGATGACGGTGCTCGCATTGGTGGCAGGTAGAGGAATCAGCTCAAAGTAATCTGACCAGTAGTCTACAATGATGAGCCATTCTTTGTTATTGAAAGTGAAGAGGTCAACTGCTACATGTGACCAAGGGCGTTTGGGAGGATCATGAGGTATAAGAGGCTCTTTCTGCTGGTTCTTCTGGTAGCTGTTACATGTATCGCATTTGCCAATGGAGTCCTTGATTTCAGCTGACATACCAGGCCAAAATAGCACATCACATGCTTTTCACAAACAACCTTCTATACCAATGTAACTTGAATGGACTTTCTTTACCATCAGTGGTCTAAGCACTATAGGGACAATCACTAGATTCCCTTTGAAAAGAATACCATCTTGAATGGTAAGTTTTTCTTTAAAGAGGAAGTAGTTACTGATTTCTGTTGGTACTTCTTCTTTCCTATCAGGCCAACCAACCTTAATGACATGTTTCAGCTTCTGCAGAGATTCATCCTGTTCAGTTTTCTCCCGAAGATCAGTAAGACGTTCAGCTGTGATTGGCAGGAACTCGACCATGTCAATTTCTTCCATGCACTTGATTAAATATTCTTCTTGTCGTACTGCAAATACATTGCCGTACTGCAAATTGTTCTTCTCTGGAGCAGGTTCATTCGGAAGATAGACACTGCTGTGTGTATCTGCGATTAAAAGTTCCTTTCCTGGTTTGTACACCTTTCAAATGGTACCTTTGTAACTGGAGTAACATTCGTTGAAGTCTCCTGGGAGCTTGAAGTAGTGGTCTCTTCAGAATGTTCTCCAAGGGCTTGTCATCTGTTTGGACAGTAATTTCCCTGCCATACACATACTGGTTGAAACAGACACAGCCATGAATGATACTGAGCAACTCCTTTTCTATCTGCGCATAATTCTTCGTGTTTGTTAATGTTCTTGAACTGAAGGCTACAGGCTGACCTTCTTGCATGATTACAGCACCAAGACCAGACTCAGAGGCATCACACTGCAACATTACTTCTTTAGTATTGTCGAAATACCTGAGAACAGGTTCTCTTGTGATCAGCTGCTTCACATGGTTTAGTGCAGCTTCGTGTGCATCATCCCAATGCCATTCCACATCTCTATCAAGCAGGAGTCTTAATGGTTCTGTCACATCAGAAAGGGTGGAAGACATTTTCCAAGGTAGGTGACCATTCCAAGCAGTCTTTGCAATGACTATTTATTGGCAGGGGTGGGCATCTTCAAAATTGGCTTTCACTTTGTTTGGATAAGGCTTCAAACCATTTAGAGATAACTAGTGGCCAATGTACGGTACTTCTTGCTTAATTAGCTGCAATTTCTTTGGATTGAGTTTGATGTTCTGAATCTGTGTCTAGTTTGACCTGCCAGTATCCGTTCTTGGCGTCTAAAACTGAGAAAACTTTGGCCTTGCTCAGCCTGGTTGCCACATCTTCAATTGTTGGAAGCTGATAATGGGATATCAGCAGAGCTTTGTTTAGGTCTTGTGGGTCTATACAGATTCATAACTTCTCTGGCTTGTTGACTAGAACTAAGCTTCACACCCACTTGGTAGGCTCTGTCACTGGAGTGATGAAGCCTTCTTTAACTGGCTTGTCTAGTTCTTCTTTGAAACGGTCTCTCAGAGCTATAGGAACTTTTCTGGGTGGGTGTACTACCGGCCTGACAGTTTCATCAACTTCCATATGATACAGCCCATTCATACACCCTAAGCCTTCAAACACATCACTGTATAAGTATTCTTTCAAAATCCATTCTTCACTGAGAACAATAGGTGAAGTTTGTAAATGGTCATTAACAGATCTTACAGTTTCAGGGCAACTACTGTCAGACACCATCACCTTGATAAAGTTCAGTTCCTGACATGTTTGAGCACCTAACAATGGCCTGACATTCTTATCAACAACAAAGAAATCAACATCATTGCTTACTTCACCTTTGGTACACCTGAGAGTGCACTTTCCAAGAGGACATATAGTAGATCCATTGTACATCTTGAGTGTTGCAGAAGTTTTTTTCAAATAAAAAACTAAGCTTCACCTCCAATCACAGTTAAAATGGTGGCTACTCAGACTGCATCATCTTTATCAGCTACCCCAGTAGCTAATTCATAGCTGCTCCACTTTTGTTTAAATCGTTTCCAATTTTGTTAGGAATTTCCTATCGAAAGCTGCAGAGGCTCCAGTGGCAGGAAAAATTGATGTTCCACCATTACAGACAATGTGGGTCCGATTTGCATAAACAGCAACAAACCAGTGAATCCACGAGAAATACTCCACAAACAAGACTCAAATCCAACAATCCGCTACTTCCGACACCATGTGATGATCCTTGTGACTTCAAGGAATGACAAGAACAGTACAACTCGACTCAGCTTTAATGTCGGCCATGCGGACTACATCAACACCGGAAAACTACATTACTTGTGAGCCCGCACTCTAGCTCAGCAGGATTACAACATAATGTCATGCATATTGTCACAATGACAAACACTTGCATAATCTAGTAACAGTTTTTTAGCAGTTCCATAAGTGCAGCCTGAGAGGTAAGCCCCCTAAGTGGGTATTCATGGCACCATCTGTGATATACTTCGGTCTTCACTTCTTGGAGAGAAGAATTTAGGGAAATGACGGGAAAGTGAAGGGTATCTGGAACATGCCCATGTTGCTATGAGGTCATTTACGTGAACAGCCTTCAGTTCTTGCCATTTGTATGTTTGTAGGGTTAACTAGGACGGGGGAAATGTGGTGTATTTTGCACTCCTGGCTCATAAGAGTCTGGGTACGTCAGTAGCCATGTTTACATGTTGTTACGTTAGATCTAGGTGCTCTTGGATCGGGTCAACCATGTGCTTGATGTAGTTGTTTTGCTAAGTAAATTAACGTTTAAGTACTTAACAGAGGCAATCTGTTATTTTTGGATGAAATTTCATCAGTGAGGGCAATGCTGGTGATGGATCCCAGAGTCCTTATTAAGCCACAAGCCGACCATACCCACCATGGCAGCTGCTCAAATTCAGTGTTAGGCATTGATAATTGCTGCATACAATTTCAAAATCAAGCACAAACCAGCATGTTCCTAAATATGTCAGCCACTTTCTTTATAAGTGACATTTTGAGGACTTGGTGTTAGCACATACGTAGCTTTTCATCTTAACCTCACTACACTATACAGCATTACCTCACATGAGACAACATCAACTTCTTCTTCCTCACAGGAGACAATGTCAATAACTCCTTCCTCTTCACTGTTGACTTCTGCTCTTACATCAAACCTTGCATTAGAATCCTGACAATAGAATAAATGTGTCGCTTAGAGTTTCTGTATTCTGAACGTTTGCAGAAGGATTATTCAGAAACAATTCTGATGGCCTGATCTCAAAACTCTGATCTTCCAAAACTGGTTGGATTCTCTCAATGGCTGACCTACAGGAGACTTGTGTTGAGCTGCTGGGCTATTTACAAGGGTCATGTGCAGGATTCTTGTTAAGGTTTTATTTGGATCTTTTCATTGGAAAATCAAAGGGCTCTTATGAGCCAACTCATTCCAACATTGATTAGGGGGATGAGGGATACATTATAGAGCCTAAGTGTCCCAACTACTCTTGGCCAGGATTGTAGTTATTTCATTGATTCTTAACTTTACCAATACTTGTATTTTGTGCCAAACACATTATTTTGTTTTCAAATGCCTAACAATGTCACATATCCGCTTTTTCGTCCAAACTTATCAAGAATTTGCCTACATTCACATCCAATATACCACCTAGCAACTGACGAGATCAGTATTCCAGTTACTTTTTTTGGGCAAGGGGTCATGTAATTTCCAGGGGGGTTGCACAAAGTAGGTCTACCTAGCTAACCGCAGCTGCAGCACTACGTAAAGCTACGGGGATGAGTTGGGGTTAGGGTTAGTGGCCAAACAGATAAAGGATTGACTTTTGGGCGTCTAAAAATGTTTGTTATTTGATACCTCAGAATGCTTTCTGGTACAGAAAATTCAAAGCAAAACTGATTAGAATGATTTTCCCTCTTGTCAGTGTCGGATCAAGTAGCGGTTGCCGTCGGGTTTTTTACCCAAGACCCGTCTCTTATCTGGAACACTGGACGAGATGTTACCTCACAAGGGACAATGTCAACATTTGTTACGTCTTGCTCTGCACTGTTCTGTACATGTTTGATATCAGAGTTTGCCTCAGCATCCTGAAAGTTAATAAAGAGTGGGCATTAATTTTATTCATTATATGGCTAACTCCGTGAGCAGGCAAGATGAATCGAATCCTGCCGCAAGAAAAATTTCCCCGAAAGCCATCTAATAAATCCTTTATTGGCCAAGTTTGTTCAGTCAAGATGGTTTGATATTGGCCTCGCTCATTTTTGTGAGTTTATGGACCTTGACTCAGTCTTGGTCCATAAACATGCAAAAAACAATTGGCCAATATCTAGGTATCTTGACCTCACACTTGGTCAATAACCCATATTTATTGCTTATGTTAACACAAATTGTGACCTTATTTGCAAAAACCCGGCATAAGAGATAAGTCGAAAATGCATTGAAAATGCATTGAAAAATGCATTGAAAATGCGTTGCAACGTTTTTCAACCCGCTGGAAACGCTTTCCAACAGTGTAACTATTTTCGAATGTGTTGCCAATGTTTCGTAATGCGTTGGCAACATTCGTCAACACGTTGAACAACGCATTGCAAACTTCATAAACGTGTTGAGATCGATTTGACTGCCACGCAATAAAAAATAAATCGAAAACCATCCAGGGGAAAACGTGAAGAAATTGTGATATTATGGAAGATAAATAAGACATTTCGCCAAGTTTTAGGCTTGTGTGTCTCCCGCAGAAATTTACCGATCCCTGGTACACCAATATACAGACGGCCGGAAAATAGTGTAGACAAGAAACACGAAAAACATGAAAACGATCTATAAAATTATTACTAACAGTTGGAAACATTGCTGCTATTAGATTCCAGAACTTGTGAACATGTTTTTACAATGCTATCTGCCTTCCTGCCTCTGTACAAAAGAATGAATGACTTGTTTACATGACAGAGCAAGTATCTTTTCAAAAGAAACTGCATGAAGTATAAATGTTATTTTGCCACATGATTCGGTACTGATTTACTTACAGTTGTGGAAAGATCAAAAGATATAATGCATGTGAAACCTCTCCTAAGTTTAGTGGCGAAAATTTCGGACATTTGCGAATGTAAGCGTGAATTGCATGCTGCGTCATTCTGCGTACGTTTTGTCTAAACTAATTACCAAGCTTTCCAAAGAATTTGAAATTATGCTTTCCTGTTAAACTGTTTACTCGTTACAAAACTTTTGCGGCTCAAAATGGCCAATTTCAGTGACCTGGTGGGTTTCGTGTTGACTGTTACTACAAGTTACGAGAAGGAGTCAAGGGTGGAAAACTCATTTTTGACCACTCCAGCGCCAAGCAGATTTTCACCCAGAAATTTGAATCCCCCGGCTTTCAAATCGAACACCAAATAAACTGAAAGGATGATACCTCTTCTTGTGGCATTCAATCAAAGATCCACTAAAAATCCAAGTGCTAACTGCCAAATAATTTTCGTAAAATGCAGCTTTCGAAGCGACCAGCATCCTCGGCTGGGATTTCGTGTGCCAAGGAGCAGCAGTCATGCTGTTTGCTCCATCCTGATCATCCAATGAGCGTAACGTAACAGCGTGACTGTGGATGAGCTTTCAGAATGTCACAAACAGTATTTGACTTGTGAACACAGCGAACGTAAAATGATTTTCAGGGAGCACACACAAGCAGTTTCATCAGTTTAATGGAGGTGTGTCTCAGTGAACATCAATTAAAAACAGCATGGTACAAAATATCTTGTTATTAATATAATAGACTAATCGTGATGTGATGCGGTTGCGGTCAACGGCCATGAATACTCGATGAAAGGTTTTCGCGAAGTTTTTAAGCCCATTAGCCTTTCACAAAATTACTCTAATCTAGTAGCTCTTGTTAACTGTCTCTCTACAAAACTTCCTAAATGAGATAAAAAACATCTTCCAAATAAACTTCACTTGCAGCACTTCACTTTTAATATTTTTTACCGAAACAGTTTAACTTTTCAGCCATCGGGAGCTCAAAGTGAATATTTGCGTGATGTAAATAATCAGGGACGTTTTAATGACTTTCACTCACATTGCGTGTAATTTCTTTTAAAATAATGAAATCAAAAGCTTAAAGAAATGGGCTAACTACAAAACACAATGCGTTAAGGTGTGACAATGCAACACAATGCGTTGAGAGCGATCCACAGCGGGTTGACAACAAAACACAATGCATTGACAACGAGGCAAAACCGATTGAAATTGTGACACAATGCGTTGACAATGAAATACAACGCATTT
The DNA here is from genome assembly GCA_022496165.2 of Catalaphyllia jardinei. Classification (NCBI taxonomy): domain Eukaryota; kingdom Metazoa; phylum Cnidaria; class Anthozoa; order Scleractinia; family Caryophylliidae; genus Catalaphyllia; species Catalaphyllia jardinei. Next base: position 9,614,370 of record CM042747.1, on the reverse strand, counting down.
ACAATGCATCGACAATGAGTTCCAAAGCGTTTTTATGGCACAACGCATTTGCGTTGCCTTTTCTTATGCCAGGTTTTCGCAAATAGGGTCACAATTCATGGTTCATTCAACAGTGGAATGATACAAGCAAGACTAGGGTTAAAGGCACTTGTTAACAATACAGAACAAACTGTAACAACAACAGAAAGGTCATCACCTCGCAAAAACCCATCTCAAGACTCTTTTCATCTTCACTGTCCACTTGAGGTTCTACATCAGAACTTGTCTCAGAGTCCTGGCATTTTCACAAAAATAGCTACATAAGTACATGTACATGTACACACAGCTTTCTGATTATTCATAAATAAGTCATACATAAGTTAGAAGGCAAGAGACCAAAAGGGCGGCTGCGGAACAACTGGATGACGGACATCAAGGAGTGGACCTGCCAGCCAGCCTATGCCTGCACCAGCCAAGCTGCTGACCGTGACCTGTGGAGTGTCATTGCACGTCAACTATCAAAGAGGTGATGACACTCCCAGATACCAGATACATGTACATGCAGGGTTTTCAAACTGTAAAGTAGCTGGAGCACAATCTTGTTGAAATAACAGTGCAATAACAGTGGCCTATTTTGTTGAAGGCCACTGTACAGTTATTAACTGAACAGGGGTTAGTGTTGAAAAACTTTGTAAAATTAGTCGCTTTCAAAGTTTAAGCATCTGCTTTATTGGGTATATGAGACCCTTCCAAATCTGGTACATTTAACAGAAGCAATGAATAAATGTGTCAGTTTTACCCTAATACCAGGGAACTTTACAACATGAATTACATTTTCCTTGAATTCACTTTTAGAGAGCTGAATCAACAATACTAACATAATGTCCATAAGCCAGGTGACTTCTGTTGATATCTTTCCTTTCATACATAAGAAGTACCACAACAACGTAAGTGGTTTTGTTACATTTCTACATCGATTCGCTGCAATTTGCAGTTTGGTTTGTTTGTTCTCAAGGGCTTTATTGTTAAGACTTTTTTCAACCTTTTGTTGAATTAAATACATCTGGTGCAGTCAAGACCTCAACAGGTAACATTTCACCAGGAAGACTGCCAACAACACTTAAGGACCACAAATAGTATACTGTTTGCAAGATATTTGAAGGATACCACACATTATATTAACAGCCATAGAGGAAGCCTCAGTTTGAATGGAAAAGCATTCAAAACAAAAAAAAGAAAAAATGTTTAAAAGTACATGTATCTCACTCCTTGTATAGTTGAGGTATACCCTAAACTATAGCTAATATGAAGTTCTCAATGTGTAAATTGTCAGATATTAACTTGACCTTAAAAGTCTAAGAGGAAAAAGTTGCATAATTTGTTGGGCTGGTTTACCAAGTTTCATATAGGAGGGCAGTATGATTTTGTGCTTTCAATTGGGAGATCTGTCCAAGATTCCAATTTGATACTAGGATTTGAGGGCCACAAGTTTAACAGTAATGTTAGTTACTGTCACGTGTCACCCTCATACAATAAAGTCTCATTCTTTCTTTCTTTCTTCTTTCTGATCATGTTAATATTATTTTATAGCAAACTTAAAAGGCTAGTGAGAAATTCTTTTGGGCTACTACATCATAGGTAGAGCTTGCCAGAACCCTGGTGAAAATCCTGACAGGATCTTTGAGGATTTTTATAGATCTTCAAGGACCTGGCAAAGATCTTTAAAGATAAAGATCTTTTAAGGATCCTTTAAAGATCTTTGAAGATCTTTCAAATAAATTCAAATATCTTTAATGGAAAGATCATTCAAGGATCTTTACTAGGATCCTTTAAGATCCTCGAGGATTCTGTGAAGATCTTTCAAAGATCTTTGAGTAATCTTTTCAAGGATCTTGCAAAGGTCTTTGCTGGGATCCTTCAGGATCTTCAAGGAAGTTATCAATATCTTACAAGGATCCTTGGTAAGGCCCCAAAAGGATCTTTGCTAGGATTCTTCAAGATCCTTGAGGATTATATGAGGATCTTACAAAGATCTTTGAGGAATCTTTTCAAGGATTTTGCAATGATCTTTGCCAAGATCCTTCAAGAATTTTATCAAGATCTTGAAAAGATCATTGGTAAGAGTCAACAGGATCTTTCCCAGGATTCTTAAGGATTTAAGATCCTTGATGAGGATCTTGCAGAGTTAGTCAGATTTTCCAGCAGGTACAGTATGACTTTACCTTGTTTAAAGTAGTGCACGTTATCAGCTTGTCAGCTGATATAATTAGAACACCTTAGAACCATTTATAATAGTTGTTACAGTTTATTACTTTATTACAAATCTACAACAGGTGTTACTCAATTGCATACATTACAATGTAAAGACAGGATTCAAAAACAGATTCTCACCATAGTTCCCCTAATGTATCATACAGGAGAACCAAACTTGATTAAGTTCAATTTTGGACTGACAACTGATTAAGACAGCCATATTTCATCAGACTTTATTCAAAAATCTTGTGGTAAGCAATTTTCCATGAGAAAATACGTATTCTGAATTCAAGTGCTCTGTCCCGATTGAAAAGCTGTCAGTGGCTAATATTTCTCGGTCGTGGCAATCTTTATCTAGAAAGCAAATTCAACCACAAGGTTCTATGTCTGTATTTAGAAAGATTTTCTCCCAGCAAATTTGACCTATTAATGATAAATCATATAAGCTGGGCTATTGTGAAAAAGAAGGAAATCCTTTTAGCAAACATTCAAATGTTTTTATAGTCAGTGGTTGTAATATCCTTTACAATCCTTCAGGACCTTGGTAAGATCTTTGAGGATCTTGCAAAAGATCTTGCCAAGATCTTTGCAAGAACTTGTCAAGATCTTGAAAGATCTTTTTAGTTCTTGCAAAGATCTTTAAAGATCGCAAAAAAGTCTTTAAAGATATAAGGATCTTAACAGGAACTTTGAAGATCCTTCAGGATCTTGGTAAGATCTTCGAGGATCTTGCAAAAGATCTTGTCAAGATCTTGTCAAGATCTTGTCAAGATCATTCAGGATCCTTGGAAAGATCCTTGAAGATCCTGGCAAGAAAGTTGAAAGATCCTTGAAGAACTTGGCAAGAAAGTTGAAAGATCCTTGAAGATCCCGGAGGATCCTTAAAAATCTTTACCAAGATCTTTAAAGATCTTGATCAAGATCCTCACAAAGATCCTCATGAAGATCCTCGAGAATCCTTGAAGATCCTTCAAAGATTTTCACTGGGAAGGGCAAGCCTGAAAATGGTTTCCTCTACATTCTGTAAGCTTTAGATTTTGTTCACTCTGTTGACTTTTAAAAGCACATCTTCTAAAAAGACTGTTCTCAGTCTACAAATATTTCTAATTCATAAACGTAACTTTTTTTATTTTTATCACTACAAATATATGCAGAGTTTTAATGGTAAGAAATAGTATGTACAAATGCTACTTTAGCTGTAATAAGGACACTTGAAAGTCAAAAAATCAAGAGTTCCTCATGGGATGAAATGAGACTTTAAATTTCGTACAGTAAACCCTTCAGGTAGGCTTAAAGGGAACCTCGGCTGTTGGCATGAGTTGACGCTAAGTTGCTCCAAATAATGTCTAAATTACAAATTTTACAAGACAAGAAGACGTAACATTTAATAATAATAATGATAAACGGTAGAGATTTCGGGTTTTAAATTTCCTGTGCGCCGCCATCTTGGATTTCATGACGTCACTGCGTTGCCTCTATTGTTTCAAACAAAAGAACCTCAGCTTCCAACAATAGAGACAATGCAGTGATGTCATGAAATCCAAGATGGCTGCGCGAGGGAAATCTAAAAGCTGAAATCTCTTTCGTTTTTCAGGAACACCACTAAGGTCCAAGGATTATACCACAGCATAATAAGTGAACCCATATATACTGAATAACTAACCTCAAAAGGTAATGGCCCATGTTCTTTTTTGAACAGATATTGAAATTGTGGTAGAAGGTCTGGCTGTGTCAGTAACTGTACTATCTCTACAGGCATCTGCAATATAGTTTACATAAACAAAGAAATTTGGAACTTTAATTTTCTTTTGTAGAGTTACAAGGTTAAAGTGCCACTATGATCAAATTCTCGATACCCATTTTTTACATTTCTGTAGTTACCTTGGCAAATTTCAATCTATTACAAAAATTTATTAAAGTGCCTATGAAATGAAATTTTAGCCCCCTTTTTTATTCCAGAAAATTGAAGTCTATGTTGCACTGATTCATAATTTTCGAATTTAAGCTCTGGTCCGGCGCACAAAACAATTTTTTTAACCTTCCAAAGTTGGCAAAAAATGCAATTTTTGTTTTCCGAGGCCTGGAACTAGTGACGTCATAAGGTGTGTAATTTTCAATAGCTTCACTTCGAGTCAGTGTATTTCCTACAAAGTTAGTACTCCCTGAGCCATCTTTTTGGAGGTTTTATTCAATGGAAAATGTCCTCAGATGATGAATTATCCAGTAACACATCATCTTCATGTGATGTTGAGTCGCTGCAGTTAGCGGTAGGAGGGAAAGGCTCTTTAAATATGATCGTTCAGCGCCATCGGTTCGGGTCGTGGAAGAGGGAGACGTAACAGAGGAAGATGAGGATGACGAAGATGGCATACGCTTTGCGACCTTAGAATCTCAATTCGAAAACAAGGAAACAGTCTTACATTGGTAAACTATAAATCTGTCATGCCTTCAATGTAAGAAAATGGTGAAAGCGCTTTTCGCAAAATATTTAACCTGATGATTTATTAAACCACTTGGGTCACAGTTGTCTTGCAAATCTCACGCACATGCTGCAAACATCAAGATTCAAACAAATGCCTGTTCTACAATCTTGGACAGTATAAAATGGAACAATTATCCTCCATCTGCCCCCCAAAGCAATGATGAAGGCACAAAGGAGCAAAAGCATGCCATTTTGGCATCATTAAAATGGGGGGGGGGAGGGGTGGTCTAGATGTTTCATTTATTTTGTCCAAGATTGTAGTTGCTTTAAACAGTATTTCCCTTTTCTGCTTGCAGGGAACAATTTACATAATTAGTTTATTAAATCCATTGCCAGTTCTCATTTTATTAAATCCTACCAGTTCTCCTTGCGTTGAAGATACTCTGGGAGATACACGGTTCAAAATTGCGACTGGCGACTAAAGTTTCAGAACTGATCGCCAGCTGGCGACTCTCGACTTGCCACAAATCGACCTTATTTCTCGAGCGACCAAGAATTATTGGAAAGGTGTTATGTCCGATGACTAAAGAAAACCACAACTCAACTTTTGTTTTTAAATCTTTTTATTAGGAAATCAATCAGATATGGTAACTAGTATAAAACTCACCTTTCCGGTTCCAGAAAATAATGTCTGAGTATTTTGAGAGAATTGAAAACATTGAATGTACGGACACGTCGAAACTATGTTTACAACGCGCCATATTGTTTCCGTGGCTTCTTCTCCCAGTTGGAGACTGGTACAAGCAATGTGCTTGTGTAGGAGCCTGGGCCAAGCATAGCGTTTGACAGCAACGAAAGGCATTGAGGAAAGCAAGTCGAAAATAACGAACGACAGTTCAAAGAATTGAATTAGCAAAGAGAAAATACGCAAGCACCCATGTTTGTCTCACAATGAAAACCACAGACCTGAAACGTTTTATTCTTCGCTTCATTTAAAATGACTATGGAGACAACCATCACCTTCAGACCAGAGACATATCACCCACCTGAGATCAACAGTAGCTTTATCCTGACTTGGTTGTTTCTAATTGTTTTTGTTCTTCAATTGTGAATTTTCTTGCATGCAAAGTAACGTTTTTGTGTTAGTTATATATAAATTGGCGACCAAAATTTACGATCTGGGGACCAAAATTTTTCTGTTACTTGCTAGCTCCCGAACGAAAAAGTTAATTTCGAACCCTGAGATACTCCCATTCACACGCTCGTTCATGATAAATACTCGCCCGCTCGTTTGGTGTCTCAAAAACTCAGACCGAAAAGTAAAAGAATTACTCGTTATACCGCAGATTGCTTCAAGTCGTCTTGTTTACTGTTCATCGATACAATGTCCTATATTTGAATGTGTCTGGTTCTGCAACGTGACTCCCGATTTATATCGCGAAACTGTCACGCAAAAGACATCGCGTTAACCAAATGGCTTGGCTCGAATGGCTTTTTTAATCATCCTCAGTGATAGATTTGGTTTACAGTTATAAGGCAACCCAAACATGATTCGAATGCAGTGTACTATTTTCCTCAGTAAAGGGGGTAAGTTTCTAAAGAAACTGTGGTGCTGCGTCGGTGGGAGTATTCTAAGATAATTTGGTTTTATCAACTGAGTTGATAATGTGAATTGGCCACCGTAAAGAGATTCAGAAGCTGACGTTTCGAGCGCTAGCCCTTCGTCAGAGCGAATCCACTCTGACGAAGGGCTAGCGCTCGAAACGTCAGCTTCCAAATCTCTTTACGGTGGCTAATTCACATTATCAACTCAGTTGATGAAACCAAATTATACTATTTTCCTGATCCTATCAAGGTGGGCTGTTTATTTCGCTTTCTCTCTCCCTCCCTCCGTAGATTCTACCTACATCAACATTATCATCACAAACGGTAAACAAGACGTCTTGAAGCAACCCGAAGCAAACAAGGATTTGTTTTATTTTTTGGCTCGGAGTTATTATGAATGCTATGTTGAAACAAATTTCCATATATTTGCTATCGCATTCTCGCATTAGGATTATCGTGCTAACATGCCCTGTCTGCAAGAAATCATCAGCCGAAATCATGCGTGCAACCCTGCAAAATCACACAAATCAAAATGATGCAAGGCCAATGTTATTTTAATTGAAATCTTCACTCCCTTCTAGTTTGTTACTGTTCGTGTGAAGACTCAAGAGTACCACCACTAAATCTTTATTAAGACATCTCCATTGCAGAGAATCTCTACTGCTTAAAAGCCATCGATAGAAACTTTGTTCGGAGGGAACAACACAGACGCATTCGTTGCTTTGCAGTTGGGCAAGTGTATCCGAAGAAATCGCCAACAATGTGCTCTTCTGACTTCGTCTTTCGAAAATATAAGCAAGACAGTGCCTGTTAAGTGGTGTTTTACAGCTCGCTAAAGCAGACCCTCCAGTAATGAAAAACTCCCCACTCCTTCGCTTATTCCTCTCAGATGCTATGATGGCTTGAAGGTTTTACACACCTTATGAGGTCAACCATACTAATTTGCATATTTTGACCGCGCGTGGAATGTCGCACATTTTGACTTGAATTGGCCAACTTTGAAGCTCGAGAAAAAATTCATACGCGATTGTCCGAAGCCCAAACTCGAAAATTTCGAATCAGATGATCATAGACTTCAATATTTTGCAATTTCATAGGCACTTTAAGAACTCATGTTTTTTAACCTTTATTTCTGAGCATTTCCAGCTGCCACTACTTTTCCATGTTCCAAGTGTTGCTAAGAATTGAAGAAAATGACATCATTTTCTCAAAAATACCACACAGGTTAAAATTTTTATAAAAGTTAAGGTTGGCACACACTAGGGGACTAGTCGCAGGAACTTGTCGCAGGGACTTGCTTTGAGGACCAGTCCCCTAGTGTGTACTCGTATTTTGCATCGAAATTCTAGTCAATTTTTGGTCCCTGCAACTAGTACCAGGAATTAAGCTGGTTTGATTTCTGGGACTAGTCACAGGGACCAATAGTCCCACAAATCGGTCAATTTTCTAGTGTGTACACACTAAGGGATAGGTCCC